>JAAGEH010000022.1:6132598-6343377 GCA_011751065.1 Lasiurus cinereus
GAGAGAGAGAGAGAGAGAGAGAGAGAGAGAGAGAGAGAGAGAGAGAGAGAATGGAACAAAGTAAAGAGTCACCCATAGCCTTGATTCTGGTGGTAGCTCAGATGGTGCATTTGTAAAACCTCATGGAACTAAATACTTCCAATGGACACATTTCATGCATGTCAATTATACCTTAGTAAATTTTGAAGAAGAAAAAAAAGGAGGAGGAGAAGGAGAGGAGGAAGGAGAGAAAGAAGGAGAAGAGGAAGAAGAAGAAGCCTATTTTTATCTGGGCATTACGTCTAGGCCATGTCCTGGCAGAGCTTGAGTGCTTGAGAAATCTTCAATCCCTTCCTGGTCCCTGGTGAACCCCAACTCCCTGAGAGCCCTACAGTGCCCTGGCTCATGCTCACCACACTTTCAGAAGCACATGGGGAGAACGCAAGCAAGTCTTGTGCCTTGTGCTGCTCCTGGAAAAACAGGTTTCCATGTTCTTGGGCAATGCAATAGTCTGTTTGCCATTCACATAAACATCATGAGCCTCATTACTCTTTTTATGAAATCAGTATGCCACGGGATGAGGTTACAGTCTCATAAAAGGCAGGCTTTCCAGAACTCCTTTCTCAAAGCAACTCCAGCCCCAGTCCCATCTCCAGTGCGGTATGTGAACAGACACACAGCAAAGATGAGGATAATAGAGGCTGCATGTGCCTGTGGCTGGAAGGGAGAGGCGGAGGCTGAAAGAGACAGGAAGTCACTGGTGTCTTCTCTTTGATTTACACCCTGAGGTCTAAGCAGGCAGGAACTTTCCTGGCAGGCTTTATATTTATGCAACTAATTACTAATTATTTGCAAACTCTCATTGTTGTCACCTGTTGGATAATTGCTAGAGGACTAGGGTGTGGAATTATTCACTTTTTTGGAAATAGATTAACATGATTGCATGTGAAGTTATAAAAGTTAGTTATTGGCACAGGCAACTAGGCCTAAAGGAAGTTTCTCAAGGACTGAAAATCCATTGGGTACCCACCCATGCTCCGTGCCTCTTCTCTTTCCCCACCCAGTGCCCTCTTATCTCAGTTCAAAGAGGGAATTATTCTTGACCTTTGCCTTTCACCTTCTCTGACCTGGAGATGTTGGAAACTGGACCAAGCCATAAAGCTCCTCTCTCCCCAGGTGGTTTCTAAAGTGGATGGCCATTTGTCCTTCCTGAGAATGTTATCCTATAGAACTTGTGTTTATACCATTAAGTTTGCTGCTCCGCACACTAACAATAGGTAAGCATAATTGGTCTCCCTCTACATCAGTGGTTCTCAACCTGTGGGTCGCGACCCTTTTGGGGGGGTCCGTCGACCCAATCACAGGGGTAGCCTAAGACCATCAGAAAACACAGATATTTACATTACGATTCACAACAGTAGCAAAATTACTGTTAGGAAGTAGCAACGAAAATAATGTTATGGTTGAGGGTCACCACAACATGGGGAACTGTATTAAAGGGTCGCAGCATTAGGAAGGTTGAGAACCACGGCTCTACATTATTCAGGTAGTGAATTATAGTCAGTACAGGGCAAAAATCTCCTGGCAAACATAACTGAAAAAAAATCCCAAGGTTGACTTATCTTCAGGTTCAGCCACCTAGCAAGTCCAAGAAGCCATCAGGAGTTGGCTTTCTTCTCCCCATCTCTTGACTCTGCTGTATTGGCTCCATTCTCGGGCGAATTCTTCAGCCCTGGGGTTGGGTTGAGATGGGTGCCCACAGACGAGGCCTTTCTCCTATCTTTTTAGCCACTGGAGAAAAAGAGGCATCCTCTCACTTCAGTGAGTCCAACAAAAGTTCTAGAATTGTCTCAGGTCACTATGCTTGGGTTGTGTACTTAGCCATAAGTAATCACTGTGCCTGGGTGGAGGGGGAGAGGGTGGGAGGTTCTGATGGGTAGGTCCGGGTCACATTCCACCTCTGGAGTCACTTCAGCTGAATGACATGAACTGAGAGTGGAAGCATTCCAATACGGCATGATTCCCCAAAGAATAGGATGCTACACCAGGGAAAGGTGGGGCAGATGCCGGGCAGAAAAAACAGCACCTATCCCTGTCCCAGCCCTGATGACAAGGCAAGAAGGAGAAAGATAGAATCAGGGATGCAGGGGAAAGTGAAGCTCTTGTTGAACACTCATAAAAAGCAGAATGAGTGCCAAACCCCTAAAAAAAAAAAAAATCTGTCAGACGATCAGACAAATGTAGCCAAACCCCTCAAAAAATGATTCGTCAGACGAAGGCTCCAAAACTGTTTTCTATTTCTGGGTCTGATTGTCATCTGACCCACAGGCTTCAAGACTGCTTCCTCCAGTAAATGCAACGCAGGGCTTGATCCATCCAGATAGTTCCACATAAAAGAAAAAGACTCGAGATGGGGATCATATGTCTCTTTGGAGATCATGCTTCATGGTCTCTTGGCTGCTCCCCAACTTCCTATGGGTTTGGATGTATGCATCCCGCTCCCTTCATAGCCGCACACGCAGTAGTCTTTGTCTTTCTCTGAGAACGTGAGCAACCCTCCGGTGATCCCTCCCCAGTTCCCAGGAGGTGGCATCACCGTGGACATACTAATAAATGGCAATTAGTGTTAAAAAATGCAACCGAGACTGCACCAAAAACAGAGTGTACATTTTAGTATATTTTGTACAGGGTTTTTTTTTGGTTTTTTTTTTACGAACATAGTCTATAAATATTGGGAAAGTGGTGATAACTTGCCTCATCCCCATCTGGAGGAAGCAGACTTTTAGAGTAGAAAAGGGCCTCTGGACACACTTGAGTATTTGTAAGATTGAGAAAAGCATGTCAGACATTATGGAATCAGGAATAGCAATAAAAGTTTAGAGCAGGAAGAAAAACAGTAACAATAATGATAGCCAATCTTTATCAAACTCTTATCATGCCTAGGCACTGGGCTTGGTGAGTTACAGATATACTAATGTAATCCTCCTAACTACTCAGTGAGGCAGGTAACCATTACTATCCCAATTTTACGGATGAGGAAACTGAGTCTGTATTATAGAGGACAGCAGCTTTCCTACATCACAGGTCCATGAAATGGAAGCCAAGAACGATTTGCGTCTAATTCTGCCGCTATTTCATCTCCCTTCTTAATGTTTGTAGTGAGGTCTGTACTAATGGTTAAGATTGCTGCTCCACTCCAAGTTGGCTGAGACTAAACACAGGCACACCCAGAAGTAGAAAAGGGGAGCAGGAGAGGCCCCCACAGAAGCAGATAAGAGAAGAGGTCTGATGTTGAGGCCTTCAGAGACAAAGAAGTCCATCTAGTTTGAACAAAAACCCAGGATCCTAACGGGCAGAGAGGAACACAGCCTCTTATTAAAGACTAAAGACAAAGAGATTCTGTTAGCACCAGGAAGGCCCGGCAGCCTCCGGTATTCAGATTCAGGGCTAGGACTTCATTTCCTTAAAGGAGTTTAATAGGTAGGACGGAAGCTCAGGCCTGGAGAAAGTGGAGGGGTAATGCTAATACTACCTTAAATAGAGGCAGGCTTTGTCCGTTACACAGTGCTTTTCCACACAATCTTCTCCCAACAACTCCGTGAGCTTGGCATTTACTCCCCACATTTGAGTGAAGAAAGTGGATGTGAAAATTTCTTACTCAAAGCCAATGGCAAAGCCAGGACTTAAACCCAAAAGTTCTGACCCTGAGCCTAGGACTCCTGTTTACTATAGTGCAGCTGAGCCAACCATCACAACTCATCTACTGGAGCTGCTGTCTGAGAGGGAGTGTGGTCACTAGGCAACAAGAAAGATGCCAGTTGGTGGGGGAGAAAGGTCCGTGGCTGATACTCAAATGAGAAGTTGCTCGTGTTTTTCTCCGTTGGCCAGTGTAAGTCTCACCCAGTTTAAAGAAAAGAGGACTCGTGTTCCCACCAGGGATCCAGCATTCATTTCAGAAGTGTGATTTCAAGTGCCTCCCATGTGCCAAGCCCTGGAAAGTCAACAGTGAAGCAGTAACGGTCCTTCCAATACGAAGCTCATAGTTGATTGGGAGACACATAAGAAAACAGACAATTAAAGATAGTGGTTGGCCGAAACTGGTTTGGCTCAGTGGATAGAGCATCGGCCTGCAGACTGAAAGGTCTCAGGTTTGATTCTGGTCAAGGGCATGTAACTTGGTTTCAGGCACATCCCCAGTAGGGGGCATGCAGGAGGCAGCTGATCAATGTCTCTTTCTCACTGATGTTTCTAACTCTCTTTCCCTCTCCCTTCCTCTCTGTAAAAAATCAATAAAAATATATATTTTAATAAAAATAAAAATAAAGACAGTGGTCAGCAATTCCTCAGAGGCAGAGCTGTCCCCTAAACAAGTATAAAGTCTGCACTTCATGAAAGATTGTCCATGATCTTCTATAATCTTACATACAAATTTAAACCAATGATGACTTAATCTTCTAACGTTACTGACATTGCTCAATAGGTTCATAAGAGGGCCACCTGACTCAGAAAGAGGGATCAGGAAGAACCCTTTCTTGGCCTCTGAGCTTTCCTACCCAGGACCCTGCAGTTTTTCAACTGCCTCATGTCCAAGGTCGTCATCTCTCACCGTCCCCTTCTCTCTGCTTGCCCATATCCAACTCTTCCTTCAACACTTCCTACTGACCCCTCATCCAACCCTTACCTCGAGCAGGAACCCATGGCACTTAGCATTGAGCATAGGAGCCCTGGCTTGTTTTGCATCGCCTTTTCTATCTAGCAGGCTAGGTGGTAAGTCTTTGGGGTAGACATTGAGGTGCCTACCTTCTCATAAGGGCTTAATATTTCGGGGCTCATTTACCACAGGCACCAACCAAGGAGTGAGATGGCCTTCTCGGCTAGGCTAACATTAGGGGTTTCATTCATCCAGATTTACCTGGTAAGCTACAGTACAGAGGAAAGGTAAGAGGATTCTTTTTAAGTAAGCATTTAGCTTCTAAAAGCAGTTCTGATTACCTATGCCCAACAAATGAATGGTTCCCAGAAGCCATGTCTTTCCACCGGAAACAGCATCCAGAGAGGAGCAAGAGCATCTAACTGTAGTTATGGTCCCCATCTTGATGCTCCATGCTATTATTTTTCTAAGTGGTGGGGATGAAAGGTAATTAACAGCTGAATCCATTTTTGTTGTTGTCACTTCTTTTAAACCTCTGCTCAGTGTGTTGCACACTTAACAAATGACTCTAAGATTGCTAAAACTCCACAGAGTGTTTTTCAGCCTCTGGTTCTGCCAAATTGTACTTCACTAAACTTCACTTAATCAACTAAGTAGAGAATTCCCCAATGGGATGTTAGGGGAGGATAAGTATGTTGTAAATAAAACGATTAAGGGGCTAGTTCACACCTCATCAAATTGCTTAACCACCTGATAACAGTTAACTACATACATTCCTCATAAAATGCACCGGGCAAGGAGGCAAATTAGGATCCAGTTTTTCTGAAGTGTACCCTTGAACTGAGGTCTGCCTCGGGCTGGATTAAACTTGTACAGTATCACCTTGTTGGTCAGGAAAATATCTACATAATGCCTCTCTGTGGGGAGAGCAAGGTCTGATCCAGAAATCCCATTAGGGAAGGCAAGTTTCCCTTCATAATTGCAACCTTTGAGTCACAGGAGTAATATAAGATCTGAGGATCTTTTTACCTTAATTTTTCTCCAGTGCACTTTCACCCATATCATGGCCTTCTCTCTCGTGAGAAGAAAAGCACATATTACTTTACAGATGGAGAAACCAAGGCACAGATAAGTAAAGAAGTCCAGCCAGGTGACCTGGCAGAGGTCAGGCTGAAATGCAGCCGCGTGACCTGAGGGCCATGCGGACGGAGCCTGTGCGGTTTCCTGGATGTGAAATCGTAACCCCCACCCCAGTGACACCTTGGGGCAACCTATTCATTTTCCAGGGTTGCAGATAAGGCCTGAGACAGTGAAATGACTTGTCTGAAACCCCTCAGGGATGGGGTCCCTTCTGCATTCTGCAGCTCTCCCTCACACAGAGCCATTTATAGAGACTTCATTTTTTTAAGATGTCAAGGCGATCAGGGACGGTGATAGAAATGTTAGTCTACTTCCCAGGGCACTTTCCCTCTTCAGAGTGAGCAGTTTGGCTAGCATGCACCTATACGTAGAGGATGTAAACTGAGTACAGTGATGTAGAAATCTAGAGGGTGCCATTTATTCCCAGGGGGCAGGGGCTGCACACCTCAGTGGCTATGAGGGCAGGTGGGGACTGTCAGGAGAGCAGCAGGCAGAAGGACAACCTAAGGAGAGCTATGTCCCTGCCTCCGGGAGGTGGGGGAGGGCAGCTTCCGATGTTACCATCTTAAAGGAAGGTAAGGCCTGCGTTTAAAGGAAAACGGGAAAGCTGTGTTTTTATGTGAAAGCCCTCAATGTTTAAATGTCAACAACTACCTGAAAAAAAAATGTCAAACACTATGTAAGCCTGTATACTGTGACTCTATGTGTGTATATACAGATGGGCCTACACGTTGCAACCTCTGTTAGAGGCTTTCCCGCACCGACATCCACTGATGTGGAGCGGGATGCATAGAGAGGGGCAGTGGCTCTCAGTCAGAAATTCTGAATTTGTTTAAAGATTTGTGTACTTACTCATTCTAGGTCTTTGGACAATCACCTTAAACTCCATATAAAAAATACAGTAGTATTTTTTTAGGTGAATGCGGATCAAACAAGTATTGAGGTCTTTTGTGTACTTGGTCTTTTTGTTTGCGTATGGCTATTTCTTAGTCAGTTCTCATCACAACCTTGCAAGGGGAGGAAAGGCAGGAGTAATATCCCAATTTTACCAATGAGGTCACTGAGGCTCAGAAAGAGTTAGGTCTCCTGGACCACATGTCTATGAAGTGCCTTGTTCAGTTCAAGCCCAAGCTAGTGCCTCTGAGCCCCACACTTACCCCACTACGCAGAAGTGCACCCTGAGGTCCCTCAGGACCAGAAACCCTAGAGTACCTTGAGGTCCTCGGGGAGAACCTAGGCCGCATCTCTCCTGGAGTTCAAGGGCACGCTGGCATGGGATATATGGTCAATACATTTTATTTTATAATTAAGGTCCCAGTGCATGGATTCATGCACCTTAAAAGGAACTATGTACCTCAAGATTGCAGCAGCGGGCACAGGAGCAGGTCTCTGAGCTTTCTTTGCGCCCTCACCTGGCCCCTCCCACCATGGCCCTTAATCCCTTGTCTGCTGGCAGCCCGGCTCCTGCTGCTGCAGCTCCCACATGCTGACAGCACCAGCCCCGCTCCCACCAGCTGACATCTGCAGAGTGATTGAGGCCAGCGCCAGCAGTGAGTGCGAGCTACAGCTGCTGTCCCAATCGCCCCTCAGGAGCAGGGGGAGTAGAGAAGCCCTCAGGGGTGATCGGGGCTGACAGCCACCACTTGCATCCACTAGCAGTGCCAGGTAATCAGGGCACTGGCAGTGGGTGCGAAAACCAGGTGGGACTGTGGCATATGGGAGCAAAGAATTTTCAGTAACCACTAGAGGTTCACCCCGATAACAGTGACTGGTGCCCCACCTTGGTCTGGTGTCCCTGCTCACTGCTCTACTATCCCACCCCAACCAATGCCCACCTTGTCCCATGCCTACCCCCTGGTGGTCAGCACACATCATAGCTACCGGTTGTTCAGTTGTTCTGCTGTTTGGTTTATTTGCATATTAGGGTTTTATATATAAAGATGGCTCCTTCGTTTTAAATCATTTCAGCATTTACTTTTAATTAATTCCTTTAAATTAGATGCCTCCTGCTTATAAATATTTGCTTTTCTATGATAAGCTTTCATTTAAATTATTAAAGCTTCAGCTACGTGACTGATTTTAAGAATCAAGATTCTGTTGTGTTGATAGTAGAATGCATGGATAAAACAGGAAAACCATCTCATTATTGGTACACATACCAGCACCAAATATGACCAACAGCCAGGCAATACTCAGAAGCAGAGTGAGGGTGTCTGAGCAGTGTTCTTTGGATTATTTAAGGACTAAATCAATAAATCAGTGAATTAGAGAAAAAAGTGGAGGATGGAATAACATCAGAAGGAGCTCACTCATAACAAAAGCTTGTCTTGCTCCATCTTTTTTAAAAGTACTTATCAGTGGCTCTGGATCCACACATTTGTTTGCTAAAGAGAGTGGAGGTGGGGGCATAGGAGAGGGTAACTGTACAAGAACATTAGAGACAAAGAGAAGAAGTAATGAAGAGAGGCATTTCAGAGCGCCAATCAGTTTGAGCTATGTCAAGCCTTGATTTGATAACTGCTCAATTTTACCACATCAAAGGCAGATGGAACCCAGGGAGGGTGGGCTGACAGTCGGGCTATATTACAACAAAAGGAGAAAGGACAAAGAATGCTCTAATTTCCATAAAGGGAGATTCGAAAGTAACAGATTTATAATGATGTTAATAACCAGCCTTTACCAGCCATGTAATGAATGAGCAGCCACATGATGAAGAGACCAAGGCAGGACCGGGCAGCTCAGTACCTACGACGCTCTTAATAACTTTTATTATTTGTTGAAAATCACTTTCACGATTTAGTTCAGTCACCTTGGTGCTATAACCCCATTCCATCTGCAGAGAATGAAAGCCGAATAGAATGTGATGGTTTAGAGAGTCTGTCTTGCTGATGCTGTCTCCAAAGGGTTCTGCCAAATAATGAGAAGGATTCTGGGTAGAAGGGCTGAGTGGGGTCAACAGCTGAGCCTCATGTGCCCACCAGCGCCAGCCTGGGCCTTTGGGACCTGCTTAGCACAGATGGGAGATGAGGTCCCAGAATTACTCTCCAGACTTTGGTGAACATGATCACGAGGTGCTTGAGTTCCACATCAAAAGCGATACAGAGCCAAGCCGGCATGGCTCAGTGGTGGAGCATCGACCTATGAACCAGGAGGTCCTGGTTAGATTCCTTGGTCAGGGCACATGCCTGGGTTGTGGGCTCGATCCCCAGTGTGGGACATGCAGGAAGCTGCCAATCCATGATTCTCCCTCATCAGTGATGTTTCTTTCTCTCTCTCCCTTTCCCTTCTTATATTATGTGGTAGAAATGGAGTCTGAACCCATTCCCTTGGCACTGGATAGCAGCAGGGTTGTTAGAAGAGAGACCTCCAAATACACCCGACATGAGTGTGGCTACATCAGCTCTCAGCATCCACTGTGCTGCCTTCCATGCGCCCCTCCCATTGAGGGAAGGACCAGTAAGCTCATGCCACCATTGAGAGAAGGATGAGGAAAGTTCTTTCCATAGCAAACCTGCTTGGAGATTAAATCAAGTCAGTATCTGAGGTGCTGGGGTCAAAACCCTTCCCACCCAAAAGTCTGGAAACCCCGCACCCATTTTCACATTGGTCCCCATCCATTGGTCTCTTGGCTTTCTTATAAATGAAGCTCTAATACTAGCGATGCTCATTTCTTAAGGCAGAAGTACACCTAGATGTTATGTCAGTCTCACCTCATCTTATAAGTTTGGGAGAACAGGTTACCTGATGTTAATAAAAATAAAAAGGTTTATGGCAGCCAAAATCGGTTTGGCTCAGTGGAGAGAGCGTCGGCCTGCAGACTGAAAGGTCCCAGGTTTGATTCCGGTCAAGGGCATGTATCCAGGTTGTGGCACATCCCCTGTAGGGGGCATGCAGGAGGCGGCTGATCAATGTCTCTCTCTCATCAATGTTTCTAACTCTCTATTCCTCTCCCTTCCTCTCTGTAAGAAATCAAAAAAGAAAAGGTTTATGGCAGATCTCATATTCAGACACCAGCAAAAAAATTTGCCAGTTGTCAGGATTTACATTCGAGAGATTCATATCCAAAAAAAAAAAAAGTAAATGCTCACACAATCCCCAAAAGAAAACTGAGCTCACCTGGCTGTACAAGCTGAACCACGTTTTCATTGAGAGTGAGTGCAATGCGCTTGAAATTGCTTCCGAGTTGGCGGCCACTGGCTTGAAGGTTACAGAATTCAACTGCCTTGGGCTTCACATGCGCCTGCCTCTGGGTTGTTGAATTGCTGTCTGGCGAAGCTGGCCCACCGCACTGCCTGCCCATCCGCTAGCCCTGGTCTGCCATTGCCTGTTCAGTCGAAGAGGATTTGAGGGCAGTAAGGCCACGGCAGTGAGGTGGACAGCCAAGAGTATTAGAGTGTTTTCTGGAACCCAATTTCTGGCTGGCATGGGGATGACAGAGGGAGCCCAGATTGCTGGCCTGGCTGGCTGATATGGAGGGGGCCATTCTGCAGGGGCAGCAGCTCTGGGGAGAGATGGCGGTTTCATCTTGTTCCTGTGGGGGTTCAGAGGAATAGAGAGTTAGAAACATTGATGAGAGAGAGACAGGGGGATGTGCCCACAACCTTGCAGAACCTCCATGGGGAGCCATCTTCCCATGGAGGTCGTCCCCATCACTTTCCTGCTCCGGGTCCTACTGCACAAAATCCACACTCCTTCCTCCCCCACTGGCTGCCAACAGTCACGTGGCAAGCAGGTGACAAGCAAGAGAGATTGATGGATAAGGTAGGCCTATGGCTGACTGCATAGTCTGGCTTAGTGGCCAGGCATGTGAGTGACCTCCCGATCAGTCGGCCTGGGCCTGATTCTGGGCCCTGCTACTTCCTGGGTGACCTTGGTCAACTTACTCCACCTCCCTGTCTTTCTCATCTGCAACCCTGGGCTGATCCCAGTGCCTCGCCTGTGCCGCCGTTGTGAGGACCAAGCATGTCACTGTGGAGAAAACGCTTAGGGTGGCACTGGCTGCCGTGGGCACTCGGGAAAGAGCCGCTGTGCGTGGCAGCCTTCGAACCTTGGCAAGTCGAAATCCAGCTCTCAATGTGTGTTCCTAAGCATGTCAGGTAGAGGAACAGAACTCTTCCCAGCACAGATATTCTGCTTCTGAATTCCAGAGTAAGAGAATTGCCGTGGCAGCATGCACTCGGGTCTTAATGAAATTATGGTATAAAAGGACACACACACACACACACACACACACACACACGAAGGTGGACATATTTAAGACCCTTTCACTGTGTACTTGCCCTCGGTGGAGAGGGGTTCTGATGACCTAATACCATAGGTATTTACATCAAAATCCTCCGATTGCCCAGGCATAGAAATTAATGGCAGAGGAATGGATGCAGGTAATGATGTGGCAGCTCTGATACCTGAACACCTTTGGATAAGACGTAGGCCTCGCTTATCCATCAATTGTATGTATTACTCTGAAAACAAATAAAGCCTAAATTCATCAGGGAAAAGCAGCCCTCACTAACAGCGTGTTTTCTCAGGCAGAATGTCCTGCCTGCAGTGACCTGTGGCAGGCAACTGAACAGGGCTTCTCCTGAGGGGCAGGCAACCCGTCTTTAGAATTCAGAACTCTACGCTCTTGAACCTGTTGGTCCTCCAAGTCTGACCTTGAAGTTGAACTGTCATCTCTTGCATGACAATATGATAAAATCTTCAGCGTTTAGAATTGACATTCCAGGACTACTGGAGAAAGAAGGAGAGAAAGGGAGAGAGAGAGAGAGAGAGAGAGAGAGAGAGAGAGAGAGAGAGAGAGAGAAAGGATTTTAGTGGCCTAATAAATTATGATGATGTGTTACTTTGGTTGCCCTTCTCTTTATTTTATTTTTGTTTTTTAATTCTCATCTGAGAATATCTTTTCATTGATTTTTAGAGAAAGTGGAAGAGAGAGGGAAAGACGGAGAGAAATATCCATGTGAGAGAAACATCAGTTGGTTGCCTCCTGCACACGCCCTGGCCAGGGTCAGGGCCGGGAGGAGCCTGCAACTGAGGTATGTGCCTTTGACCGGAATCAAACCTGGGACCTTTTAGTCCACAGCCTGACACTCTATCCACTGAGCCACATTGGCTAGGGTGTTGCTATTCTCTTTAAATAAAGTCTCGTCTAGGTTAAAGAGACCATGAAATAGGTATATGCAAATATCACCAGATGGATTTCAGGACTTTTGAGGGGTCACTCCCAGCAGTTTGCGCTTTCTAAGATTCCTCCTCTCTTACTATATTCTCATGTTACCCCTTGTGGTTGTCCTGAGCACCCACTTTAAAAATCTCACTCCCCCTCATGCAGAAAATTACTTTAGCAGGACCATTTTTAGGGAATACCTCCCTCTGTCTGATAGGATGAAACATTCTTAAGGGCTATTTTCCAGATAATATCTGCTAACGGTTTATCTAGGGTCCCGTGCTAATTACACATGAATTCTGTTAATAATTGAATCCTTGTTTGTGGTTGCTGTTGTAAAACATGACAGGAGAAATTAAATGTGAATGACCGAAATTCTAAACGGTCTCAGGCTGTTGCAGAAATGTCCTCTGAGCTCTCTGTCACTCCTTCCTCTTTCATTTTCTTTGCAAACATTTCCTTGGTGTTAACGAGGGCCAGAGGCAGCTGCTGATAAATGTCTTCCCACAGCAAAGAGCGAGAGCCCGGACCTCATAACGCCATGGGCAATGTGAGTGATGAAAGTGGCTGTTCTTTCTGAGGTCATCTCTGTGACATAGGCGTCGAAGGAACACGGTATTTTACGATTCGGTAAAATCTGCAGAAGTCATAGCTGTGTCGTGTACAGTGCGGAGGGCTCTGCTAACCCCTGCAGCCACATTCACACCTGGTGGAGGAGGAAGGCCTGTCATTGGAAATGGGACACAGAAAAAATTTCCACAGGGACTGAAAGCATCGCCGGCCACATAGCGCAGGGGACTCCAGCGCCTACACTAATCCTGTGTGTGCTGATGGTTTTTTAGCTTGGCCACGTTTGTTGGAGAATCAGAGAGGAAGGCACCAACATCAGCTCCCCACTAAGTAACCTACACGTGGCGTCCTTGAGAGTAACATTGACTTTGAGAGTAACATTGACTTTCTGCCTCTCTTAACACCAGCAGTTTTACCTCATGTTACCTCCTTTCCTTGGAACCCCAAATTTGGTCACAGTCAATTACTACCACAAAAGGAAACCCATAGAGGCTACCTTTGCTCTGCAATGATCAGCATGGTAGTATTTTACAGAAATTAAGGGGATCAGGATTCTCCCCTTTGGGAGCTTTTCCTGATGGCTTTCACACTTTGTACTGCGCATCTTATGTTCACACCTGCTAACCTCCGGCGCAACCCTAGATGTCTTTCCCCTGTCATTCTTCGACTTCACCTGTCCTTCCTCCTAAAAGAAGCTCATTGGATGAATGAAGCAGCTGTTCTTCAACTCGGGCTTGATACTCATACTTGTAGGTGAATCGTGATGGGCTATGTATTGCAAAGATTTGTCACTTTGGATCATGCTGCCCCCACTCACTTGAATGTCCTTGTGTTTTTGTTTCATTTTGTTGCGTGGGAGGGAAGGGCCTTCAGTTCCAGCAGGAGGTAGAGAAGTTTGCATAATCCTAGCCTCTGCCTCTCTGGTGGTTCATGTGAAGGTCACCCCTCAGGTGTGTTCTGGTGGAGAAAAAGTTGGGAAGCTCAGTGACTGAGGGGAACTGGACATGACCTCTACCCCTGGGAGGTGTTTATCTAAGCTTAAGCCCAGGTACTTGAAAGTGTGGTGATTGCACCTGGTTTTCACCTTTGACATTGTCTCCCTAAGACCTTTTATTTGAGATTAGAGGTCTGGTGCACAAATTCATGCACCGGTGGGGTCCCTTGGCCTGACCTGTAGGATCAGGCTGAAACTGGCTGTCCAACATCCTCCAAGGCAGTGGTTCTCAACCTTCCTAATGCCACGTCCCTTTAATGCAGTTCCTCATGTTGTGGTGGCAATGAAAATAATTTTATGGTTGTGGGTCACCACAACATGAGGAACTGCATTAAAGGGACGTGGCATTAGGAAGGTTGAGA
Organism: Lasiurus cinereus; assembly: GCA_011751065.1. NCBI lineage: Eukaryota > Metazoa > Chordata > Mammalia > Chiroptera > Vespertilionidae > Lasiurus > Lasiurus cinereus. Next base: position 6,146,461 of record JAAGEH010000022.1, read on the forward strand.
ACCACTGCTCCAAAGGGTCCCAGATTGTGAGAGGGCACAGGCCAGGCAAGTTCCTATCAAGTTCTTTAGAGGGACCTCACAGGAGCTGGGGAGAGATGCAGGAGGTTGGCCAGCCAAGGAGGGACCACAGGAGGGCTCCAGGGTGTGTCCAGCCTATCTTGCTCAGTCCTGATAGGCCAGCAAGCTAACCTACTGGTCCAAGCGTCCGCCCCCTGGTGGTCAGTGCATGTCATAATGAGCAGTTGAGCAGCCTTAGCATATCATTAGCATATTATGCTTTGATTGGTTGAATGGCCAACCGGTCGACTGGACATTTAGTATGTTAGGCTTTTATTATATAGGATCATGAGTACTGTATTTTTTAAATGTTTACAGTAAGATGTTCCTAGGTTATTGTGTTTTGACAGAAATAAAGAAAATGTCTTTGCTAGACCATCATAGAAACAATCCTTAAATGATTCTTGAATCACCAATTAGTCACATTAAACTTACTGGTAAGTCAAGGCAATTAAATTCGAGTCCAAGCTTTATTAAGCACCTACTATGTTTCACATACCATGTGAGACAACAGAGATGAGACGGTATACTTTTGTTCTTGGCAAAGAAGACAAACACAATAATCTATGCCCTGATCAAGTTCACAATCATTCTGTGTTGACACAATCCAACTCTTTTTTTTCAGCCCATTGCCCTCCCACCTTAATCCCTCCTTTTTGAAAAATTAGGGAGTAGTCTTGCCTCAGCCATTGTAGTCGCCAGACTCAATGGGAGTCCACATTCTCTTTTCATTCCTCCACCCAGCTACCCACTTACAGCCCCTAAACACACCTGACCCTCTATGGTTAGTGGGGATGTTAGTGAGTTTTCTCTTTATGTTAAACTCCCTTGGACACATTCAGTAGACATTTATGGTGCACTTACGATGTGCAAAGGCCAGTGCTAAGCTCTGAGGGAGATACTAGACGTATGAGGCTCAGTTCCTTCCTTCAGGATGCTTGTGCTCCAGGCCAGTAGATAAACTAGCCACAAGGAAGGGAAAAGATGATAAGGTGGGAATGATTGGCTGTAATAAGTTCCAAAGTAAGAGGTGTTCTCTGCATTTGAAGGGAGAGAGGAGGAGAAATGCAAGGAGAGATGGGACGATTCAAAATAGCTCATGCCCCTTCATTTATTCCTATAAGTATAATAAGTATGGCATCTCATCTCTAACTAAAATGGTTTTCCAGTGACTCGGTTCTTCAGCCCTTTCCCGACATAGGATTGTCTTACCAAATATAGGAGCATAGCTTCCATCCTTCCATAAATTGAAGACTGTTGATACCCAGGGGCTGGCTCTCTGACCCCCGTAGCCTCTGATACTCAACCCCTTCTTTGTTTAAGGAAAAGTAGTGACATACCAAACTGGCAAAAGGAGGAAGACCTCATATAAAGAAAGTGATCCTTATTGTTTCTTCACATGTCTGTATTATATAGCTTTCTCATGTTTAGACTTAAAGGTCAACTTTCATCATTGCATGCATCTCTGTGATTGGCAACCGAATGCCTGAGATAGTTCCTATGAGTTTTCAGAGAAAAATCGGAATCCTTTTGGCCTCCAAAATGAACCTAATCAAAACTGAAATAAGAAAGTAAATAAATGTGAAAGTTTAAAAATATAGATATTTCCATGGCAAATTCCTCCAAGAATTGTATTCTAGAGAAAGCAAACATAGGCTTGTTTCTCTTCCCGTAAGTAAATATGATTCTTGGGTGGTGTTTTCAATGGGAAATGGATTGTAAGAAAAACAGTAACACCTACAGAGGGACCTGGAAGTCCTGAGGCATCTTCTGTTTGGACCCTGGTTTGCATCACCATCTTCAGGAGAAGCTGCTGCTGACTTCCTCAGAGCCGGTCCGAGCACTGGTCACTGCGATACGTTTCTTAGGCCTCAGAATGGATTGTTTTCTGTGCTTTCCGTCAAATGCCAAATGTCACCACATAAAGACACTATGAAAAGGGAAACTCGAGGTTAACAAGGCTAAAATTTCAGCTCCCTTTTCTTCTCCTCTTGTCCTATCAAGTTCCTTAGTTAAAGAAGAGGGCTTTTTTTCTTCTGTTTAAAAATCAATCACGCGTGTGTGTATGTGTGTGCGTGTGAACATTATTCAAAAGCACTTCTCTGTTGTTCTGGGAGAAGTCTGTAGAAAATGCTTACTTTCGAGCAAAAAGTTATTATAAACAACAGAAACTCCCCTCCCCCCAATAAGAAAAGACAAATCTTCTGAGCACCCTTTGAACCTAAAATGGCGTTTTTTAATAGGCCAGCTTATTGTTTTCCTTCTCTGTGAAAAATTTAGAACCAGAACCATTGTGATGAGTTCCACAGAGTAAGACGATTTCCACGATTTCATTTCTTGACAAAGAACAGCTACCTTGCTCGGTCTCCGCCACATGTGAGCACACTCCCAGGCAGAGAGCCTCCCCTTGGAGAAACAGCATCTTGAGCTCTGCAGGGGGACCCGCTCACCCCCAGCCCGGAGAGATGGAGGAGTCGCAGGGGCGAGGTGTGTGGAAAGAGATAGCCACTGTCCCCCTGGGCACTGTCCTGGTGGCTCTCCGCGTGGCTTCTGCCCTGTCGCCACCTGATCTGGGTTTTCTCTCAAAAAGGTAAAAAAAAAAAAATTAAAATTAAAAAACAAGGCGTGCCTGTCTTTTATAATGTTCTGTTTTAAGAGAGAAGCCTCCAGGGAGAGAACAGGACCCTAAAAGTCCGAGGCCTGGAATTCCTCCTTTCTCTCTTTCCATTTTAAACAGGAAACATCCAGGCTAAGAGGGCCCGCAGGGAGTGCGGCTGTGTGTGCGTTTTAAAGCAGATAATGTTTGTGTGTTGCAAATGTCAGTGATTTCTCCCACGGGCTTAAAATGAGTGCAGAAAAACCACATGTTTCACTTCATGCGGAGAAATATCTCCAGTAGATTTTGAGAGAAAGCACAGGTTAAGGGTTTTTGTGTTGTGTTTTTGTGGGGTTTTTTTTAAGTTTTTTTGTGTGTTTTTTTTTTTGGAAATCTCCAACATGAACCCAAGGAAATAGAAATGAGCGTGGGAGAGGCGAGGGCCTTCCAAATACTTTATGATAAAAGAGACAATGAATGCTGGAAGTTTCCTCAATCAAAAATAAAATTCTCGCCGAAACCGGTTTGGCTCAGTGGATAGAGTGTTGGCCTGTAGACTGAAGGGTCCCAGGTTCGATTCCGGTCAAGGGCATGTATCTTGCTTGCGGGCACATCTCCAGTGGGGGACGTGCAGGAGGCGGCTGATCAATGTCCCTCTCTCATCAATGTTTCTAACTTTCTATCCCTCCCCCCTCCTCTCTGTAACAAATCAATAAAATATATTGAAAAATTAAAAAATAAAATTCTCTGGGAGAAGGGAGATGAAATCCTGATCCCTGATTTCCCCCGGCTGGGGTGACAGACGCGCATTGGTGCCCGATTTGTCACGGGCGCTTTACACTAGAGCCAAGCACCCCGCACTGAATCATAGCCGTTGACGTGATAATAACTTGTACGTAAACAATTTAATTTTTTTATCTGAAAACTCTCACGGACTAAATTACCCAGGGCTCGAAGGCCTATCTTTCATTATTATACATCGCCAAATTAAGACGCCAAGGAGCGGAGAGAGACGCCTATTGTTCATCTTTACAAATGTGCTCACATGCTGCCTGGCACAGGCTCGTAGCTTGGCGCTTGTCACACCAGCCTCGATCGGGGGGGGGGGGGGGGGGGGGCCCGCAGAGCGGTGTGCACATCAGCCTGTGGATGACGGGGTGCTCCTGACCCTCGCTGATGGGGTGGGATGAGCCACAGACTCTGTTCTCCCTGCGCCCCGCTAGCTTTGCAGGGTGCCACCAGTCTGGACACCGATGTTGGAGAGCTCTTTATAATTATGAATGTTGCTGTTTTCCTTTAGAAACATGGTAAAAGGCGGCGGGGGGCTGGGGGGCGGTGAAAAGCGAGGAGGATCTGGGGCGACGGTGGTGCACAGGCGCGCAGAAGGTTTATGGGCGTTGAGAGCCGCAAACAGAGGCATCTGTTCCGCCCGGGGCTGCAGGAGACGTGGTGATGTGTTTGGGGACGGGTTGCTTCTGTGATGCCCGGGAATCCGAAGAAGCTGGCTGTCTTGGCGGAGGACCCGGCAGGGTCGCTTTCTGGTAGCGTTTGTACAGCTGGTTTGGCGTTTCCCACGCTGCCACTGGCCAGGCGCTTCCCGGCTTTGCTGGGGAATTGCTTTCATCAGCGCTGGAGGGGAGCAGCTCCCAGCTCTGGGTTCGGACCTCTTCTAGGAACTGGGGACAGGGGAGGGCACTCTGGTCCCCACCGGGATGGGACAGAGGACCCAAGAGGTAGACGGAGCCTGTGGCCCAGGCAGAGAGCACCAGAGACCTAGGACAGGAGCGCGTGTGAGCCAGGGGAGCCTTATGGCTCCGAATAACCTGGATGATCCCGCCATCGTGCGTGGGGCTGGCTTCAGGAGGCAGAGAGGGAGAGGGTGGGATGGTCACAGCCGGAGAGCGCCCAGCTCTGCCTGGTTTAGGAAGCTGGTGGGCTGCCAGGATAGAGGCCAGCCTAAGAGGACTGAGACACACAGGAGCCTTTTCTCTCTCATGTACCAAACTGAGTGTACTCGGTCCTGGCTGATCCGATGGCTCCGAGGTATAAGGACCAGGCCCCTGCCTTCCTCAGCCATGGCTTTGTCCCGGTGGTCTACAGCGGCCACTCCACTGGCCACCAGGAAGGAGATGAGGAAGAAGAAGGTACCCTGTGGCCTACAGGGCACAGGTCACTTCTGCGCACCTCCCACGGCCACACCCGCCTGTTCTGCTACATCCCGGGGAAGGTCTCAGCCTCTGGGTGGTGACAGTGGAGGGCTGGTCCCCTGTGTCTACATTCAAGGGGCTCTTAATTGCCGCTCGGCTCGGCTTGGGGGGCCTCTGTCATACATACAACGGGGCATGTTCTTCAGGGGGACAGCCAGCCTCGTAACCCCTGACATATGTCTGCTTTTCTCTTCCCAGGGGAGGACCCGCCGACCCCGCAGACTATCTGGCAGCAGCACCCCGAGGCCTCTACAAGGAGAGGGAGCTCCCCTACTACCCAGGGCCTCATCCCCTGCCTCCGCCCAAAGGGAGCTACCCCCGCCCCCCGGACATGAGGGTGGCGGATCTCCGGTATCCCCAGTACTACCCACCCCCACCCGCCCCCCAGCACAAAGGACCCTTCCGACAAGATGTCCCTCCCTCGCCCCCTCAGCACCACCGAGTGCCAGCCTATCAAGAAATGGGCAGGCCAGGGCCCCGAGGGGGCAGCCCAGACCAGTACCCCTACCGGACCCAGGACCCCCGGCAGAAGAACCCCATGACTGCAGCCGTGTAACCGACCCCCACCAAGCTCCCCCACACAGCCCGGAAAGGAAGACAGCTCACATCGCCCTCCCTTGAGGCCTTCTTCCTGTGAAGCCTCGTCCTGCGCACAGATGAGGTTCTTTGATTGAGAACGCAACATCTGACTGCTGATTAGAGAGGAAAATAAGGAACATGAGTCTGGGGAGGGGGAAAGTCGGGAGAGAGAGGAAGGACGGACCACAAAAACAACACCGATGGATATCTGGAGTACTCTTAGAACGATTAACGCCCATGAGAGTGGCATTTGAACAAGCACATCACACAGGAGACACCCTCCGCGATGCCTCCCTGCGTGCCCAGCCCACAACTGCCCTGGATAGGCTCCATTCGGAAGCTGAGCTTCGACCACTGTCTGAAGTCGGAGGAGTGGCTCCCAACACTGGCATCCTTAAGCGAGTAGTTGTTCAATGAGAAAGGACACTTGCCTTGGGATCTCCTTGGAACATTTCTACCCAGAGGAAGATGGCATTTCTTCACTTGTAGGACTTCTCAGGTTCCGGGTACCACTCATTGGGTATAAGTGTTTCACGTGTCCTCACTTGTGTATAAAAATAAGATGCGAATGCAGTATTAGTGTCCTGGGAGAGTGTGCAAAGCTAGTCAGAACTTCTAGAAGGAATCTATTCCTAGAATCACAGGGACCAGGTTGAGGGCTGAAATTGGTGTGGTCTTCACCTTCCTTCCTGCCGTGTCCCAGGCACAGTGGCATGGGGACACGGGGTCTCAGAGTCACCCGCAGGTCTCCTGCCTGTAATTATTAGAACTGGGGCCTCTGCTTTGAGCCTCCCATTGGAAGGCTAGAATGTACTTGAGCAAAAGAGGGCCCATGGACTAGGCCACAGGGGAAGCGATGCCCTGGAGGTGCCAACCCCAGACTCGGTGCCAAACAATGCCATCTGGACCCCAGGGACAGGGAGGGCTGACGGTGGCCTTTGGAGATTGAGAACCAGCCGGTAGTGGATGGTGGTGGCTGACTCGTGTGTGTGTGTGTATGTGTGTGCATGTGTGTAAGTGTATGATTAGCAGTATAGAGAATAAAAGATAAAAATGCTTTCTGGAAAATTCGATGAGGGAATAATAAAGGAAAAAGAAAGCAGAAGGGATGGGAAGGGAGAAGACACATAAAATGAGGTCCATCTGTATCTGCTGGATCTCATTCACAACAGTCAGGACAAGACCAAGGCCGGGATGGCCAATTGAGAAAGGAAGGTCTATGTTTTTGAAAAGCTGAACCCCACTTCCAAAACCCCTCCCAATTGCTTTGGAGCTTCACAGCTATTTTTCCTTTTTTTTTTTTTTTCCAACAGAACATCTAAAACGTGTAACTTGACCCAAATGAGAATGCACACAAAAGATTGAGCAAGGTCAAACCTGCAGCAGACATACTTTAGGCCTTTTCACATTCCTTCTTTACTCCCTCCCCAAAACACAAATGTCTCCAGTTCCATTTAGAGATATTTTGGTTGATATATTAGAATATCTCTGACTGATAGGATTTAATAAATTATAGTATTATTGAATATATAGAGTACGCATCTAGCCCAGTTTAGTCTTATTTTTTTAATTTAAAATAAGAGTTATGTTACCAAGAATGGCGCGACTGCTGGTTTTAGACTTACATTGTGTTACTTACTGGACTTTAAGAGGTATCATTTTCTAAACTACAATTACAGTACTTATGGCCCTCTTGAGAATAGACGTTAAAGGGTTTTTTTGTTTTGTTTTGTTTTGTTTTGTTTTTTGCCCTCTCTTATCTCTCCTAAGTCTTTAGATCTTTTGCAATTTGTGCAAAGAGGTTGAGGATCTCCGGCCCCGCTTACCTGGACTGCAGGTGAGCTGTAGGGTCTTCCCTGCCCACATACTGAATGCTGCCTTCCCCTCAATCTAAACAAACTTCGAGAAGAAAGGGGTAAGGTGCAGATCATGCAACTTGCTTTGAAGCATTGAACATCAGCTCTTCCGTCTGTCCCATGGTTGAAGCAAATGTCTGTGGACCGCAGGACAGAGACCAGCCAGAAGGCTGCTTCTGGCCTAAGGCCAAGGCTGACAAGAGGTGGCCCATGGGAAGGAGTAGGAAGAGAAATTCTCTGTGCATTGGAGGAGTAGCCCTGGTAGGAAGAAAGCCCGTGTTTTCACCACGTTGTCACCTGGTGAGCCCAGTCCCCGCTGCAGGCAGGCTCAGGGTGAGTTGCTCCAAGCATGGGTTTGTGGTTTGTGCTGGCTACACAGTAAAGCAGCTGCTGATGCCGAGAGGCAGCCAGTGATGTGAAGGTACTATTAAGGTTGGACCACAAAATGATGATAGCCGTTTTCTCTTCTTGCCTGAAGCATAGCACATGCCCCATTGACCCTGCCCAAAAGAACCCAACATTATGTGTACGACAGAGGCCCCGTCAAACCAAGCAACAATTAAGAGCAGCTTGAATGTAAGGTTTATACATGCTTTTGTACCAACCCTCACCACCCAGAGGTTACAGAACTCTGCAGTATTTAAGAGAACCGGTTTTTAGAGTATTTAGAAGACTAGGCTATAATCAGTAGGTATCCAGTAGCAGAAAACAGTTCCCAGTTTATTTAGGGCCTTGGAAAAACTCAACCAGGTGTCTCCTTGTAGCTCAGAACACTAATATTGTCTCTCTCTCACACACACACACACACACACACACTGAGCGCCCCCAGGAATGATGGCACAGGGAGCTGCAAATCCATCGACATACACCCACCTGACTCGTGATCTGACAGCTGGGTCATTTATGTCCTGAAACGATGTTTTTGGCTTCAAGTCACTAGATATTTGAAAGGGCTCTGTTTTTGTCCCTCTTTACAGGAGTAGAGCGATAAAAGGGAGAAAACCACTGGGAAAAAAAAATTAGATGCAAGAGAATTTAGTTCTCTGCCAGGGAGAAAAACACATTTCATGAGCCTGTCGTGTCACTGGCTGTGGTACACTCTTGGTACAATAATTGCTCCCCCACTATATCAAATCAGTGGATGAAAGGCAAGCTCGAAGGAACATTTACTTAAATCACAATTGAGTAACGAACAAAGATTGGAAAAAAATTACTGTGAAGCTCATTATTCTTAGATTTTATTGGTCTGCATGCATTAACCACCACCTCTCCCCTCACCCCCATAGGACATCATGGAGCAAAGATCCTATAATCGAGAGCATGGTGAGATCCACAGGCCCATAGTCACAACTGCCTGGTAGAAGAGATTTGAGACTTCACTGTAGCTTTATTTTTGCCACCCAACTCAATAAAATTAAAACATGGTTCATTATTTTTTCCAAAGATTCATGAACTTCTTGCAGTAAACCTATTTTTTGAAGGCAGTCTACCTAGCAACTTTTGGATTTGTCATGCCTAGGGTTTGTAGGCATAGAGATCCCGCCCTTAAGAGCATTTATCCTCCTAACCTGTAACCACCACATGTATTTTCTTTGGAGGAACATCTTAGCATTTCAGGAGGATAAAGAGATCTGGAGAATTTGGTGTGTCTTTAAAACCCCTGTCAGCATTAAACTCTGAAATCCACAATGAATGGCCTTCAAAATGATGCTAAATCAGGTGGACACCTGCTGCTTTCTGAATCCATGTACAACAGAAAGTCCAGATTTAGTACAATTAGACAGGAGGGAGTTAGGTTCAGAAACAGGATACAGGACTATTTCTCTGTACTGTCAGTTCACACTGACTTGGGTAGAAATGATGCCACAATGAGACCACAAAGAGGATTCTCTATAAGATACCCCTACAAAGTCACCTTTCCGATAAAAAAGGAGAATAAAAGTTAGATATCTAAAATAAGCCTAGACTCTCACATGCAGCTCCGACTTCTAAGTGAAACTCTTTCTCTCTCCTGTCCTTAAATAGTAATAGAATCACTCACGGCCTGACTTACAAAGATGGGCTTCACTACAAGCCTAATGGAGAATGAACTAACCCCAGACTGTCCTGACTCAGCTCTTTGAGAGAGTTCTGTTCATCTCTGCTGACTGCAGTGCTGTTTACTACTGGAACATAAAAACAAAGCCTGCTGTTGACGCAGTCACTTTTTCTAGTGTTTTCTTGTGCTTCTGTGATACCAAGTCTGTTCTGAATGTAAAATACGTAAATCATATTTTGGCATATGGGGGTGGAGAATAAATTCTTTACAGACTTTTTAAAATGAACCCATTTGTACCACAGGGGAAAAAAAAGAAGTTTGGATGTTGTTCTATGTGAATATACAAAATTTTCTTGTTTTATTTTGCATTAAAATAAAGCTTTATTCAGTCAGCAAGATGTTAGAGTCTTGGTTTTTACCCATCACCTGTTTTGTTTTAGGATCTGATGAATGAATGGGCTAGGCTGGTCCTGCTTACCCTGGAACAGCAATGTCATAGGGCACAAGACACAAGGAATAAGGTTCTGTCACATGCTGGGCTTCCCGAGAAACAGAAGCTGAAATGAAGGTGGGTGAGCAGGATGTCTGTTTGGGGGCACACTTAGGTTAGGTGTCTACAGAAGGCAGGGGGAGGGAGCTGGAAGGGGCAGGAGGAGAAGCTGAATGGCAATGCACTCCAATCTGGGTCTCAGGCAACTCCACAGGGCAATTTGGAGCTACAGTGGCCCTGCAGAGTTGTCCCAAGTGGGACCAAGAAGCTAGGCCTTTATCCCACGGTGTTGGTCAGTGGACATGGGCCACCCCTGGAAGGAGGTGAGACCCAGGACCAGGTCGTGTTCTTTAGGTGAGGCAGTCCCCAAAGAGGGCGGACATGGGAGGTCCTCTTTGAGAGTATTCACAGCAATTGGTACAAGAGTAGTTTATTGCTGACACGGGATCCATGATAACGCCCAACACTGTTGAATCCCCATGCTGGACACACTCATTCCTTGTCTACAGAGCATGATTCTGAGTTGATTCTCCTTGAGACCATCCCTTTATTGGCTTATTTTCAGGCTGCCCCAAACTATCTCCTGCATGTTCATCTATAGCTACAGCTTCCATTCCCATCTCTAGACTGATTTGCTCACCATCGCCAACTCAGGCCTGTCTCCTGAGCACACAGGTTTCCTTTCCTATTGGACATCCCCACCCTGACTTTACACAGGCTCTTGAACTCAACATGCCTACAATGGAACATGAACTTGTCATGAACCTGTGCCTTATGACCCTGTCCTGGCCATAGGCACAACCCTGTTCACAGTGACAAACCAGACCCAGAAATTATCCTTGCCTTCCATTTGTAACTCTGACCCTTCTCCCAGCCCCTCCCCTCTGCTGTGATGCCAGGCCAGCAACTGTGTCCTGCAGCTCGCCCCAATGTGTCCATACTTCCCGACACCCCACCACACTTGGCTCAGCCTCATCACCCCTCACTTAGCCTCTTCAGTGACCTTTATTCAGTGACCTCCTCCCTCTGACTGTGCTTCCTTCCAACCCATCTCTATGCTACACAGTCTTGTTGAAAGGACACCAGTTTTGAGAAGAGGCAGATCTGGACCTAAAACAAGGTTCTACCGTTCATTAGTTGTATAACCTCGGGTAAAATACTCATTTCGCTAGGCCTCAGTTTTACCATTTGTAGAATGGAACTATACATCTTCTGGAACTATTTTGAGAAAGTATCATGTCACAAAAACAGTTTGAACCAGCTCCTAAGAACCTGTTGTCTCTTCCCAACCCTAAGTTCAGTGATGTCACATCAGTAGCTTGAAAGAGACCATCTCTGTGTTGAAAGCATTTACAACACAGAAGTTGGCATACGCTACAAATCAGGACTTCTTCCCTCTGGAAAGCCTAGTTGTTAAACATTTACCAACACACCATATAACCTCCCCGCGCCCCCCCCCGCCCCCCTCTCTCTCTCACACACACACACACACACACACATACACCCCCTCCTTTAAACCTTTCTGGTTTAAAGCCTAAACTACTTTCAGCTTAAAGCCTAAATCCCAAAATCCTGATAAATCAGTCCACGGTGACTCTCCCTCCTCATGTCTTGTTGCTCCTAGTTTTATATCTTGTGCTACTGTTATTTCAGATTACTTCTATTTCTTTGAACCAGGCACGCATTTCACAGCTCTATGCCTTATGACAACACACAGTAGGCATAGCCGCTCCTGCTCCACTGTCCTGTGTCCTGTGGCGCCCTGCCCTCTGTCCTGTGGCTCTGCAATCATCCTGCGGGTCCCAGATAAAGCAGTTCTTTCCCCACGGAAGACGTAAAGCAGAAATTGGAGACTGTATCCCACCCACCCTCTTACAGCAAGAGTGACTATGGGCCAGAGGTGCTGAAGCTGGAGACTACACTTCCCAGAGTTCCTTGCAGTTTGAGTTCACCAGGCCCACCTCTACCAATAGGCCAAACACCTTGGGAGGGGAAATGAGGCCCAGGCGTGGCATCTGCTGGCAAACACAGTAGCCGAGGCGTTTGGTTTTACTGCATCGTGTCCAGTCTAGCCTCCTGGGGACCCCTAGGCTGTATGTATAAGGGTTGTGTTAGCGTGGATCACAGCTGAGGCAACGTGATGCTGTTGCCGATAGCTGGGGCATTGGCTTCTGAGAGCCTGACTTGCTGATCTCAGAAGGGTACCAACATCAGTGAGCCGTACTGCTGTTCTGAGATTTATTCCTGGAAGCCCTGCCTAGAGCCGGCTCCGTCAGCCCTACCTTTTGCAAACGCCTCCTTCACCACATTAAATCCCTCATTTAAACCAGCTAGAAAGGACTCGGTTATCTGCAACTGAACCCACCAAGACACCTTGCACAGCCCTCCTCCCGAGTCCCACGTGGTAATTCCATCCAGTATGTTACCAAGACACGTTCTGCAGGTCCTCCATAAAACGTTTATGACCTCGATTACAGTGATTAGTTTCCACGTCTGTGTGGCCTGCTCCGGAGTATCGGATTTGCAACACATTGCCTGGCTCTGACGCTGCGCTCAGGACCTATTTGCTGAATTCATTTGAATGAAGAAATGAGGTGTGAGGATTCTTTTTCTGAATTGCTGCACCGCTGACGTTCCATCTCACGGCTCCAACCATAAATCTCAAAGCCCTGTTGTTAAAGATCGCCCGGTATTATTCTCGAGGTGAATGGTGTTGGCTCACGTGGGCCGGCCAGATTTCAATTTAAAACACGAAGCAGGCAGGGAGCTTGTAAATGCAATGGGTAATGCATTATTTAGAGAGTCAAGAGAGACTTAAGCAGAGAGAAAATGTATTACTTACAACCGACTAAGATGGAAATACTTTTAGTGACAGATGATTACTATTATTATTGTATAATTCCTCGGATTTGAGGCCAGTGCTTTGCAATCACTCGTACGGCTGGCTCCTTTCAACAGCTGTCGGCGGTGAGCCGATGGATGGCTCCCTGACTTTCCGTAAGGAAACTGAGTCCTGCGGACGATGGGACCAAGATAAAGATTTCATGAACGCCGTTTAGACATATCCCGAGAAAGCAGGGATGGTTTTGTCCGTGTCTTGACAATGAACTTTCTCTTCCAGCATCCATGTGGAACCTCACTAGTCATTGTTTACAATACACGCTGACTCTTTCATGATCCCAGCCATGCTTGATTGTCATAGAGTCAAAGAATACCAGGTTGCCGAAACCGGTTTGGCTCAGTGGATAGAGCGTCGGCCTGCAGACTGAAGGGTCCCAGGTTCGATTCCGGTCAAAGTCATGTACCTGGGTTGCGGTCACGGCCCCAGTGGGGGGCGTGCAGGAGGCGGCTGATCGATGTCTCCCTCTCATTGATGTTTCTGGCTCTCTTATCCCTCTCCCTTCCTCTCTGTAAAAAATCAATAAAATTAAAAAAAAAAAAAGAATGCCAGGTTCATACTTATTTTACAGCTGAAGAAAACGAGGCCGGAAGCAGCCAACCCGGTAATGCGGATCATCCAGCAGAAGAAAAAGCCGAACTTCCTTTATGTATTATGTATGTTTGGAGAATCTGCCTCGCGCCTGGAACACTGTGCTAGCTGCTGGGAGGGCTCTCCGCAGGGTGGGTGGGCAGCTCACACTGGAAGTGCCACCCTCGGCAGGTGGCCAGGATGCATCAGTCCCGGACCTGCCCCATCACTGGACTCTCAGAGGTCACCTGTCATGGTTAAGGGTGGCCACGCCCCCCGGAAGAGGTGGACAGATGCTTCAACCGTCAACAGGTAGCATTTCGCTATCATCCTTTGACTTGAACCTTTACCTGGCTGGGTGTTACTGACCCGCCCCACACAATCCCAAATACCCAGGTTGGCGGCATAAAAAGATGATACTCAGACCCTAACAAGCCTTGACTTTGTGCTGCTTCTGCCTCGCCCAGCTAATAAGAAGTGCTAACGTGAAATGAGATTCAGTGATAGCTCAACAGACACCTCCTGGCAGACTCTGGTCAATGCTGCAAAGGATCCCAGACATGGAAGAGCCTCGGATTCTGTCCTCAAACACTAGAGAGTCGAGCAGGAGTGGCAAGCAAGTCTACAAAGAACCAGGACTCAGTGCTGAGCGTGGTGAGTGCCCAGCGGCAGCGGACACTGGCCGGGAAGCCGGACCTTTGACTTTGGGTAGAGACAGGAGCAGGGTAGGTCTCATGGAGGATGTGACATCTGAACACCCATAAGGAACGGGAAGAATGTAAGCAGGCCACACCAAGAAGGGTTCGGGCTTTCCAGAGAAAGAACAGAACACAGGCATCTGCACGGAGCACCTCCAAATACATGTGATCTGGGGCAGCGGGGAGGACAGGATGTGTGATGGGAGAGGGAGGTTGAGCTTAATAACAGCTGATATTATTAAGTGCTTAGTCAGTGCCAGATTACCGGCCTAAATGTTTTTCATGATTTCTCCCGTTGAATCCTCCAACTATGAGGAAACAGAGCTTTAAATGAACTAAGGAACTTGGCCTTGGAATTTCAGACCTGACAAGAAGAGAAGTTATTTAGGCACTCCAGGGACGGAAGTACTTGGGAGAATCACTCACACAAATGGGCATTTAAATAAATCTGCTGAAACTGGTCTGGCTCAGTGGATAGAGCGTCAGCCTTCGGACTGAAAGGTCCCAGGTTCGATTCCAGTCAAGGGCATGTGTATCTTGGTTGCGGGCCCATCCCCAGTAGGGGGCGTGCAGGAGGTGGCTGATCAATGTCTCTCACCGATGTTTCTAACTCTCTATCCCTCTCTCTTCCTCTCTGTAAAAAATCAAAATATATTTTTAATAAATAAATAAATAAATAAAGCTGGCCCAGGTGAAAGCATTGTGTGGGTTACACTAAAAAATTCATCAAATCCTGAGCCCTTACTAAAGGGGTGAGGTCTGATATTTACTGAGTGGAGAGGAGCAATGCTAGAAGCTTCCCCCCTGAAATTAACCTCATTTTCTCTTCACATCAGCTAAAGTGGGCATTATCCCCATTTTGCAGGTGAGAAAACTGAGGCTCTCAGAGAATAAGAACCAGCTGTAGGCTATAGAGTGGCAGGTCGGAGACCCAGCTCTGAGTCCACCCCGCTGCTGCTTACTTTATTGAAAGTAAATCTCAGTGCAATTTCTTCTAATTCTTCGTAGCTGGCACTGCGATTGCTATTTAGAGCGAGGGCCACGTTGAAGAAAATTTAGAACGTGTAAATGCAGATTTTGACATTTTAGACTCCAGAAACAGGCAGCCCGTGTTAGTTGCACCATATATTAAATGATAATCTATGTAGACAGCAGTTTTGAAAGGTATCCAAGCAAATAAGTTGCCCTCCTGGCTGAAGTCAGACAGGTAGATGAAACTTTGATGACTTAATTCCCCCAACGGTTAAAGGTAGAGGCCGACCAGGCCCCTGAGTTGGAGAGAGAGGCTGCTGGAAAATTTATGAAGAGCGCTAAAGTGCAGGGCCATAATTTCAACAGGTTATCTGGCTTCTCTGCCTAATTGTTTTCCAAGGCTTCTGGGCTCAGAACCATTCCGCATTCTTATCGCCCGGGGGGTGTAGGTGGGGGGGATGTGCGTGCACCCCGGGAGACTATGCAGCCTGCAGCCACCTCTGTCCTCCAGGCAAGGCTGTGTTTGTGCTCAAAGGGCTGTCGATGAGATTTAAGAGCCGCCCAGCCCCACCACGCGTGGTCTTGCCGCTCTTCAGAGAGGAGGGCGATGTCACCCTTTGATTTATGGAGAGTGCAGCTTAAACCCAGCCCTGTGCTTTATTAAAGCGGCTCTTAGTTATATTATACCTCGCCGGCCCCAGCTCCCAAGAGCTCCGCCACCTAGGAGTCAGAATCCCTTTGATAAGCAGCGCTGGGTGATTAGAAAGTGGGGCCTTTGCCTTGTACCCTCCCCCCGCCCGGATCCTGCCTCCTGACCCCCAGGTGGGGAGGGGGGGGCTGGGGCGGAGCCTCTCTCCAGGTGGCCTTCCAATATCCGCTTTTCTCCTGACCCTGGCTTGACCTTCGCAGTGTGACAGGGTTGGCCTAGGGCTGTGCCTCTTCACGGTGATTTTTTTTCCAGCCTGGCCTGAAAGGGGAAGCCTCAGAGAGGGGGGTCACGCTGCTGGGGCCCACTTTCAGAGCCGCGCTCTCCGGGCTGTGCTCTGCACAATCAAGCGATGGGATGCAGGTGCCCTGCCGAGAACGCAGTGGAGTGATGGGCACCTGGGAACCTGCAGGTGAGCTGCCTGTCTTACTGGGGCCACGTGTGTGTGTGTGTGTGTGTGTGTGTGTGTGTGTGTGTGAGAGAGAGAGAGAGAGAGAGAGAGAGAGAGAGAGAGAGAGAGAGACAGCTTTGTCCAGAACATGAAACGTTGCCTCTACTAACAGATCACTCCACTCCCCCAACACACAAACCAGGCCTGTGCCCCTGAGGCTGGGGGTGGGCAAGCTGGCGGATTCTTGGCTGTAGGTGCCAGCAGGCTCTGCTGAGAAGCAGTGAGGTCTTTCCGAGGGACCTGACATTAGGACACCTCCATCCTTGCCGGGAGGGGTGCCCAGCTCCCTCTGGGACTTGTGCTCCACGTTGCTCCTCTGCCCTGGGACCCACCATCACGTTGCTCCAGCCATCACTGGAGCGGCGGTGAGGAGCAGTCATGGGGGGCCAGGCTGAGGCCCAGGGGGTGACAGAGGCCCTCTCCTCCCTCCCTCCCCCAGGTCTCCAGGAGGGTCAGGCACTGGGGGACGAGGTGGGGGGGAGATAGCGGGGGAGGGGGGAGTTAGGAGTGGCTCTTGCACTGACAAGCTGGGTGGCTCATCTAGTGACTGACCACCTCTGAGCCTCGCCACCGGGCTCTCAGGGAGCAGTGCTCAGGCTGAGACCTCCTGAAGATGACCGGAAACGCTGTGCATGGAGCATCTATTGCATCCGCTGAGGGAAGCTCAGGGCCACTGACCAGCATTGGCGCTGGTTTTCACAAAGCGACTCACTTTAGGTCAGCGGTTCTCAACCTTTCTAATGCTGCGACCCTTTAATACAGTTCCTCGTGTTGTGGTGAATCGTAATGTAAATATCTGTGTTTTCTGATGGTCCCAGGCGACCCTGCTGGTGGTTCTCAACCTGTGGGTCCCTGCTGTAGAGCCTAAGACCATCAGAAAACAGGTCACGACCCACAGGTTGAGAACCGCTGCTTTAGGTGGTACTCGGGTAGCACACAGTCACCCCAATTCTCTGCCTCCGCAGGGAGAAAGGTGTGGCCAGGTGCTGGTCTGTCCTCAACACTCCTCCAGGATTTGCTCATCTCTCACCCACAGAGAGTGCGCCTCAGGCTTCTGCGGGCACCGGCTTGAATGGCAGAACTTGGCTTGCTTTCATTGTCTCAACTGTATAATGGTCTTCTGTTTCAGACAAAATGATCCTGGCTTTTTTTTTTCCCACTGATGGTAGTGAAGTGAGTTATCATTAAAAATAAAAATACTTAACCCTGGCCAGTGTCGTCCAGTGGTTAGAGCTTCAGCCCGTGCACTGAAGGGTCATGTGTTCAATTCCCGGTCAAGGGCACAGATCTGGGTTGCATGTTCCATCTTCATTCCTGGTCTGGGTGCATACAGGAGGCAACCAATCCATGGGTCTCTCTCACATCAATGTCTCTCTCTCCCTCCTTCTCTCCCCTCTCCATTCTCTCTAAAAAAAAAATTAATGGGAAAAAATATCCTCGGGTGGAAAATGAACAAATACATATATGTGTTATGTTAGTCACGGCATGGTAAATAAACAAATGAAGTTTAAGCCGAGACGGGTTTGGCTCGGATAGAGCATCGGCCTGAGGACTGAAGGGTCCCAGGTTCGATTCCGGTTGGGGGCATGTACCTTGCTTGCGGGCACATCTCCACTGTGGGGAGTGCAGGAGGCGGCTGATCGATGTCTCTCTCTCATCGATGTTTCTGACTTTCTATCTCTCTCCCTTCCTCTCTGTAAAAAAAACAATAAAATACATTTTTAAAAAAAATGAAGTTTAGAAACACTGCACTAAGCCAGGGAGAAGGTGCCCCAGGTGGCTGGGGCCTCTGAAGGTAGGATGACTTCTGGAGGAGGCACTGTTTGGCTGAATCATAGGACTGCAGGGTAAGCGACAGAGGGATGAAATGAGGTCAGAGCGTTCTGAGACAGAGATTGTGCTGACCAGGTTGGTTTTCCCCACCGGGACCTCACCTGACCTCCAGCCTCTCCTTGCTCTTGGCTGGGTCTTTTTCTCACCCTCCCCCGCCCCGTCAGCAGCAATGACTGCAGGAGCACGTGGCTGATCCCCTGGCTCGAGCCAGAGACACACCAGACTGCACCTGAGTATTAAAAGCACCAAGTCGAAGCTTTTCTCTTTTCCCTAAATTTTGGAATTCCATCTTTATTACAGCAGGCCTCCATCTCTCCCTCTGTGGTCACCTGGAGTCTGAGCTGTGTGCCTCTGTATCCAAATTTTTCTCTTACAAAGGTGCCAAGCGTTGGATTAGGGCCCTCCCCCATCCTTAAGGTTCTCATTTTAACTTGATTCTATCTGCAAAGATCCTAGTATTTCCAAATAAGGTTCCGTGCACAGGTAGAGGAGTTTAGGACTTGGACATAGTTTGGGGGGAGGTACAATTTAACCCAAAACACTACCCAGTGTCCAGAGGCTCTCCCCACCCCCCACCACTCTCCCATCAAAATCTTTGCCCAGTGTGTGACTCACACACTAAGACTCACTCACACTCAAATACCCATGACTGACTGTGCACATCCTGTTAGTGCCTTTCCATGTTTCATGTTCTCCGCTTCTTTACTGACAAGGTCAGCATTTTCTTGGGACTGCAGAAAAGTCAGTGAGATAGGGATGATGTATTTCTGCCCATCCAGAGTCTTCATGATATGAAAAACCAACAAACAGACAAAAAACTTGCTTTCCCAAACTGTCCTTCCACATAGGAAAGGTTATAGGTCACTGTTCTGCCAAGGAAAAGCAAGCAGAAGTAGCTAGAGATTTATGGGAAGTGTTTGACTTCCTGATACAAATAGCAAACCTGCCTCCTTCTCCCTTGCTTGTCCCTTCTCTCTGCTGCCTGGGACTTAGATGTGATAGCTAGAAGCCCAGCAGCCATTTTGTAACCATGAGGTAATGAGCATAAAGGTATGACATCAAAACCCAACATGCTAAGGATGGAGAGTCAGTAATAATATTTAAAATAGCCAAAAGTTATTGAGCATTTACTATGCACCAGGCATGCTTCTGGTACATTCAACATATTAACTCACTGCATCAACCCCATAGGCTGAGTTTATTATCATTCTTATCTGCAGAGGATGAAACATGTACAAACCCACACAATGGGCTGCAGGGCCCATACTATTAACTGCTAGAGTATTCTCTCTTGGACCTAACAAAATCTGAAGGCTCTGATGGCATCATTGAGCTGCTATATAGTTCCTTTTATTTTACAAAACTAGAGACCTGGAGTGAGGTGTCCCTCAGCCCAACTTTTACCCTCTCTAATCTGGGACCCCACAGAGATTGAGCCTAAACCAGCAGTCAGACATCCCTCTCACAATCCAGGATTGCTGGCTCCTAACCACTTGCCTGCCTGCCTGCCTGATTGCCCCTAACCACTTTCCCTGTCAGCCAGATAGCCCTCTAACTGCTCCCCTGCCTGTCTGATCACCCCAAACTGTCCTCCCCGATGGCCCAATCATCCCCAACTGCCTTCCCCTGTGGGGCTGAGAGGACTGGGGGTCTGAGCCTGGATGAGGCAAGGCTGAGGGAACTGGGTGCCGCCATCTTGTTAGGGCATGGCAGTCAATTAGCATATTCCCTCTTTATTGGCTGTGGGCGCTGGCATTTGTGAGGGCATGGTGATCAATTAGCATGCCCACTCTTTATTAGGTGGGACTAGAGGCCATTTGCACAAAGAGATTTCCTCCTGCCCACAGGACTCAGGCCTTCGCTCTGGCCAGAGTCTGCCTTCGTTATCTTTGCTGCAGACTCCAGCTGGAACCTGCCATTTTTGTCTTCACTGCCTCACTGCAGACTCCAGCTACTAACTGCTATAGCATTCTTGTCTGCAGTCTTGTCTTCGCTGAGGCACTCCGCTCTTAAAGATCCCTTCGCTCTCCCCCTATCCTCCCTCATAGCAGGCATCCTGCCCCGCCTGGCCACTCCTGGGCAGCCGCCATCTTTGTCCTGCTAATTTGCATATTCACTCTGATTGGCTGTGGATGTAGCAGAGGTACAGTCAGTTTACATGTTTGTCTATTATTAGATAAGAAACCAGTTTTGGCTGGACTTTGTGTTACTTGTAGCTGATGGCATTCTAGGCTGACGCGAATATCACCTCAGAGGGTCATCAAAGGGGTGAAGTGAGGAAATACATGTCTGTGGATGGAGAAAACAATGACAATCCATTAATGTTCCCTGAAACAGAATTCTCAATAAAGGTTCTCAATAAATAATTGTTTTAATGCTTCACCATTCCAAGAGTTAAAATCATCGGATCAATAATGCTATAGGCAGAGGAAGGGCCTCTTAAGGACATCCTCACCCTAACCCCAGGAACCTGTGAGCATGTGATGGGACTCGGCAAAAGGGACTTTGCAGATGGGGGTAAGATGGGTGATTATTAGGGATTATCCAGGTGGGTTCAACCCAATCACATGAGTCCTTAAAGCAGAGAACCTGAGGAAAACTCTCCCGGAAGGCCAGAGTGGCCGGGTGCAAAGGACTCGATCCCCTGCTGCTGCCCTGGAGGGTGAGTCTAAGTGCAAGGACGGGACAGAGGCCTCCAGGAGCAGACAGCCAGCAAGCAACCGGAGGTCTCTGTCCTGTGACCCCACAGAACTGAATGCGGCCAACACCTGCGTGAGCAAGGACTCGGATTCTGCCCGAGAGCCGATGGGAGGAACACAGTCTGCTGGCACCTCGCCTTGGGCCTGGTAAGTCTCACAGTGGGTTTCTGCTCTCTGGGACTGTAAGATAAATTTACACTCCGCCATGAAGATTCTGATCACTTGTTATAGCCGCCATAGAAAACTAAAAACAACACTAAGGGAATTCCGCCGAAACTGGTTTAGCTCAGTGGATAGAGCGTCGGCCTGCGGACTGAAAGGTGCCAGGTTCGATTCCGGTCAAGGGCATGTACCTTGGTTGCGGGCACATCTCCAGTGGGGTGGCATGCAGGAGGCAGCTGATCGATGTCTCTCTCTCATCGATGTTTCTAGCTCTCTGTCCCCCTTCCTTCCTCTCTGTAAAAAAATCAATAAAATATATATTTTTTTAAAAAGAGCTAAGGGAGTTCCAGGCAGCATGCAGAGGGTTAGCATAAAGGCTACAGAGAAGAGGCTGACTGGCAGCTTCCCAGGCCCTGAAATGGAATGAATCACCAAGATTCGGGGTCTGAAGTCCTCTGGCCTAAGGATGTGATTGAACTTTGTTTTCATGAAGCACGGAGGGCTACCCTGATATACAACTCGGGGGGGTACCCCTCTGATAGCCCCTGGGGTGTATAATGTAGGCAGCGCCCCCTGGAGTTGAGGGGGATCCCAGTGAGAATGGGGTCAGCGCTCAGGGGGCCAGGGATAATGGGGCAGCAACATCTGCGCGAGATGCTGGGCAGCCGGCCGATGTGAAAAGCACCTGCCTGCGGCCCACGATGCGGGTATTTGATAATGAGCGCCAAATGCCGCCTGCTAATGTCGAACACTCCGCTTCAAAAGAGAGCAGGAAGCCGAGGCCGGTTTGGCTCAGTGGATAGAGAGTCGGCCTGCGGACTGAAAGGTCCCAGGTTCGATTCCGGTCAGGGGCATGTGCCTTGCTTGCGGGCACATCCGCAGTGTGGGGCGTGCAGGAGGCGGCTGATCGATGTCTCTCTCTCATCGATGTTCTGACTTTCTATCCCTCTCCCTTCCTCTCTGTAAAAAATCAATAAAATATATTTTTTTAAAAAAGAGAGAGAGCAGGAAGGGCCGCTTTGGGATTGCCTCCTCTCCGCGCAGCCAGGTGAGCGGGTCAGTGCCGGCCCGTGTGGTCCAGTGGGCTCTCTGTCATGGCTAATGAGACACACACCTTGTGAGGAAGCCATTCCGGTTGAAACCTGAAGATTGAGTTGAGGACAGAGTTGATGCTCGGGTTCCCAGGGTCCCTGTTTTAAAGAACACTCTGGTGAAGGAACTAAAAGCCCGAGAAACACCTGTCGCTGTTCACCTTCTTCCTGGGTAAGGGATAGCCTCCTAATTAGAGATGCAGAGGCACAGGAGGACCCGCTCCCTGCAGGGCCCAGATTACAGGCCTCCCTTGTCAAACACAGTTACATCTGCTGACAAGAAAGCAGCCGTGGAAAGATGTGAGAAATGGAAATGCTGCACCGATTTTCCAGAACAAAGTCTGCCTCTGAAAAGGTGTAACTTCATGCAAAATATGCTTCCTCATTTGAATAACAAAATAAGATACGCAAGAAAAAATAAGACTGCTCAGAGCAAGCCTGCGCTCCGCGTACAATGAGTCCAGGCGGTGTGATGGATAGTTCTGGTGCTATATTTAAAATGTTTTGTGCGAAAATAATGTGGTTTAGAGAAGGAGCTGAGATAATGCCAGAGATTTTGCGTGAGGGATGATCCAATCCGTTGCCAGGCAGGTTTATCTGGTCCCTATGGATTCCTTGGAGGTAATGGTGAACGCTACCATTAAAATTCATCAGATGAGAAGTAAAACTGATATCGCGATGGATGACATTCTCCGAATCGTTGGCCCTGTGAGTGAGGAACCTCTTGTCTGTCAAATTCTCTCTCTGGTCTCAGGGTCTCTCAGAGCAGCGCTCATGGCTCTTCCATCTGAGGGGTTCTCCCTAGGTGTCAAATTTCTCCCAGGAGCCACACATCACACAGGGCATCCCATGAACTATCCCGAGATGCTTCTCGGCCTTTCGCAGCAGAATGCTGAGGTTGCAAGGAAATTCTTCTCTTCCGGGCATCAAGGTTGGAAAAATTACTTAAGGATGACAGGCAAAGGTTTTATGGGCTCAGTTAACCAAAGCCTGAAACAGCAATTCATTCGGCTGAGAAATAGCCCCCCTCGGCCAGGCCAGCCGGCTTCCCAGCATTCAGAGCAGCCTTGGCAGGCAATGCTCCCCCCCTGCCTGCCTGGTCCACAGCCCTGTTCCTTCAAAGCCAGACCCCTCAGGCCCTGTCTCCATGGGTCAGAGCAGGAAACAGGAAGTGCCCAGTCCTCATCTCGCTGGTACAGTGACCCCTGTGGTAGACTGAAGGTTTGTGCTCCCCCCCGCCTCCCCACCAGCCTCAGATTCACATGGGGAGCCCTCACGCCCAGCCTGGTGGTATTGGAGGCCAGGCCTGTGGCAGGTAATTAGGTTCAGATGAGGTCATGAAGGTAGGACCCTCATCCTGGCATTGGTGTCCCTGTAAGAAAGGGAAGACTGACTGGAACTTGCTTGCTCTCACTGGCTCTCTCTGCCAGGAGAGGACACAAGGAGAAGGCAGCCATCTGCCAGCCAGGATGGGGGACCTGCAGCACTTTGACCTTGGCTTCCAGCCTGAGAACGGTGAGAAATCAGTCTCTGTTGTCTAAGCCACTGGTCTGCGGCATTTTGTTGCAGCAGCCCGAGCTGACCGAGGCGCCCCCTCATCCACGAAGTATGGCAGAATCATTTCTTCTTTGAGGATTTACCCATCCATGATCACTCCTTTGAACACCTGCGCTATGGCCTTCTGCAGGATGCTTATCAATTCTGCAGAGCTCAGTTTGGTAAAAAAATAAATAAAAATAAAAATAATTGCATGGGTCAAATCTGTCTCCTGAGCCCAGAGCAGGCCCACAAAGAGGCATCACCCCTCTTGGCGAGCTCCACAGTAACCTGCTTTCCTGGTGGAAAAGCCATTTTCAAGCTGCCCCCAGAGAGACAGCTGACTTGGAGCACCTCCTGTCAGCTGTGGGCAGGAACATGGAGCTGCACCCAGAGCTGAGGGCAGGAACATGGAGCATAAAGACTCCTGTCATTTCTCCTCCTGGCTTCCTCCCTCACCTCGATGGCTGGAGGGAATCCCCTTAGCAGCACCAATGGCTGGAGAAAGACTGCACGTCTCTCTCACACTTGCCTGGGCTGGCATCTCTGTTCCGCCACCAATTAATTGTGTGACCCCCAGTGTATCATCTAACTTCTGAGAGACACGGTGTCTGCATTTATGAGGGGGTGGTCATAACTGCTGCCTCACAGGCTGGTGGTGAGGATGAAGAGGAAACCTGGGGAAACAGTGCCTAGACCACGGCCCCTCCCTCCTGGTCTCTCTCAGAATGGACCAGCAGCTTCCAGAGGTGGAATGTCATCTCCTCCGTATTAATCCCTCACTCTCCCCCTGGCTGTATCTGCACAGGCCCGAGTTGGAGGCTGTTTTTCGAAGTTCATTGTAGAGAGCATCCCTGAGGAAGAAGCTAATGTGCATGGCGGGGCTTTCAGAGAGGAACTACTTGTCCCCACGGACCTGAGGAGAAAGGGGCATGAACCCATACCCTACCAGAGGGAGCAAGAGTTGGTCAAACCAACTGACGACAAAACTCAGAAGCTCAGGTTTGTTTTTCTGTCTTCAGAACACTGGGAGTCAGATATGAGTGAATCAGTCCTATAAATTAGAGCTTAAAGGTAGAACTTTGCTTTCTCCCCGCTGAGGCTGTGGAGGAGAAGTTTGGGCCCTTGGTACCAACTTCATACTGGAAATGAACCTGATGTATAATCTATTCATAAGCCAGCCCCGAATCTCTTCCCCCTCAGAACTTTCAGCAATAAAATAATAATAAGAAAACCAGGGAGGGAAGGGTGAAGCAATTCAACTTACTTCATTATCTTGGATTTTACACTTCTTGTTTGCTAGCTTGATAAGGGATGCTATAATCTTTTATGAGATCAACATCCTTTTTTATTGCACTAGATGGTAGGGGAATTGCCCCCAAATTAATCAAAACCAGATGCTGGATTTTGATTAGAGATCACTTTGGAATAATGATGGATCTGGCTTGGGATTGAGAATAAGAGGCCCCCTCCCCTTCTCTTTTTTAATCATACGCCTTTCAGAGTCCCTCCGGCCTCCTTTCCTCCCCCACCCTTGCCTTTATCTGCAAAACCAGGGTAATGGAAAGGTCTCACAAATCTCTGGGGTATATATTTGTTACCAAAAATTGCATTGTAATTTGAGTTGTCCGTCCATCCAATCCCGACTCCATCACACTGGGAATAGTAATAACCGCATTTCATGGTTGTGTCTGAATCTGTTGGGATAAATGATATAAGTGATGAGATTGGTCCTCCGAGCATGTGATATGTGGCATTGGCAAGGACCCATGCCTCCAGCCTCTAGGGAAAGTGGGAATTCTCCTGCCTGAAGTACACACTTCCTTCATTAGCATAACCTATTCAGGCAGCGGAAGTCTCCCAGCTCACTAGGAGGCCATGCTCAATATCTGCCAATGCTTCTTTTCCACAACACGAATAATTGAAATCTACCGACAGCCAAGATGGCCCTTCTTTGAAAATACCTTCCTTTAGCCTAGTCGGCATGGCTCCGTGGTTGAGCATTGACCTATGAGCCAGGAGGTCAGGTCATGGAATGGGTTGATGGTTTAATCCTCAGTGTGGGGCACGCAGGAGGCAGCTGGTCAATGAGTCTCTCTCCGCATTAATGTTTCTATCTCTCTCTCTGCCTCTCCCTTATCTCTGAAATCAATAAAAATATATTTTAAAAAAATACTTTTTTTTTACTCCCTCCATTAGGGTTGTTCAACTACAGAATGCTAAAATAAATACAGTGGTACCTCGAGATACAAGTTTAATTCGTTCTGTAACCTTGAGGCACGGTAAACTGGTGGGTCGTGTGCAGCCGGCCAATCCGAGAGATTACTCCTATCTCAAATGTTGCTCGTATTTCAAAGCAAAAATCGCTTGCTTGACGGCTTGTATCTCAAAAAATCTCGTATGTTAGGGCACTCGTATCTTGAGGTACCACTGTAGGTAGATAGATAGATAAGAAACTTGTTAAAACTGTTGGATCCTCACCCTGTCTCTAAAGCAGTTTCACTAGGTTTGGGCTTGGGCCCAGGGACCTGCATGTTTAACATGTACAGAAGGTGATTCCCATATAGATGTCAACAGACCACCCTGGAAGAACCATTGCCCTTCCGGGGACCTTCAAAATACCCTAGAGGTAGGGTGAGTGGGGGGTTTGTGCAAATTCCACAACTGTTTCCAGGTGTATGACAGTTGCATTGTGCTGGGTAAAAGGATGAGGTTAAATGTGGCTGAAGGAGGTGTGCACGGGTGTCACGTTGACAAGAAGTGGACTGTGATGGCTTTTTAATGTGTCCACTTGGCTACGCTGGCCCCACTTCTTTAATCAAACACCAATCCGGGTGCTGCAGTGAAGGGATTTGACAAATATAAAGTCCCTAATCAGTTGATCTTAAATTAAAGAGATGGTCCTAATCATTTGGAAAGCCTGAAGAGCAGGCTGAGGGACATCTTTAGAAAAAGAAGAGATTCCTGCCTGTGGACAACAGCCTCAGCCAGGACCCATGGATTTCCAGCTGACCCAGATCTTCCCTTACTGACAGTCTGCTCTGTAGACTTTAGACTTGCTTACTCATCCCCCATTCTGTAAGCCAAGCGCTTATACTAAATCTCTATATATCTATATCTAGATACACACACACACACACACACACACACACACACATATACACACACACATACACTTCACATACAAATATGCATACATGTATATTCCACATATTGAAATCAGTCCATGTACATATATAATTTGTTGTCCGTCTACTACCTACCAACCTACCTACCTGTCAGGCCTTATAGCTTTGCTTATCTGGTTGTACCTGGCTGAGACAGCTCTTTTACCTGGTCCACATTATAGAAACTGAATTCAAAGTAGAATTAAATTAAATGACTTGTAAATAGACGCCCCCTCCCCTCCATCCCCAATAACATATAATTAAAATGTATATTGGAGAAATGCATTTGCCATTGCAGCCAGTGTCATGTTAATGTCTAAAAGGAAAAATGAGAAATGTGTCTTTTGTAGAAAAGAAGACAAAAGGATATTCTGTCTTTACCTTTAAAATGGTTTATTTTTTAATGGTTTTACAGGCCAACAGCTGAGAATTCAGTGATAAGTACTACAGAAATAACAATAATGCCTTAGTTGTTGGTGGTGGTGGTGGTGGTGCTAGTGGTAGTGGTGGTGGTGGGGTGTGTGGGGGGTGGAGGTGGGTGTGGGTGTGAGTGTGTTTATCACTCCCTCACTCAAGATTCCAAAGAGAGTTACACATTTTCTCTTAAGGTAACTCTGGATATATCTCATGAGTGGGACCCAGCAGAATCTGGAAAATCAATTCCCAAACTCTCACTCCTGGCTTACACCTGATTTTTAAAGGTAACCTTTAAAAAGAAAGGAAGGAAGGAAGAAAAAAATCATATTTCCCTTTGTTCAGGGAAGCAATGTTGATAAAGAGATCACTTACAGACAATGGATTTTAAAGAGAGAAACCAAATAACATATAATTAAAATGTATGCTGGAGAAATGCATTGGCCTGAAGAGAAGTTTCCAATATGTTATAGAGTTAAAAAAAAAATTGTCCGGCTATCTGGTGTGTCTTAGTGGTTGAGCATCAATCCGTAAACCAGGAGGTCACATTTTTGTTCCCAGGCTGCAGGCTCGATCCCTGACGGGGGGATTGTAGGAGGCAGTCGATCAATGATTATCTCTCATCATTGATGTGTCTAACTCTCTTTCTCCCTCTCTCTCTCTCTTCCTCTCTCTGAAATCAATTAAAAAACATTTAAACAAAAAAAATGAAAGAATCCGCAGTTCTCACAACCTCTCAAGGTGACTCTACAGTAGGTCAGCTGATCCAGGGACAACACTTGGAGAAACACTGTGCTATGCATTATTCCTTGTTGAGAAGAATTCTCTCCTAAGGTTGCAAGATGCCCAAGGTATCAAGTACGGGTCAATGTGGGGAAACTGAGTGCTACCTTGGCCTGCCTCCAACCCATTTTTAACACTTTCATTGCTGTAGCCTCAGGCCCAACCCTCCCTCACGTCCTCACCTCACCTTTGTGCCCAGCACCTTTGCTCTCCAAAGTGTGGTCCCTGACCAGCAGCACCCTTGCTTCCTGGAGCTTGCTAGAAATACAGAATCTCAGACCACACTCCAGACTGACTGACTCAGAGCCTCCACTGAACAGGATTCAGAAGCGCTGGACCAGAACCCCCAGGCACCAGAACAGAATGGCCCACCCCCAGTTTGAAACTCCCCAGGCAGCTCCTCCTCAGCATCTCCTGTGGGCCAGTTCTCAGAGGGCGGATCTAGCACTGCTTGACCACCACCAGCAGGCCAGCCTGCAGGACCCTGTCCCTTGGTCTTGGATTTGTGGGGCCTGGTCAAGGACATCCTTCCTGCGTTTGTTGTCTTTGTTTCAGGCCAGTTAACTTCCTCCAGGGGCCTCCCGCACCCAGCCAGCCAGGGACCCGGATCAGAAGGACACTCTTCAAAGCGTGGCCCTGTGACTAATCAAGAGGGAGGCTCAGACCATTCATTTCCTAAGCCCCGTCCTTCTAGAAAAACTCCGTTTAAGTCATCCTTATCTTCATCTTAATAAATGTGACAGTGTGAGGGCAGAAACACAGGAAAAGACCAAGACAAAGGGAAGAAAAAAAGCAACCACCACCAATACCACACACACACACAGACTTCAGTCTCGGCAGAGCCGGATATTTCTTTTTCTTGCCTAGCAGGAGATGACATCTCCAGCACACTCCTTTCCCTCCTATTTGTGCTCTTTTCTCTCCCCCTTTTTAAATAGACACATTTCAAATGTCAGTGGGTGATGGCGGGGCCAAATCAAATTGGATTCAGAAGACCAAATAGCTCAAGGGTTTGATCTTTGCAGCTGCCTCTTCCAGAGGGGGCCGCAGGAGGCTGGCCAGTGGGGGACAGTTCCCGAAGAGCTTAAGTGGCCATTTATTGTGCTGCCTCGCCGGTTAACCTTTATTTACAGACTTGAACCAAAATGGTGAGGAGCTTCAAAAGGAAGGACTCTTTCCCCTTCCTCCCTCTCTCCCCTTCCCAGATCCCCGGAGGGGACAGAAAGAACAAGGAGGCAGAGGTTAAGTGAGGAGGGCCATAAAAGAAGCGCTTATCTGAAATCTGAGGGACCCACACTGAGTGGCAGGTCTGGGGCCAGTCTTTTTTTTTTTTTTCCAACCTTCCTCCAAAAATCCCAAGAGAGAGAGGATCAGCCAAAATGGTCCCCACCTTTCCAAGCCAGCCACGTGGAATTTAGATTCTAACCATCTCTGCCCCCAAGAAGACCCCAGGCTAACATGGTATCCTCTCCGAGGGGCTGAGTATCCAGGGTTGGCCCATATTTTAGCCAAGTCATTCAGACTTGCTTGCTAATGCTTACTGAATCTTGTCATCATAGCAGCAAAGTAAAAATTATATCTACATGCCGTGTGGAGCCATAAATTCCGGGGCTGTAGTCCCAGTCATTCCATATTTCAAGACAGAGAAGCTTATTTCTACAAGGCCGTTAATAACTAGAGCGACGGGACAAGTTGGAGGCAAGTTTGTGTCTGCTGTTGGCTCCTCGCAAATTCATCCTGGGGAGAGGAGAGCTTGCTTTCCTGGGATTCACAGCCAGCCTATGGCTGGGCTCCAGCAACATGTCCATGGAAACAGGTCCCTGGGAAGTGTCGGATGCAAATCTGAGGCACCTGTCTCTTTTCTAGCCGATGCTGGATGGCCCTCCTGTTTGAAAACCACCCTGACAGCTAAGGAGCATGGGGTGGAAGCCAGAGGAAGGGGAAAGGAGAGGAGAGCCAGCGAGGGGGGTGAACAGGAGACAAGGATGGAGGGAGATGTTGGGATTTGAGCGAAAGGCTGAGGCTTCTTGGGCATAAGACCAGGTGAGCCACGCCAGATCTTTGGACAAAATATCTGGGGTCACTCAAGCCAGCCTTCTCCAGATCCTGCCTGGAAACTAGGAGGGGCTGTCCCAAGCTGAGTCTCCCCTCCAATCCCTTTCCCCCAGGGTCTCCCAATTCTCAAGTCTCCCAACAACCTGATGCTAACTGAAGAGAGGGCAAGAAAGAAGAGAGGACAAAAGAATGAAATAAAGAAGGAAAGGGAGGAAAGAGAGGAGCAGAGGAAGAAACTAAAGAGAGAAAAAAAATCTGTTTAACCTTGCATAATCTGTGTTTGCCAACTTTATTAGGCCACAAAATCATTTCCCCCAAACCCCATAGGATCTGTTATCGTTGTATGGCATGGTGTGAGGTTCCAAGGATCACACTTTGGAAAATCCTGCATCACATTAACATCATTTTTTTCACATTTGTTCTAAAATTAATAATGGAGTATATAGATTTTATTGTAAGGAGTGTGTACACACTTAGATGTCTACCTTTATCTTACTTAGCTCAAATTCTCACAACAGCGTCTTAAATTTTCCTATAACAACTGCTCGATTAAATATCAACTGGCCAGTTTACATTACAATGTGAAACACATAATTTACATTCAGGTGCAAAACATATTCATTGACATTTCTTCATGCCCCATTTATT
This sequence comes from Lasiurus cinereus, assembly GCA_011751065.1. Classification (NCBI taxonomy): domain Eukaryota; kingdom Metazoa; phylum Chordata; class Mammalia; order Chiroptera; family Vespertilionidae; genus Lasiurus; species Lasiurus cinereus. The sequence continues at coordinate 6,176,968 of JAAGEH010000022.1, forward strand.
CTATGTCACAGGCTATTTTCGAAATTAATATTTAATAAAAGGCTTTGTATTAATCAGAGGCGTTCATTTTTTAAATGTTTGCTTGACCTGGGATGTAGCCCTTAGCAGCTCTGGCCTAGATTCTCCCCCTCTCACTCAAGCTGTGTGACCTTTGACAAATTCATTACCCTCTCTGGGCCTCCCTCCATTCACTAGCAGGATGAGTGTGGAAGCAGAGACTCTCTGAGGCCTCTTCAGCATCAACATTTCTATTTCAAAACCCCTGGCATAGCAAAGCTCACCAGCCAACCCTGACTCTCTGTGATCTAAATATTAGACTTGTAAAATGTGAACACATTTAATTTACTAAAAGCCTCTAATCAAGACCAAAACCTTTTACTTAAACAATTAGAAAACAATTAGCTAGAGAAATAAAAACAATTTTAATTTGCTAAATGGGCTTCCTCCCTCCTAATAGATATGGACAAGACCCTGACTAATGCTTCTGACCACACGGAAACCACATGGGCATCGCTGAGTCTGTGGGCAGAGGCGTGGGCTGGCTCGATTTTCTATTAGGGGATTGAAAGGCGCTCGCATTAACCTCAGCCTTTTTGCAGTGATTCATGTTTAAACATAGGCCCGATGTTTGCGATGCTTAGTGCTTCCTCGTCATTGATCTATCCTGACGCCTACACACAAGGCACCTCGCACAAGCCCCATGCCACGCGCACCTTTGTCATCGCGCCTCTAAGGCCGCCATGAATTGATATGCCTCCCCTCAAACACATGTGAGATATCTCCAAAAAGCCTTTTTAATTAATGAAATGTGAGAGCATCTGGCCCCCAATTCTAGTCTATTCCAGCTAGCAAATGGCTTGCTTTTACATGATGCACAAAGAGATCAATAGGCATACCTTTCATTTTCGCCATTACTCAAGGAGAAGTAGCAAGAGTACATTTAATATACTCCTCTTATTTAATACAAGTAATTTTTCTTTCCCTTTATAACACAAAAAAATGGAATAATCTCCATTTTAAACGTTAATTCAGGCTAGTTTCTCGCCTTTTTCTTTTTTCTTTTTTCTTTTTTTTTTTTTGGTTCCCTTTTCCTTCGCCTCTTTGAGATAGATATATTTTAATCTTGGGCAAGTCATTTCATCCCTCTGGCCTTAATATTCCATTTATAAAGCCAAAGATTTGCACCATCTCCATTTTAGAAGCCCTTTAAGTTTGTATTTTACTTTTTCTTATCCTCTCCAAATGCACACATTTTCATCTTGGGCAAGTTTCTCGCCGCTCTGGGCCTTAGCATTCTCTTTGATGAAATGAGGAGGGTGGATTCTCTGAGGTCCCTCCAAGCTCTTTATAATATAGTGTGATGGAATAATTTCTCATACAACGTTGAGAGCTGGAGCACCTGCTTATTTTTCTTTTTTCTCCCTTTTAATGACTTCTCTGCCTATCTCCAACTTTTCTTAAATGTTCCCTTCCTTTTTTCCTCCTCCACGGCCCACATCACAGATTCAGTCCTGCGGGGCGCTAAGAGGTTTGACCTTGAATCCAGACCACTCATATCTGAAGAGCAGCTCTCTCACTGACCTGGTGTGTGACCTGGAGCAAATCTCCACGGCCCTTTCAACAGGGTCCATCTCCATCCAATGTAATAATAGAAGCATTATCTCACAGAGCTGTTGGGAGGCTTCTATGCTCAGTTCACATAAAGTGGGTAGAGCAGGGTCTGGCTCAATCAATGTTGACTTTCGTTATTCAGTTTATCTGGACAGGATAGTTGGATTGGCCATTGAAAAGTCAACTTGCTTAAATAGAGGTTCCTGAAAAATTTTGGTGGAGAGGGGAGTTTTAAGGGAGACTGAGGTGAGTGGGAAGGGAACCCTTGGGATGGGGAGGACAGCCAGTGTCCATAGTAGTATTACAGCCCCTCAGTCAACTCCATGGAGGCCCGTGGAGCGAGAAGATGCACCAGCAATGGAATGTGAAGACACACACACACAGCTACTTTGGGGCTACACAACCTTGACCCAGAAGGAGAGAAGAGTCTTCCTGACACTTCGGCACAGAACACAAATTGTGCTTGCACAGTGAGGCTTAAAGAGAACCCAACTGACTTGGACATCACAAAGATGGGACTTGAAGAACACCCTGAGAGCACCACCAGGACAGAGACCAGCTTTCCCAGGGAGGACTCCTGCCCATGGGTGGCACTGAGAAACTCTGCATGCAGGGACATCAACGGGTGGGTAGAAGCTGTATATACCTGGGCCATGGGTGAGAGCGAGAGAGATGCCCTGGAGGTCTCTCTGACTCTCAGGGAGGGGGATTTTGCACAGAGCTCAAGTCCTCACCATACAGGTAAGGGAGTGTAGGTCAGTGGGTCAGAAAAAGTGGTGACTAAATCCTGTGGCCCAAGGGTGTACTCACTTCCATGAGGTCTGGGGAATCTTGGGGAGCAAGCACTTCAGGGTAACAAGTTTGCTGATCCCAACCTACATGCACATCAGCACATAAACTGGTACTAACGTTAGCCTTCACTGTCTGAATCATAGCTCACCTGTTCTGAATCAGATATCAGGACACCTGATAGAAATGTCAGCGTTTCACTGACAGAGACCATTGAAGAATGTGGCTTGAAACTGCAGTGAAGTTGGCTTGCTAACATTTAATCCCCGAATTAATTCAATGTGACCTCCTGGGGCAGGCAGTGATGGACAACCTCGGTGGTCTTCCACAGAGAGAGCCCCCGTCTCTGGATCAGAACAGAGCTGTTAGAGATGTTCCTACAGGCAGGCAAATCTGAGGCCTGCCTGGGTCCTTCTCCCAAACTTGCCAAATCAGAGGAAGGAGAGAAACCAAGAGTGTCACTCAACTATCTCTACATAGAAATACCAAATTCTCCCTCATCAACCTCATCTGAGGCCACAAACTCAAATGCTTATGATGTGGGTATGGGAGACACAGAAGCATGTGTGGTCAAGAACAGCAGCAGGCCAAAACCGGTTTGGCTCAGTGGATAGAGCATCTGTCTGCGGACTGAAACGTCCCAGGGCATGTACCTTGGTTGTGGGGATATCCCCAATAGGGGGCATGCAAGAGGCAGCTGATGGATGTCTCTCATCAATGTTTCTAGCTCTCTATCCCTCACCCTTCATCTCTGTAAAAAGTCAATAAAATATATTTTCTAAAAAGAACAGCAGCAGGCAGGTGTAGGGTCTGGAAGAAGATGGGGTGGGGGCAGACATCATGTCTAGGTCACAGGAGCACCCATGCCCCTTTCAAAGACCAAAGCAGCCTCCATGGAGTTCCAGCCAGTTGTAGGGCTAGTGCTGGAATTAGCATTGTTATGAACATTCTGTGGTTCAGATGGTGAAGGCTACAGTTAGTACCAGCTTATGTGCAGGGATATGTCCTGATAGTTAAACAATGACTGGCCTTCCTCCATGAATTCTATAGAAACCATGTAATGGCCAGGGAGGGAAGGGTTTCGGGAATAATGGAAACCAAGCCCAAAGGCATTTGTCCTGTCAGGGAAGGGCAGAGGAGAGAGAGGGAAAGTTTCTGGACACTGAGAGGAGGGGCCTGGAAATGGAAGACAGGATCTTACAGGGACCCCCAAGGCCAGGGCATCTGAGAAATTGCTTTGTGGCCCCAAATGGGGGTATGCTAGCCCATGATCCATAAATACAGGAGGATGAAAAGGCTCTCGTCTAGAAAAGAGGGAGTTTCCACCAGAATCTGCCTTGTTCTGCAGGCTCACACCCTCTACTGTCCTCAGTCCATTCACATGCCCAAGGAGAGGCAAGCGGAGTGAGTCACCAGTCTGGGAGGACTGTCCTTCCGTCCTTGCTTCCTCTCTGCTCTCCTCCCTCACTAATTGTTTCCAGGGCTAGCACTGGGGGCGAACGCTGTCCAAAGGCTGCTCTGTTCCCATCTCCGCCTCCTGAACGGGCCCCCCAGGCCGCCCTGTGTGGCTAGTGGCCATTCATCTGGAACTGGCTGTTCACGGCCCCAGCTGAAGAGGCCTTTCATCCACTCATTAGCCCGCCACCAGGACCTCAATGGGGAGGAGACTTCAAAGTGCCCCAGCCCAGCCTGATCTCCAGTCTGCGCAGTGCAGCTCCTCAGTGAGAGCAGGGGAGACAGCGAGGAAAAGGGGCGCCCCTGTCCTCAGGGTTCTCCCTTTGGGGTGCAGTCATCCTCTGTCCAGAGGAACGGCCCTCTGCTGCAAAAGTCCCTGCTCTTTCTGGATCCTTCCATTTTTGTGTCTCCTGGAGAAACAAAGGCTTCAAAGGGAGGCTGGCCCACAGTTCTGAGCCCCTGTGCTCTGTGGAGGACCCCTCTTAGCAGCACCAGCTGAAACATTCGGTCTTGGAGCTCCCAGTGGGCTCGGTCTTGAAACCAAGAGGCCCCTGGCACGGCTCCTGGATTTCTCCCTCTAATCCTCTTCCTCTATGATTTCATTCCTGATTAGAACCATATTCCTAAAAGATTGCAAATGAGGCCCTGAGCAGCACGCAGAACGGCAAAGTGGCCATTTCCCCGTCCTGATCTTGGGAAGCACGCTAAAGCAACCGGGTGCTTTTTCTTAAAATCTGGCTTTAAGTTGAGGTTGGGATGAAATTTCATAGTTTACGGTCCTTTTAACTTTTGTGGTGTAGTCAGTCCTAGCAGAGCCCAATATGAGCCAGGGTTTCTGCCTCCCTCCTCCTCACCATCTTGTTTTCCTGAGTGAGAGATGCTATTGCTGGGCAAAAACCTCTGCCTAGCCCTTAGCCTGCATCTGCCTACACCAAGAATTTCTAGAGTCTGGTGAAGCTATGCGAGCTGTCCACCGGATGACCTTAGGCCCGCTGGAATCTTAAACAACAGATTTCTAACCTGTTTGGCAAACTGACACTGGAAGGTAGGTAGGTAATCTCTAAGAGGAGTTTACCAGTTGCCTCCTGGGCCAACCAAAGACTGGAACACAGGCTCTTGCCTTATTCTACCACCTCCCCACCACACCCTTCCGCTCCACCCTAAATCTAGCCCTTGCCATCTCTGCTTGGGAAAACCCACTGACTTTGAACTGAATGCGTGTCTCTCCCTTGTCTCCCAACAATGGCTCCTTGCTTCTCATACAAACTAAGGAAACACCCCAGTCCTATAGGGACTAGGCACTGTTGCTCTCTGCCCATGTCATCAACCATTGCTAGTTCTCCATCAAAGACAGCCATTCGGTCCCCAGGAGCTCAGCCAGGCCTAAGGTAAAGGGAGGGTCCCAATGTCCCCATCTCCTGCTACTGTCTCTTCCCTCACACCAGCTTGGATAACCTGACATGAGGGAACTCCAGAAGCAAAAGTAAGAACTCAGCCCTTAGCTCTAATACTTAGATTGGCCCAGTGGGTATGGCTCAGTGGTTGAGTGCTGACCTACGAGCCCAGAGGTTACATTTCGAGTCCCAGTAGTAGGGGGCTTGAAGGAGGCAGCTGATCAATGATTCTCTCTCTGTATTAATGTTTCTATCTCGCTCTCCCTCTCCCTTCCTCTCTGAAATCAATAAAAATATTTTTAATAAAACTTACATTGACAGCATCACCTTGTACATTTCATGAGCAGGCTTTAGGTCCCTTCCTGCTTCTCAGTGGAGTGTGTCCAAGCCAGTCTAAACCATCATTTGAGAAGTTTGGTGCTTACACGTATGCATGGATGGGGCTAGAGTCTATATTCCTAAATAGCTGTGGGAATTGAGTGTTCAGTTCAGAGATGGGCCTGGAGAAACTCAAAATCACCAGATACACATTGCGCAATGTTCTGATCATTTTATTCAAAGACTCGTTTTATGGAAAAACAGTTCATTAACAAAGATTACTAGTTGAGAATGCAAACTGCTTCGATTATTTTTAAACTAGGACTTGAGATTTGAAAGGCATTTCTTGTTTGAGGCAGGAGATTTAGGCAAAGTACTTGGACCTCCCCACCCCCACAACCCCATCCCACCACCACCACCACCACCACCAGTTCAGCCATGTTGCTCTCTTTGAAAGGACAGAAGTTTTGGAATCCTTGATAATCAGAATGATCATTAAAGTCTGTTCCAAACTCTTGGATTCAAAAGTACCTCGTCCCTGTTTTCCTGGGGCCCTCATTCATTATAGAGGTGAGATAAAGACATTCTATTGGGTAAAAACTACTCCTCCGCACAGTCATGCTGTACCATCTAAGCAAGGCCACCCTGAGGGACACTAAGAGAATGTGAATTTGAGGATACATGAAGCCATGGGTGGAGAATGCTCAAGGGGGCAGGAACCAGGGATTCTGCTATTCAAGGTCATCTGATACCATCTCACAAGGAGCCACCACTTCCAGTTGTCTGACGTTGGGCACTAACTTAACCTTGGATGTGTCTCCATCTCCTCATCTGTAAAATGGGAATAATGCTAACAGAATGTACCTGCTGGGGTTGTTAGAAGAATTGAATGACTGTTTAGAACAGTGCTGGCATACATCAAATTCAATAAATGTGGTTGGTTTGTTTGTTTGTATTGATTTCAGAGAGGAGGGAAGAGGGGGAGAAACATCAATGATGAGAAAGAATCATTGATCAGCTGCCTCCCGCATGACCCCACCTGGGGATCTAGCTGCAACCCGGGCATATGCCTTGACCTGGATGGGAACTGGAAATCAAACCTCAACCTCCTGCTTCTTAAGTTGACACTCAATCACTGAGCCACACCAGCTGGGCTATAAAAGTGTTTTTGATGAATAAATAAGTTATATTTTGGACCTGTTCCTTTCTCAAAATATTTTAACATTTTTAGTTGCAGTAAAAGCCTTCCCTATCTTGCTGCCCCCCACCAAAATTTTCATAGCAGTTATTATATGGATAAGTGATAGGACAAGGTTCTCACACTAGCTCACCATTGGCATTTTCCCCTTCCTGCCCATGGTTGGGTGGCGAATTTGTAGAATAGCTCATGTTAGTTATTCTAAGTAAGGCTACCCATCTTAGCAAGAGAAAGATGTGTTTGAGATGTGTTTGACTTCTAGACCTTGAGATAAGCTGAATAGTGGCTCCTAAAAGTAAAATGTCCACATTCCAATCTCCAGAACCTGTGCCTGTGTTACCTTAGATGGCAGATGTGATTACATTAAGGAATTTGAGATGGAGAGATTATCCTGCTGGAACCAGTGTAATCACAAGGTTCTTTATAAGAAGGAGAAGATCAGAAAGAGGAGAAGATGTTGCATTGCTGGTTTTGAAGATGAAGGAAGGAACCACAAGCTAAGGGAGGTAGGCAGACTTTAGGAGCTGGAAACAGATTCTCCCCTGAAATGTCTAAAAGGTATATATGTTCATTTGAGACTTCTTACCTCCAGAACTGTAGGACAATATATTTGTGTTGCTTTAAGCCAGCAATATGATGCTTTATTTTCATAACAACAGAAAAATAATACAATGCTCCGTACCAAAGACTTTCTCCAATGAAACCTGGGAAGTTCAGAGGTCTTGACCTTGCAGCAAGATGCCCACAGAGAATCATAGCACAAGTCAAGAAGAAAACAAGTCACAAGAAGACTTATTTTTTTTTAACAGAAAGATTTGCATCATCTTCTGGACTCTGCTTCATGAGCAGCTAAGAATGAGATCACTTGCTGTCTGGTCACGAATTGTATCTGCAGGTGCTTCCAGACAGAGCAGGAAATGTATTCCTTAGAGCATATTTGAAAAGTTTCCATTTTTCCCTTTGTGCCATGTCTTGCATTGTTTTTGTTGACCGTTCCCCAAATCTTTTACTTACATTTTTACATAGTTACATAATAGTACTAACAACTAACAGGCACTGTCCAAAGCATTTCATCTTCACAATAACCTTTGAAGTGTATACAACCATGATGCCCAGGCTACAGATGATGAAACCGAATCCCTGAAGGATAAGTCACTTACCCAAAGTGACACAGCTGGGAAGAAGACAAGCTGGCCTTCAAACTCAGGTGGTGTGGCTCCAAAATCCATGAGCCTCGTTGCTAAGCTATCTTATCTCTCAAAACAACAAACTTCCTGAGGGCCAAAATGCACTCTTACTCTTGTTTTTATCTCCTCCCCCCAAACTCCCAGCCCTCCATGCCTAGCGCTTTTATTAAGCACCTGTTATCGCTAGGGCTGTGGTCGACACTGCCACCTGTACTACTCCATGCGATCTCTACTATAACCTCCAGTGCCTTGTCGAAGATCATACAACATTAGAGTGGAGGAATCCCAACCCCATGCCCTTTCCAAACCACCATGCTGAGTTACAGAAATGAGAGCGTGGAGTTGGAGCCAAAAGCCCTGATGAAAGCCTTAGCTCTTCTCCTTCTTACCAGCTATGCGACTTGCATTGATCGCTTCACCATTTGGACTTCTGTTACTTCACCTCTAAAATGCAGGTGACAAAGCCTACCCTGCAGTGACTTCTCCACTGGTGGGAGGGGTTGGTGGATAACCATGATGGGGAGACAGAGCTGGCTTCCCCCAGAGGTATCTGAAGCTGACTGTTGGAGCAGAGCTATGGGGGGCATGCTATCTTCTCCCTAAGAAGCCCAGTCCAGTCCTCCTCCTTGATCTAAGAGTCACTATCCTTGCAGGCACTGGAGATTACAGTGGTACCTCGAGATACGAGTTTAATTCGTTCCGTAACCTTGAGGCGTGGGAAACTATGAGACGCTCGAGTCGCGGTAAACTAGTGGGTCGTGTGCAGCCGGCCAATCCGCGCGATCACTCCTATATCAAATGTTGCTCATATTTCAAAGCAAAAATCGCTCGCTCAATGGCTCATATCTCAAAAATCTGGTGTATTAGGGCATTCGTACCTCAAGGTACCACTGTACTTCCTTTCTAGGAGCATCATTGATCCTCTCCCAACTGCCCTCTCATTCATTAGATGCAGACACTGTTCTCCCTCCCTCCACCCCCAGATCAGGGGCTGGTGGCCACAGGCATTGGCAGCAGCCTAAAGAACTTCACTGTCATGTGAGGACAGGGGCAGTACCCAGGCTGTGCCTGGCCTTTTCCTTCACCATGGTTCCAGACACCTATCCAGGCACTGAAGGAAGTTTGAAGATCAAAGGGCTATGGGACCTCCTTGTCTGATGTGATAGAGAAAGTCTCAGTGCCTGGGAAATGGGCATACCACTGGGTTCTACTGCTTCCCCAACACAAGGATAAGGGGAATGGAAGCAGCCCAGAGCAACTTCCAGACCCACTCCAGGAAGCAGGAAAGCTTCTCAGCACCTACCAAATTATCTAGAACATAATTCAGGGTTTTCCATTGGTTAGCTCTCTGGACATATTATATATTCAAGAGGTAAGATGCAAATTGACTCTCATGCCCTTACATCACAAGATGGCTGCCATAAGATGGCCACTACCACATCATCACAAGATGGCCACCCCCACGTCATCACAAGATGGCTGTCCCTATATTATCACAAGATAGTTGGCAGGGGAGGACAGTTGGGGGCAATCAGGCCTGCAGGGGAGGGCAGTTAGGGGTGATCAGGCCTGCAGGTGAGCAGGTAGGTGTCAATCATTCCAGCAGGGGAGCAGTTAGGGGGCTATCAGGCTGACAGGCAGAGTGGTTAGAGATAATCAGGCATCCAGGCATCCAAATGGTTAGGAGCTAGCAGTCCCGAATTGTGAGAGGGTGCAGGCTGGGCTGAGGGACAACCCACTCCTGTTTCCCCCAACCCCTGTGCATGAATTTCATGCATGAGGCCTCTAGTTATAATATGAAAGCCTACGGCATTTCTGGACATTTTATTTTCAAACAAATTTTCAGTTCTCCTTATATGGGAATGAAAATAGATCACTGCGTCTCCTACATCATGTCGGTGAATCTCAGCTACTCACTGACTTCTCAAGGGCAGACTACGCTCCCTGGTTTACAACTGCCTGAGCAGAGGCAATGCTGTCTGGCTCGGTGTTTCTCAGGGCTGGCTGCACCTGAGAGACCCTTGGGGAGACTTATGGGAATACCGAAGACTAGATTCCACCCTGACTGGTGAAGTCAGAATCTCTAGGGTCAGGCATAGGTGTTTCTAAAAGCCCTTCTCTGGTATGAATGGGATATCAGGACTGGGAACTCTTGGGGTCACGGGTAAGAGCCCAGCTTTGGAATCAGCCAGTGAATATATATAACAAGGGCAAGTCACTTGAGCATTCCTTGTCTCAATCCATTCATCTGTGGACCAATAAGTAGAGCAGCCCACCCCAATCGTTGAATGCCATGGAGCACAGAGAAAAGCAAAATATGTGTCAAGCATCCCAGAGCAAACAAATAAGAGCAGGCGATTTCATCTTCAACCATCCTGGGGGCTGAGGGGATCAGCACCTAGGCCCACTGAGCCCCTTTCAAGGCACCCTGGTTGGGAGCTTTGTGGGCAGAGTAAAGGGGTGGGGGGGGGGAGATTACCAAGTCATCCCACCCTAGGTGATGAGAGGTAAAGGGGGCTCTCAGGGAAATGGTCTGTTCTAGTTCCTTCATTTCACAGAGAAAGCGAACCCTGTGGAGGAGGCGTGACTCACTCAGTGTGCCAGGTCCATATCTGGTTGCCTTTGGACAGAATCAAATACCTGTCCAAGAGGTGCTCCCTCTCCCTTTGACTAGATGCTTCTTGTCAGGGCATCGCCCTCTATCCCCCGGAAGGCAACTGATTCATCAGCCCCCCCCACCCCCCTCTTCCTGCACCCGGGAGGCGGGCTGGGAGGCAACTCTCTGAAAGTGCAGGCACCTGTGCGGAAGGCCAGCAAGAAAGTTCCTTCGCTCCGTTTCTTTTCCTCCTCCGTCAGGAACCGGCAGTCAGCGACTGCCTGCAGAATCGAAGCCAGGAGTCGGGGGGACCAGCGGTACAATCAGGGAGCCACTCAAGTCAACCGCTCCGCATGCTGAAGTCATTTGTCTGGCCCGCGATTGCTTCCCCCCACCCTTTAGGTTTATTTCACTTGTGGGCTGGTTGGGGTTTGGGGGGCCTGTTTGGGTCCCTGACACTTGAGCTGCTTCTGCACTGCTGATTCATACCAGACCCTTGATTCTGGAAACACTGGTCGCCCTGTCTACAGGCAACTCAGAACTCGCTCCCCCGCCGGCCCCTCAGCTCCGTTTCCCCGTGCCCCACGGAGATGAAAAACCAGGACGCGCCATGCCAGACGCGCTGGGGACGCAGAAAGGCCGGGAGCCAGGTGCCCGCTCCGCAGCGTGGCTGCGGCCCATCTTTAACGCAGATGTCACCCGCTCCTCCACCATCCTGCCGTCAGGGCCCGCTCGGGGTTCCACCGTGAGAAACAATAGGCCTTCATATCCATCGCCATGACAGCTGTTTATGACTCGCTTGGCCCAGGACACGTGTCCCCCCCCCCCCCCCCCCAGCAGAATGATTAGCGCTCCGGCAGAATCCGATAGTCGCGGGTAATCAGAAGCAAATGGCAAACGGTTGAGCCTAATGTGAAGCAGGGCCTGCCACAGCCTTCCTTTCTGGAAGTTCCCGCCGAGAATAAATAATACAGCCAGCTCCTGGCGGTAGCCTCCCTCCTGCTCAGAAGGCGGGGGGTTTGTTTAATGCACCCCGGGAAAACTCACCTGCCTCCCTCCAGGGTGTGGGGAGGATTAATTAACGTGTGCGAAGGGCTTGGAATTGCACGGAAGAAATGTACCTTGTCGGTGCAAAGGATTCTCATCCCATTGTGCCTTTCCCGTCCCAGAATCTCCGATTTCTGCCCTGGCGATTAATTAAGCCTCGCTGCACCCCTGTGGGGGAGGAAAGCACCCCACCCCCCGCCCCCCGGCCTCGCTAACACAGCCGAGTTTCCACACCTGAGTCGCTGGCTCATGTTCGAGGTGCCCTCCAGGAGGCAGAGAGGCCCCATTAGCGAGCATCATCCCTAAGTGCTTCATAATGCATGAGTTTCCAGCGACGCAGGCAAAGCACCGGGCCCGGTACCCCAGTGGCCATGAGAACTTGTGTTTAATTTCACTTGGCCCCTAATTGCCTGGGCTGCTTGTTTTGGTTTCCTGTCTCCCCTATAATGTCCTAATGTGCTTGTCAGAAAAGAGCCCCATCAGCCACGGTGCGGAGTTCGCCTTCCAGCTCGGCCTTCGGGTCCCAGGCCCGGGCTTCTGCCTGTTCCAGAAACAGGTTGCATCCCTCTGCCGCCACGCACGCCCCGAACTCAGTTGCCTTTACCTTTGGCAAACATGTTCAAGGGGTGATTAGCAGGCCGGGGGCCGTGGGAGGCCCTGTGAGCCATCTAGAAACGCCACGCTCGCCTGACATCTGAGCATCCCGAGCCTGGATGGTGATGCTTTCCTCCTTACAAGCGCAGTAATTCATAAGCGCACAGCCCTGGCCTTGGCTCCCTTTGAAAGGAACCTGCAGATCAAGTGAGCATGTGTCGCATTCCAGTGCGGGCTGGAGACAAATCGGCCCCGCCGAGTCCTCACCAAATGCGTTTTGAAACCAAACTTCTTGGCATGGCTTCTGAGCAGGTTTTAAGACAGGAATTTCCTTAGGAGGCCAGCATTCTAGTCATGAAAACCTGGAAGGAAAGTGGTGATTTTTTTTTTGTTTTTTTTTTACTTTAATCCTATCTCAGGGGTTGAGTCACTGTGTGACCTCAGAAACATTCCCTAAGCTCACACAAGGCTTCCAATTCCTCTTGTGCTCAGCTGCGAGCTGGGAGGCCCGGGTTCCCAGCTGGGCTGACCACCTACCAGTCATGTTGCCTGGGACAGGCCGCTCACCTCCCCTGTGACCCCATCTCCTCCTCCATGACGTGGGAATAATGGCGGCCGATCTAGTATTCTTCATGTTGTTGGGTAGATGGGCTACGATCGCTTCTATGTGGTAGTGCGTGGTAAGCCAGGAAAGCTACATGAGTGGACCATGTATGGATAATCAAGAACATTATAAACTGATGAATAAAAAGATAGATACAGAGGCAGTACAGCATCAAACAGACTGTCAAACTACAGCGGGAAGGTTAGGGAGAGGTAGGGGAGGTAAGAGATCAACCGAAGGATTTGTATGCATGCATATAAGCATAACCAATGGACACAAGACACTGGGGGGTTAGGGTGTGCATAGGAGGGCAGGAGGCAATGGGAAGATATGTATACATGTAATACATTAATAAAAAAATAAAAAGAAAGAAAGCTACATGAGTGGAAGTGGCTGCTAAAAGCAGGAGGCAAGTCATCAGAAGAACCCTGCAGTCATAGGAAAACACACTTATTCATGCCATAAGTCATGCTGAGGTAGCCACCGCTAGGTGTTATCCATGCTAAGCAGCCCTGATAAGGGAAGTTAAAGAGCTCTAAGACTGAAACTCTGAGGCCTTACCAGATGAATTGTAGCAGTTATGGTTCTGTTGCTCTAGCTTCTTTCCCACTGCCCCACCCCACACCCTACCCCCATCTTCTAGACTCCTAAGATTTCCCTCCCCCTGCCCCATACACACACTGTGGTCATGATGGGGCTTTCATGGATGGCATGTCATCCACCTCTCCCTGTGAGGGCGGGCACATAACCAGGTTGACACCATCCTCTGGCCTAAGAGATGGTCATTAACTGAACCATGGCCGGTTGGAGTCTTCTCAGGGATTGATGTTCAGAGGTTGCGAGAGGGAAGTCCAATTTCCACTGATGTTGCTAAAGCTGGGAGGACGTGGGTTCCCTGCTACTGGGACAAAGGCTGTGGTGAGTGTCACCAACCAGAGACTAGCCGAGGCAAGAAAGAGGCGACTGATTATTTGGGGCACGTGTGAACCATGGGACCATGACTTAATGGCTTGACAACTGTGTTTGGGTATCTGGATCTAGCTCTGTCTGGATCCCTGATTTCCTGAGTCTAGGAGCCGATAAATCCCATTTTGCTTGAGCTAATGTGGGTTCAATATCTGTTCCTCATCATGGTATGACAGGCATGAATTACCAATGAAGAATAGACAAGACTGATCAGTTCACCTTTGGGGGCAGGTGAGCCACATAAGTTCAACATCCATGATTGGAGGAAGCAGTTGCTTTGTGACTCTTTTCACAGTGCCTATAAAGTAAATAGCGAAGATGATTTGAAATAATCCTGTTTTGTTTTTATTAATATATTTTATTGATTTTTTACAGAGATGGAGGGAGAGGGATAGAGAGTTAAAAACATCAATGAGAGAGAAACATCAACCAGTTGCCTCCTGTACACCTCCCACTGGAGATGTGCCCGCAATCAAGGTCCATGCCCTTGACTGGAATCAAACCTGGGACCCTTGAGTCTGCAGGCTGAGCCAAACCGGTTATGGCTAACCCTGTTTCTTAAAGAGAATGGAGTCGGCCTCCCCACCAGTCAGTTGGGCCTCATTAGAAGTTCGGAGTCCATTTTTCCTGCCTGCTTCTTATAATGTAATCCATATGGTCCACAGCAAATATCCTCCTGCTATTCGTTTCTCTGTTGGGGTTTCCCCTTCTCTTGTGCCCCTACCCCATCAGAAGTCTTCTTTTTCCTCTCATTGCTCTGCCATTGGCATCATATTATTCTCAATAAGGTTAGATGCTAAACCATGAGTAAATTGTCAGCTCTTTGGGGGAAAGTTTGGAAACTTGAGCATACTGCCTCGTATACAGTGGGCGTTTGCATTTACTACAGTGGTATTGGCTGTGACATACTTCTCACTAGATTTAAGAGCAAAGCTAAGGCACAAAAGACTGAATTTCTTATTCTCAGATTAGTGACCCTATGCACGAAATTCGTGCATATTAAAAGGAGATTAATTAGAGGAAATAATTTAATCTTGCTACTTGCCCTTTCTCTATAATAGAAATGTCAGAGATGAAAGAAAATTAGTAAAATGTATATGAAAACCTTCTTCCTGTCAGAGTCTGCAGCTCACCATGGGACCCAGAGTCAAGTTCCTGCCTACCCACATGCACCTCAAAATCGTGTGAGACCCAGACCCAGGCTGCCCCCACCACTGGGCTAGATCCAGACGTCGTCAGTCCCACCCTCAGGTCCTCTGGCCCAGCACCAGGATGGAGGGTGTGCCTTGAGGTCCTCCATCAAGCCCCTCCAGATGGGGGACACAGCCTGAGACCCCCTGTGAAGCCCAGCTGGGGGAGCATGGCCTAAGGTCCCCCATCAAGCTCTGCCAGGTGGAGGGGTGCAGCTTCAGGTCCCCCAGCTCAGCACCGAGAAGAGGGCACAGCCTCAGGTCCCGCATCAAGCCCCGCTAGGCAGGGGCATGGCCTGAGTTCCCCTGACCCAACACTGGGATTGCACCTTGAGATTCCCTGTCAAGCCCCATTGGGTGGGGGTCACGGCCTGAGGTCCCCTGTCAAGCCCAGCCAAGTAGAGGGGTGCAGCCTCAGGTCCCCTGGCCTGGTGCTGGGGCGGGGGGGAGCAGCCTGAGGTTCCCTAGCTCAGCACCAGGATGGGAAGTGCACCTGGAGGTCCCCTGTCAAGCCCTGCCGGGTGGGGGACATGGTCTGAGGTCCCCTGTTAAACCCTACAGTGTTGGGGAGAGCATAGCCTCAGGTCCCTGCTCATTGCTCCTTCAGGCTCCTTATGGGAACTTGACCTCAGCCATCTTTGTGATGGAGTGATCGTCAATTAGCATATTCCCTCTTTATTAGATAGGATGAATCTGATTGGTTAGGCCAATGATTGGCAAACTAACGGTCACAAACCACATGCAGCTCTTTGGTCCCTTGAGTGTGGCTCTTCCATAAAATGCCATGTGCAGGCGTGCACATACAGTGCAGTTGAAACTTCGTGGTCTGAGAGTCTATTTTGAAGAAGTGGCATTAGAACACTCAAGGCGCCAAAGAGCCACATGTGGCTCATGAGTCTTGGTTTGCTGACCACTGACCACTGGGTTAGGACAATCAAAACATCTATGAGAGAGAGAGTGGGGAAGAGAGAGTTTTAACGCACTGGTAGGCTTTTTGTTGACTGGGTCGGGATATGTTTATACCGGAGTTTATGGTTACAAGTTCCATCCCTGGTTCCAGATAGCCTTGGTTAAATCCTGACACGTGTGTGCCTTTGGGTTAATCATTGCATCTCTGCCTCTCATTCTCCTCTGTAACAGGGGGCACAAAATGAACCTATCACATCACTGTGAACATGCATTGATTTGTGCCAGGTCAGTGGAACATTCCTGGATGACACAGACAGTAAGTGTAGGCTAGTGTACGCAGAGTGAGGCCTGGCCGCGGTCTCACTCACCCAGGACTCGCCAGTGCCTCTCTCTGCACCAGGGCACTTTCGAGTTTGCCTGATTGTTTTGCTTGTGCAATCAGGTCACTGTCCTGTGGGGTCGGGCACAGGTGGCCTGTGCGGGACAGGGAAAGCCTTCGATGGCATGGCACCACCAGGGCAAGGCACGGAGGGCAGATGGTGTCCTGAGAAAGTGACGGAAACCTACGAGGGGGACTGAGGCAGCCCGTCACGCTTTAGTGAAAAGTCACCTAATTCGGTTCAGAATCTCCTTTTTGTGCTTGTCAGTGTTTCTTTTCTCCAGCTTGTTACCCTCGCAAACAATGGCTTTTCTTTATCACCTCCCAGTGGTAGGTCTCTTCCCTCTGTTCTGGGACAGAAACTTCTCTTCCCCCCCCCGCGGCCCCCCACAGGCCTCCGCACGCGCCCTCATCTGCTCTGCATTTGCCTCTCCGTGCTGGCGCGAGGGACGCCGCGGTCCCCGCCTGTCAGACAGATGAAATGATCCTCCCGCGAAGGCAAGCCCCTGAGTCCTGCAGGCCCCCCACCAGGTACCTCCTGACCCGCGTGCGCGCTGATCACAGAGCTTTGAAGTTTGTTCAACTTGCGAACACGTCGGGGAGCCCTCCAGGCGGGCTGAGTCAGCTGGGGAGCGGGAACAGATGGACAGGAGCCAGTTGTCCTTGCTTCAAGCGCGTTTCCCACGTCGGGATGCATCAGAGCCTGGTGGTGCGTGTGGCCTGCGAGTTGCCCACATAGTATCCCACTGATTTCACTTACTACCAAACGCTTTGTTTGGCCATTACATAAGCACAAATGCACCCCCCAAAAAGCCTCCCTGGAATGCAACCCATGGCAAGGCGCCAGCCAGCCATGCTCTCTCATCCTCTCTAGAAAACTCCTTCCACTTTCCTCCAGACCAGCGGTTCTCAACCTGTGGGTCTCGACCCCTTTGGGGATCAAACAACCCTTTCACAGGGGTCGCCTAAGACCATCAGAAAATGCAGATATTGACATCACGATGCATCACAGTAGCAACATTTCATGGTTGGGGGTCACCACCACATGAGGAACTGTATGCAAGGGTAGCGGCCTTAGGAAGGTTGAGAACTGCTGCTCCAGATCCTCAGGGGCCCCTCTGATCTGTGACAGGGACGCACCTTGGAATAATGCCATTACCTCTCGACTTCTCTGCTGTTGACCTCGCTGGTGAGGGTGCAGGCTTCCCGGCCAAATTCTAGAGTGTGCAGCCTAGTGTATGCAGACTAATGAGAGTGAGCCGGAGTAAGTTTTGAGAGGTGAAGCACGTAGAGAAGGAACCTGGGGTTGCAGGGAAAAGTCTCATAAATTTGGGCAAGGAGCGGGGAAAAAGGGACGGAGGGTGTGTACGTTCCTGAGCTTAGAAGTCGCCCCGCGTGTCAGCCGTAGGAGGGTGGCTGGCCTGGTTCTTTCGGATGCTCCGCTGCCCCGTGTCCTGCCTGCTGCCTCCCTGGGAAATTGCTGCTCCGAAAGCAGAACTGGGCGCAGCCAGCGTGGGCCTGCAGAGGACAGCCCCAAGGCCTCGCTGGTCCGTCTCCCGCAGGCCCCGGGAGCACATTGTCAGCCATCCACTGAGCCGGCCCCCAACACCTCCCCGGCCTCTCCTGGATGAGGGAGATGGCTTCCAGGGATGTGTGCATCTCGAGAAGCTGGCTCCCAAATGGATTTCTATAAAGAGAATTCCATTTTCTCCTGGCTTCCATTACAAAACTGGGAAATTTGCCACATCAGGGGGGAAAATCCTCTCCGGAGACCCCAATGAACATGGGGGGGGGTGAGAAAGAAATTAGCGCAAAGCCGTCGCAGTGGCACACGTCTCCTTGCAACGCGCCATGCCTGCTGCGAACCACCTAATGGTCCCCTTTCCCTCTGCATCACGTCCAGCCTTTTGCAGAAGGGTCGCGGCTCGTGAACTGACACACCCTCCGTCCTTTTTGTTCTCCCGCTCCTCGCCCAAATTTATGAGACTTTCCCCTGCAACCCCAGGTTCCTTCTCTATGTGTTTCACTTCTCAAAACTCACCCCGGCTCACTCCCGTTCGTCTGCATACCTCAGGCTGCAACATGGCATTTCATTCATCCCCTCACTGATATGTACCCCACTTCATTCCTATAAATAAGCTGATGTGGCTCCCGGGGATAAAGATGATAAAATTGTAGGTTTGCATTTTAGATGTAATTCTGCTTGCCTGCCCTAATTAAGTCGATTTTGACATTTTAATGTCAGAAATTATAGCCTTAAAATATAAATATTAATCTATCTGAGTTGAAAGAGTTTGACAGGTCAATCTCATCCTACCTCCCACCCAACACAGCCTCTCTCGCATCCCGTCTGGTGACAGGAGAGAGATTCCTACCTGGGCCCTGTGGCGGATCCTGAGAAGCCGCACAAAACCCTTCTCGTGCCGTGGCCCGTGTTTAAGGCAGGAAGCGGGGTGAGCTGCCCAGGGAGGGAAGAGAAATGGGAATCTCTGTGGGGAAACTGTGTCACAAACAACCCAGGCCATTTCCGGCTGCCTCTCTCTTATGATAGAATGTTTTCTCCCAATAAGCAGGACCTGGGGCATTTCTAGCTTCCTTTTCAGTTTTTCTCCTTATGAAGGTCCCCGGAAAAGCAACAGTCTTTGCTCCCTGAACCCGAGTCCTACCGCCTCCCTCTGACACCCACTTCCGGATGAAAACTGCTCCTCTCATTGTCACCCACACTCTGATTCAGTGGAATTTCCTGGACTCCTAGAATCTCCCTGTCCTAAACTTCCCCTTTATTGGTTCAGTTCCCCTGGTTATTTCTGCTTTGGAAAGTTAGTAATGATGAATAATGCACTTGGCCTTTCTTTTGGCCTTGCTAGAGGGGGACTATAGCTCTCCTTTGGGGCTGGTATCATGTAAGCAATAGCACTGACCTGGCAGTTTAGCTGGTCAGCTGGTTGTCAGAGATATCGCCTGCTTCCCCTGCCTACTCTGTGGGTGCCAGGGACACCTCCTTCTGGCCATGACACCCCTCCCTCAGAGCTGTGGTTTCATCCCGCCTGCTCCTAGGATCACAGGGAGCACCCACACACTGCACAGTGGGTTTGCATAGTCCATGTTCACTAGTTTATGCTGTTGGTCTCAGGGGCTCGCAGCGCACATGTCTGCATCTCGCTCACGGCACCCATCATCCTGGCTCCCCTGCAGCCCGGTCTGCTCCTGAGTCCTCTTCATGCTGGGATCCGGCTGATAGCAGCCTCGGCCGGCACATGCCCTTCTCACGGCAGAGACAATGGACAATGGTCAAATCCCATGGCGGCTCTCTGGGGGGCTGTGACAGGTGACTTATGTCACTTTCACTCACATTCCAATGGCCAAAGCACATTATTCGGCCAAGACTGATGTCAAAGGAGGGCAGTGAATGAAGTGAAGAATTACACCATCTATTTCACTTGGTGACATGGAAGTTTGAGAAATGCTCCCACCGAGAAGCTAGCTTGTTTAGTCCAACCATAAAATATCACGAAATTTTACTGTTTAGGTCGGAGGTGGGGAGGGGGAGGCATCAGCTCACCGCGATTCTTCAACACTGAATGGCCTTTCCCCCTTTTTATGCCACACTCTTCACTCTTGACCTTCCTCTC
Organism: Lasiurus cinereus; assembly: GCA_011751065.1. Lineage (NCBI taxonomy): Eukaryota > Metazoa > Chordata > Mammalia > Chiroptera > Vespertilionidae > Lasiurus > Lasiurus cinereus. Next base: position 6,196,837 of record JAAGEH010000022.1, read on the forward strand.
CCGAATTCCCAGCCTCCCCTTCATGCCCAGATGTAGTCCTCCTCAAGCCTTGGCTGGTACTTGGCACACTTTTATGGGTATGAGGCACAGATGTTCTTGCTGGTCCTATTTCCGGGTGAGGTAAGAGGAAAGCCTCAAGTCCTTATGGTAAAAGAAGATAAGAAATACATGGTGAGGGTCTGACTTTAGGAGTCAGCATGCTGTCATTCATTCTCTCTCTCTCTCTCTCTCTCTCTCTCTTTCTCTCTCTGTCTCTGAATTTCTTTAGTTATGGTCATATCCTATCTAATAAAAGAGAAATATGCAAATTGACCATACCCCCACTACACCCATAAGCCACACCCACCAGCCTCACCCACCAGCCAATCAGAGAGACTATGCAAATTAACCAAACCAAGATGGCTACGGCCACAGAGAGAGCAGGAGGGAGGCTTGGGTTACCCTTGGCAATGGAGGAAGCCAAGCTTTCCCCACACCCTGGCTGGCCCAGGCCTCCGCTTAAGGCAACAAAGTTTCAATGGCTGTGCGAGCAGAAGGCTTGGCTCCGCTCCAGGCTATAAAGTTTCAATTGTAGAAGATAAATAAATCCCAGATACCAGGGCCTCTGTTTGGGTCACTGGTGGGCATGACCAGCCTGCAAACCACCATAGGCCCCTCACCCAGGCCATCTCACACCCTAAGGGAACACCCACCGTGATCCAGGACACTCTTCAGGGCAAAGCAGCTGGCCCCCACCTGTGTACCAGGCCTCTATCCTATCTAATAAAAAAGTAATATGCAGATTGACCATCACTTCAACACACAAGATGACTACACCTATGTAGTCAAAAGATCCTGCTCCATATGGACACAAGATGGCCAGCAGGGGAGGGTAGTTGGCAGAGACCAGGCCTACAAGGGAAGGCAGTTGGGGGTGATCAAGCCAACAGGGGAGGGCAGTTGGGAGGAACCAGGCCTGCAAGGGAGGGCAGGTGGGGGTGACCAGGCCTGCAGGGGTGGGCAGTTAGGGGTGACCAGGCCCACAGGGGAGGGCAGTTAGAGGCAAACAGGCTGGCAGGGGAGCAGTTAGGCATCAATCAGGCTGGTAGCAGAATGATTAGGGGGTGATCAGGCAGGCAGGCAGTTGGGAGCCAGCAGTCTTGGATTAAGAGAGGGATATCCAACTGCCTGTTTAGGCCCCATGCAGGTAGGGGTCCCAGATTGGAGAGGGAGCAGGCTGAGCTGAAGGACACCCTCCCCATCTCATGCATGAATTTCATGCACCAAGCCTCTAGTTTTAAACAAATCAGATGCCTCATATTGCAAGAGTTTATCTCCTGCCTGTGGCTTTCCCTGAGTTTATAGGTGAGTCCCTCTCCTACCAATGGCTTTCCCTGGGTTTACAGATGAGACTCGAAGTTTTCCTTCCAGCAAAGCTTTTGTACTTTTTTAGGCTGAGAGGATATCTGTCTCCTTCACCACCTTTGGTTACAGACAAATTACTTTCCTGTCAACTTATCCTTGAGAGACGTACTCGGTGCTCGCGCTTTTAACATTTCTCAGTGTGTGTGCGTGCGTGCGCTCCATTTTTTGTTTTTCTGTTCCTTTGTTTTCACTGGCGAGTGAAATCCGTCTTGCTACTCCACCAAAGGAGAGCCTACTGGGGGGTGCCACCCACATCTGTGGGACCGTGTCACCCCCACCTGCCACATTGTCTCTTCTCTGCCGAGGATGCCACCGTTCCTTGATGCTCTGCAGGACCCCCTCCTGCCCAGGTGCAGGTACAGATGAGCATTTTCAAAGTCCTGCTTCCACGGGAGTTCCTCCCAGCATCGTGCTGCCCTCACCATTGGCCTGTGACCTCGCACCACGGCTTAAGCCCCCCCATATTTCAGGGAAACAGCCTGCCCTTGTCGCTACACACACCAGCCCTTCTAAATCACCTCCAGAACAACACGCAGGTGCCAGGACTTGCCCTTTGAGTTTGCCAAATTGTCTTTCCATCATCGCTTACAGGACGGCAGCCTGAACTCTGTTTGCACCCTCCAGCCTGTGACTCCCATCATCCTCTGGCGGAGAGGGACCTGGAGGCCAGCCCAGATCACTCAGGTATGCAGTTGCCGTGGTTTCCATCCAGAAAGGCCATGACCTTTGACCCTCGTGGTGTTTGCATTCCACCCCTGCGCCTAATCCCGCTGCTTAGGGTGCTAACCTATCAATTGCCAGGCTCTTTCTTGTCAAGTGTGGTGACCATTAGAAATCATGTAAAGCTAACCCCCCTCCTGAAAAAAAACAAACAAACACACACATGGAGAGAGGGCTGCTGATCAAAATGGCCAGGGAACTCCCGATTCATAGACCCAGGTAATCTTGGCGGGGGGAGGAGGGGAGGGGATTCCAGTCTATTCCAACCCCCACGTTTTATAGAGGAAGAAACAGAAGCCTGGCTTGTTGAGTATGACTTGCCTGCAAGGCTGGTAACAACAGACTGTAGACTTCTTATCTCTCACAGCAACGCTCTTTCTGCTTCGCCATGCCCTTAGGCGAAGCCAAGTAATTTTTTCAGCAACAACAAACCAACAAGAAGATATGTGAGATATTTCTATTCCTGAGACTGTGACATGACAAGGAATGGCGACTTGTCCCCATTGTAGATAGGAGTGAGTTTATTTAACTGAGTTTCCATTGGAACGACTAGAAATAGTCCTGTTTGCTTGTTCCTGGAGCTAACACACCAGCACTAGGGGGGGAAGGGCTCCCCCCACCTAGCCCTGCCTGGCCTGCCTGAGCCTTTCCCTCTCTGGCTCACACGCCATGGAACTCAGATGCTCTGGCGGATCTGCGGAAGGAGGAGCTACCTCTTTGGGTGGTCCCAAACCGCTCCCTGGGAGCAATTAGGTGCTTAGGAAATGCTATGGCTGGGTGACATGTTTTTACTACAATGGTGATAACTGTTTTGTGTTTTGAAGCATCAACATCTTGGTGACAGAGCTGGGTTTGGCCAGCTGATGCTGATTTGTGGCATGTTGCAAGATGTCTTTTGGAATCTCTTAACCAAGTTCTCTGGTAGGTGTGTGAGTCAACAGAGCCTGTGGAGGGAGCTGGGGAGAGCTGGGGTTTGGAGGCCAAACCTTGCCCCGTGGTGAAAGTTCAGAACGTGGTGTCAGAAGTTCAGAGTTTAATTTCCTGCCCAGCCAACAGCTCTTCGGTGACACATTCACTGTCATCCCGGTGCCCAAGAAAGACCGTCTCCAGGACTCTGGAGCCAGGAGGTGTGCTTCTTGTGCAGTTGGCAGAAGGTAAAGGTGTCCTCTGAAGCATTGAGTGGGGACCCCAGGCCTGGCGCTCCTTCCATGGACTGTATGTGGTTCCCTCCTCTTTATTTACTTATTTTTAAAATATATTTTATTGATTTGATTTTTACAGAGAAGAAGGGAGAGAGATAGAGACTTAGAAACATCGATGAGAGAGAAACATCAATCAGCTGCCCCCTGCACAATCCCTATTGGGGATGTGCCCGCAACCAAGGTACGTGCCCTTGACCGGAATCGAACCTGGGACCCTTTAGTCCTCAGGCCCAGGCTCTATCCACTGAGCCAAACCGGTTTCGGCGGTTTCCTCCTCTTTAAACAGCCCTTTCGCAACCATATTTTAGGAGAGTCTGAGAATTATTTCTTTATTAAGTCATAAATATAACAGCAGCATTTGTTCCAATTGACTTATTAAAATAGTTTTCACTGGATCTGGGGTTTCTCTGAACACGTTAGCCTTGAACAGAAAAAAACATCAAAATACTAAGAAGCTATCATAACAATATTTCTGATGGAATTGCCCTGGTGAGCATTTTAAAAATAGCAGAAGAAAAGGTCTTGATTTCTTCCCATCACAATGTTGCAAAAGAGCCTAAATACAGCGTCGCATTTGTTTAACTGAAAGCTGCCATTTTGGTGACGGTTGGGTGTCATGTCTCAAAATGATGAGCACAGTTAAACTTCAGCTCCAGAAAAGAAATTATGAGTCTTAGCATATTTTCACCAGCATGTCATTGTCAAAATGATTCGACGAGATATCCTGCAAGAAGAAAATCCACAAAGACTGGAATTACTTAGAGAAACACATGGATGGATATGCATTTGATATGACTTATACTTAGCAAAAAAAAAAAATTAAAGAAAGAAAAATGAACATATTGAATTTCTCTGACTGGGCAAATCATTAGTAAAGGCAGTGATAATGACAACAGTAACAATCTAGATAGATCGTAAAATGACGCAAAAGCCTCTTTTGACACATTTTACTATATGACTAAGCAGTAGTTTCAGAACTAATTCTAAGCAAATATGCTTTGGTTAATTTCAGGTCAACCCGAACTTACTGGGCTGATCAACTCTGAGATCTTTATTTGCTTTAAAAATATGGACTTCCTTAAAACAGAGGCCCCTTTTAGATGATTTATCACATACTTTGAATGGCAAAACGGTGATTTCCTATGTTAGAGCTTACAAGCACATTTCTGCAGGAGCTGAGGTGCCCCATAACAAAACACACCTGGGGCCATGGAGTTGGCCCCCACTGGTAAGAAGCTGCAATGTGACTGGGATGCGGAGAGCTGCTGTTTCTTCTTGGTACCTACATGTGCTCTGCTCTGCTTTGCTTTGGGGAAGGGAGGAGGAGATGGATCCAGAACGTAGCCATCTTAACTCTGAGTCTATTTGCCTGGCCCTGGATTTTCTGGCAATTAAGGAAATGGACTTGAAAATTAACTCCTGGGCATGTGCATTAGGCTCTGAGCAGGGTCCGGTGACTCTCGCCTTTCTTAAGGATGATGTATCATCGATTCCTCAATGAGATGGCCTCGCTCTGGTACCTCCATTCCAGTGGAAGTCAACAAGCGTTCCAGGCAAGGAAGGATGGAGGACTTGGGTCATCTATTTCTAATTAAATGCAACATTTAAAAGAATGATTCTGAGATGGAGAAGCCTACTTCTAAGCCATAACGAAGGGGGGGGGAAAATATTTGTTAAAGTAAGATTATTGCTGCTTTGAAAAAAAGGTGACTTAACAAATGAAAACTCACAAGGCCGGTTTGAAAAAAGACAGAATTATCTGGACAAGAAATAGAAAAATGTTCCCACTAATTCTTCCTTTTCTGGAACATTCTAAAGGTTTATTGAATTACTGTTGTAAGTGTGAAGAAGGCAGTTTGCCCTGCTTGGAAGAAGACGATCTTAAGCTCTTCTGCGCTCTCTCTCTTTTTATAAATTCTGAGAAAATTTTAAGAATTCGAAGGAAAGTCAGTTCCTAGCATCACAAGGGCAACATAATTTTAAATTTGGTGTGGAAGGTTGGCATTTGGGGAAATATAATACATTATTTTGATACTTTGGTAAGTCATTTGGCAATTTATTTTAGGTGGTTCATTTTATTTGCATAAATCTCATGTTTCCATTCATTTAAAAAAAATGTTTATCAAGCACCAATAATGTGCCTGAAACTGGGTTAAACAGTGGGATTTTCTGATAAGCAATGCTACTATTTATTCAATACTAAGTAAAATTAAGCAAGAACCATGCTCTAGTGGGCCGCTGCTATAAAAGTTTAATAGAAACGCAGAATCTGAGAGCCTACAAATATTTTGAAGATCATCTGACCCACTGCAACCCACGGAACTATATTCTATATGGGATCCAGAATATTTCTGCGTATTTATGTGTACATAAAATACATATACATAAATGAAAACATATTTCATAACGTAATATGCATTCCTTTTATCCTGATCAACGGCATTTTTTAAAATAGAGATCACAAACTTCTAAGTTGATTTAATAACCTACTAATGGATCTCCAACTGAACTTTGGAAAACACCGACGCAGCACAAACCTTTTATCTTCAAGATGAGATACTGAGCCTGAGCTAGTCTACTTCCTCAGTAGAGCCTTGGTTAAGGGGAGGGCTAACCCAGATTTCTTATCTCCTGGTTAACTGACCTCAATCACATTATCTTATTTTGTTTTCTTCTTAAGAACTCAGATGGGCGTCTGAAAGGATCCTGCTCATTGTTGAGTTGGGTGTTATCTGTCTCTCCCTCTAGGAAGTAAATCTGGAGAACAGCCGGCACTATGATTCCACTCAGGCAGAGCTCAGCATCTACCAGGGGCTCAACCAATAGTTTTTGAATCAATGAGAGTTCTAAAGGGGCCCTGCTCCATAACCAGGGCAGATTCACCTGAATCGTTGGGTAAGGCCATTGTGGGAATAACAATGTGCCTTTTAGGAGTGAGGAAACAGAATCAAAAAGAGATGAAAAAAAGATTTGACACACCAGGCACCCAGCATCAAGGATAAAGCTAGAACCAGAACGTCGGTCTCCTGACCCCGGTTGAGGGCCCTGAGTTCCCCCTGACATGTCTGTCGTCTCACATCGTTAACCTCGTGATTCGTGTCATTAGGCTGACTTAGCCCAGGACACTCTTCGCCCCCACACAGAGACTACTTGTCCGTTTTCTCAGGGCTGGAGGACCCCAGTGTTGAGGCAGCCGCAGTCCCTGTGACCAGTCAACTGCTATGGCAACAGGGAGGAGGACACGTCCAGATGTGTTGAAAGGGCGAAAATTACACTCGCTTCTTCCAAAGGATGAGCAAATCAAATGGGAAGTGTTTTCTCATCCCAGACCCTAGACGAATTCTAACAAACATGCTTTGTCATTTAATTCTAGGGGACTTGTTTACAGGGAAAGCAAATTGCTTCTGGTCAGAGAGTTTTTTGTTTGGCTAAGTTTCCAGTATGACTTTTAAAACTTCTTAGACACTAAATTCCAGGACTCTGAGTCAAAGAAAAAGAGAGAGAGAGAGAGAGAGAGAGAGAGAGAGAGAGAGAGAGAGAGAGGGAGAGAGCTGAAGAGAACCTTTGACTTTGAGCTACAGGGAAAAGCCCAAATTCTGCAAAATGACCGTTGTTTGAAATAGCTCTTGTTGCGACTTACCCCAATTCTTCAAAACTCCAGTGCCCATTTGAGAAAGGCCAGCTGCATCTGATACAGGATTTAGGGGTAACCTACAGCAAGTGCACCTCAACTTCGGTTTAATAACCCTACCCATCCTGGGTCTTCAGTAAATAACGATCGTGTCTAACAACTCCAAAGGGTGACTGAGAACAAGTGCCTTGGAGCCTCAAGTGCAACTTTCACTGGTCTTGATGAATGACCTTGGGTACAGAGTTTGGGACAGCCTGGGCATATTCCATCTTCTGAAACAGATTTACCAACTGGTACATACAGGGTGTTACATCTAGTTACCTTAGACCCTGGTCTCCTCAAGTTCTCGTTGACTTTTGTAAAGTCGGGGAGGGGACGCTTGGAAGAGAAAGAGAAAAGAAGACCACACTACAAGTGATCATGTTTATCGTGCCCGAGAAGCAATTTTCCACGTCCTATCATCCGAGCGTAAATGTTGCTCCCACGTTCCATTCACAAGGCCAAACATTGGGGTACAGAACTCCCATGAGGGCTTGTTTCTGCTCATGTACCCAGGGGGGCAAGCTAGAAAACATGGAAGCAGGAGCGGGGAGCTTTAATGAAGTTCACCTGCTGAAACCAGGGCAGGTTCGCCTGCACCCCACCTGAAAGCACTCTGATGATGGGAAGCCTGGTCCCTCCTTTCTGAGCCCTGCTGCATGGAGAAACAGAATTGCACCTTCACATTCAGGCTAATTTCGCCGCCTCACTGAGGGCTGAAAGCATTCTTAACCATGCTGAGGATGTGAGGAAGGGGGGGGGGTGCTCCTCTTCCTCCCCTCAACCCTCCACTCCCCCCCCACACACACACATCAAGTCCAAAGGGACATAGGACCCTCTGAACCCTCAGTTTGGAACAGGTCCTCAGAATGTCAAGTCCAGCACGACACATGCCTTCCAGTTCAGAAAAAGACAACCTCTCATCACTGCTAACCTTGAGCCAGTTGGGGTTCTCCAGGTTTGCCTAAGACAAAACAAAAGGCAAAACCATCTCTGGCCTTTCTTTTGTAAACCCCACCCCCCCTGTCTTAACAGATGCGCTTCCTTTCGCCTTTTGACATTATTATTTCATCCTCTGTTTCCTCTCATTTTGCACGGCTTTGCCTCTGTTTGCTTCTGCTTTCTCTTTCATTTTTCCCTTTTTGTTCTGATCTTTGTCCTAGCGTTCTCTGGATTTCCTGTGGCATCTCACCCCCTTGCATTTCAGTTCTGCATTTTCTCCCGCTGGTTCCTTTTCTGGTCCCAGCTGCCCCCTAATGGTTTTCAAGATCATTGCGGCTGCGTAGGGCGCCCAGGAGAGAGGAGAGAGGGAGGAAGGGAGGGAGAGAGAGCTGGAGAAAGGGAGCTGGGGAAAGCATAAAATGCATGTTTGCTTTCAACTTGAACGTAGACCATTGTCTTGATACCTCTGAGAGGACACCCCCATCCTGTGGATTAGTGACCTGGAGAGGTGAACTGGGAAACTGGGCGACAGGGTGGGAGGGAAGCATAAGTCTTCACTGAATGCCTTTTACGTGTCTTTGCATTTTTTTTAAACAATGTCCACATACCACTTATTCTCTCTCTTTTTTAATTAAAAAAATAAATACATAGAATCCGAGTGTGGAGTGGCAGAAGGAACCTGCCTCCGAGCACGGTTTGGCGATCCCCCAGGAAAGCATGCATCCTCCTGAGCCCCTCCCGGGCAGGCTCTCCTCCAGACCCTGCGGGTTGATTGGCAGCTCAGTAAACTGTGGAGGAGTAAATATGAAGGGGGAGGGTGGGAACTAATGACCACGGTGGGTGTGAATTAACCCACCCTGGCGTGTCCTCAATAGCCAAAGGTCAGCTCCCTGACTCTTGCCTTTCCATCACGACTTTCATGCTCAAATTAGCATCTATTGCCATCCTAATGTAACAATCACTGGACATGCCCGTGTCTAATTAAGGAGCCATAAGTCACAAGTTACAAATTTGAAAATAGCAAGAGCCAAAAAAAAAAAAAGTCCCTTCTTCCCTGATAAATCCGTGGGGCTTGCCGGGTAGGTACGCATGGGCACGAAGGAAAAGCCAATGGGTACTCGTGGATGGAAGATTCCAGTTTCCAAGAAAACCGGTCTAGGAGAGAAAACCGGTTTAGGGAGAGAGTAGGGGTGTTCCGTTCCACATAAGATTTTCCTGAATAGTAAATAATTCCAGGCCATAATTCTAAACTTTCCAATCACGTCTCCTCTAGGCGCTGTGAGATGACAAATACGTTCTTGGCCTTTGTGTGTGATTGTGAAGTGGAAAATGTAGAAATCTTTGAGGGTCTGGGGAAAAGCCTTTGTTTGAAAATATCTCCTCTGAAAGCTCCACCAAGATGCCTGCCACACGTCTGGAGAAAAGACACCTAATATAAATACTGTGATAATGGGATTTCCCATCCAGCCCCACCAATGCATGAACATGCATGATCCATTTCCATTACCAGGGTAGCTATGGAATTAGGACTACATCCGGTTTTAAATGTATGAATGAGGATGGAGTCAGAAGAGAGCCCAGCCAGACACACAAACCTGAAAAGGATCAGTGGTCATTCAACCAACCTCTTCCTTCTACGGGTGAGAAAGCTGGTCCCAAAGTGGTTAATAGACTTTCCAAGGACCCCCAAAGGCAGTGGAGACCTAAGGTCCGTCTGCCCTGACCCCAGGTTTCGGCCACCCCAACCTGCTTCCCTCTACTGAGGACTAAAGCTGAGGGCAAGAGTCTGGGAGCACTGTGGGGTCCCTGATTCCTGGTTAGCGCTCCGGAAAGGCATCCAAAAGTGCACAGAAGGGGCACGGGATGATGGACAATGGTATGAGCCAGCCCTTTCTTCCACACCTAATAGACAGCAAACACTTTCGAACAATGCTTCGGCTGATATTGGCGCTCATTTTTGGGTGAATCAATGAGGTAGCCTAAGAGACGCATAAGGGTCTGGATTTCTCTGGGAAATGTCACGCTCTGGTCACGTGAGTATGGAAAGCTGAGTTGCCCAATGTGGAGCTGTTAAACACGTGGGATCTGTGTATTTCTGAGATGCTAGGAAATTGCATTTAATACAATGAGAGTCGGAGACTCAATCAGACCAGGCCCATCTCAAATGCCCAATAGCCACTGAAGAATGCATACTCCTCCAACAGGGCAGGGAGCCGTACAGAACGCTCCTCTCAGGGGAGGCATTGACTGCGACCTTTCTGCAGCACCAATACCTCAAAGGTCCAAAAATTAGCGTAGCAGAGGGAGATGAGCTTCATGCTCAAGACAAACAAGAATAGAGAGAGCAACGTGACTTTCCTTTGCAAGGATTCCAGGAATGTTTGAATGAATTTTGCACATTTCACTCCTTTTTCCCCCCCCCCCCTCTTATTTTCATTCATAAGGTCCCCTCCTACCTGATCCAGTGCCTGTGTCTGGGAAAGAGATGAGCCACACACCCAGTTGAGAGGACAGGAGATTTCAGTACTTTATGGAAATCTGTAAGAATTCTGGGAACCCACCAAAGGTAAGGTCAGATGGAAACTACTAGGCCATGTTCAAATGTGTTGAAAAGAAAGAAAAAAATGTTTGATTGTTTAAAGGGTGAGGGGGGAAACCCCTATTGACCAGAAACCTGGACTTTAGCTTCCAACAAAAGAAGACAACATGAAGAGCTTTTTACATTTTAACGGAAGTTTCTGCCTCTGAGACAGATGCAGCTAAATATTAACCAAAGCTGAGTAGTAAATTACAGATTAAGATGCAATTAGGCCCCAGACTTCCCTCTCTCAGGGTGAGAGCTTGTCGACTTCGGGGCTGAGATAAGGGGAGGCACCCTGTGACAGGTGCCATCTATTGTGGAAGCAGGAAGCTTCTGGAGCTTTCAAATCCTGTGTCCCCAGGAGGCAAGACCCAAATGTCTTCCTCGCTGGTGTACCTCCTGCACGGTCACGCTTCCGTGAGCATCTAATAAGTACACGGTGAGGGATGCAGATGGAGAGCCACACCTGAAACAAACCTCGAGTAACAGCCAGTGGTTGGGTGGGTTGGTGCTAAAAGGGCTGGATCCAGCTCCACAGAGCCGTCAGTGGGCACCTTGACCTTGTCCCTGAAATCCTCCCCCGTAGCGCCCAGCTTTTCCTGTATTCACATAGGTTCTTTGCTGAATAAAGGTCATGAGGTAGAGCTGGTAACCTCCCCCTCCACCCTACTCCCTTCCCTCCGCCGGCATTTTAAGGACCATGCTTTTGGTGGCTTTTCTCAGAATCTTGAGAATGTGCCCCCATTGGAAAAGTGCCTGGAGAGGAAATGTGGAAAAAATAGAGATCCAGGTGTCCTTCAGTGAAAGAGCCAATATGGAAGGCTAGGTGTAAATAAAATGCCCTCAGGACAGAGGCTGCCAAATGCGATGCCAGGCCTATTAAGCATCGTCTAAAACATGCATTAAATTTCAGCTCTGTAGACCACTCCTGATCCAAGAAACCCAACCTGAATTGTTGGTGTGTGTGGTGTGTTTTTTTTAACGTTTTATTGAATTTTTTACAGAGAGAAAGGGAGAGGGATAGAGAGTTAGAAACATCAATGAGAGAGAAACATTGATCAGTTGCCTCCTGCACGCCCCTGACTGGGGAAGTGACCACAACCAAGGTACATGCCCTTGACCGGAATCGAACCTGGGACCTTTCAGTCCAACCTGACTTGTTAATACTCACCCTAGGTCAGCGATTCTCAACTCTTTTCCTCTCGTGGCACACATGAACTCATTGCGAAAATTCTGTAGCACACAAAACAATATATATTTTTTGCCAGTCTGCCAAAAAAATAAAATAGGTATAATTTTGATTCATTTGCACCGTGTGGCTACTGTTCTGTTAGCTGCTATTTGTGTGTGTGTGTGTGTGTGTGTGTGTGTGTGTGTGTGTGTGGTTTTTTGTTGTTGTTTTTTGACAATTTAAGGGGAAAGAGGTCAGTGCCCCTGACTAAACAGTCAGGTACTGCATGTTTTAGACACTCATGCAGCGCACGTGTTGAACATCGCTGACCTTGGTGATTCGGATGAGCTGTGCTCTTGGGTTTGCACTGGGTGTGGCCAGGTTACAGCTTCCCTGAGCATCTTTCACAAATCTTTTATGTTTCCCACATCCCTTTCTGTCAAAGGAATGGAATGTAGGGTGAGATTATCCATTATTATTTCATAATTGAGGATAATGACCTAAAACGTCCGAGGTGAGTCAGGGATGCTGCCAGAAACCTCAGCCTCGAGTGGGTTCGGTATTTCTGGTCACAAGCCCATTGTTTCTGTGGGCGCAGCCAGCCATTTAGGAGGCAGGCGTCTGGCTCCATGGGTCAGGGACGTAAATGCACAACATAATCAAAAGTCAAAGTTCGGTGTGTCTGGATCCTCACCCCTGCCCCTCTGGTGGTAACCAAACCAATTGCCGCCAAACCCCCGAGATTCCAAGTCTAGACAAAAGCTGGGGCCTGGCAGGTCTGAGCCAGCCCCAGTCTGGAGAATTCCCCTAGAGGTTCATTTTCCATTGGGCACATGTGGGATTTGTGTTTAGTTCCCCAGAGCCCTTGGAAGTCCTGGATTAAAGCAATTTTCCGTCCTCCCTGGGCCGGTGCAGTCTTGTTCAGAGAGGGCTGGAGGAGAACTGGTCTCACTCTGCCTCTCGCCTGGTCTGATAAAGGGCTTTTGGAGCTTCCAGAAATAAAAGCTCCAACAGAAGTGCTACCACAGGTACTTACCAGCATTACCATTATTTATTGAGTGCTGCCCCCTAGAGGATTAAAAAAAAAGGAGTCCTTTGGGCTCTGAATCAGACTCACCAGAGGCACCCAGACCTCTACCCCCCACTTCAGGATATGAGGCCTTCCCCTCGCTCTGGGGCCCCACGCTCCGAAGTCAGAATTGTCTCTGTCCTCTTTCCCCCAGCCCTGCCCCTAAACTCTGGCTACAGTGTTCTCAGACACAGGATTCTTCCAGGCTGGACACTTGCGAGAATGGTCTGGCCATCCTGGTAAGTGGTCAGGGGGGTGGTATTAAATGACCCTCTAGCAGGCCCTGTCACTGTGTTATTTGTCCCTAGGTTAGCATCTTGGTCATAGTACAAGCCGGGGTCTCTGCTTAAGATTCAAAATCCACACTGCCTCTTTACTCCGTTAAATATTGGAGAGTGGCAGTCTTTCTTTATAACTGGCATCCAACCCGGTGAAAAAGTAAATCTGGAGTTTTCAATGCTGTGGATGTGCTCTCAAGCCAAGGAAGGAAGAAGGGAAAGGAAGAAAGAAAGAAAAGAGGGGGGCGGGGCGGGCAGGAATGAAAGGTAGCCTTTAGTCCCCCCTGGAGGTATGCTTGCGGGGAAAATCAGCAGGCCTCTGCTAAATGCCCTTTCAAACCAGGCATCCAAGATCCACACCCCGATATGCAGCCTGTGGATTTACACAGCACCTTAACATCCCTCCCCGGCTGGGCTCCACTATTTGCAAATCACTTCTGATTCCATTTTGTTTTGGTTATCTCAGTGTAAATAACAGTTAAGTGGGAGTCGCAGATTTTTCAAGCACTAAAAGTGATAAACAAAGCTAATGGCAAGGCCAGATAAGGAGGAAAACCACCCAGAAGAACCCACAAGGACAAGCAGAGAACTAAATGGGACAGTCCCATGTGTGTGTGTGTTTCTTGTCACCAAAACTTTATTTTTCTTCATCCGCCGAGTGGCAGAGAAGTATATATATATATATGCGGGGTGTGATGTAGACTGTTCCTGTCAGCGTCTTTATGATAATGGAGTAATAGGTGCCCAGTGGAACAAGGCCGCTGAGAATCCACAACTGCCATCCTCAGACACAGAGATACAAGCGTTTCCCCCCACGGTTAGCTTGCAGCTCCCTCTCAACAGTTTTCATGCCTCCCTTTTAAAAATAGCGGGTATAATGCCATTTTTTTTTCCACCCCCAAACCGTGGCCATATTTTCAAGGGGGGGAAAATGGGTATGTATGTAAGTAGTTACAGTGGCATTTGGAGGAGAAACTTCATGTACCTGTACATGTTGGAGGGGATGGGGGGGGGGGGGGAAAAGGAGGTTGGAGGAATCCAGTTCAATGGCTGGAACAAATTCTTTGAAGTCTCTCCTCTCCTGGTAGCTTCAAGTCGGGGGCGTAGGGAGAAGAGAATCAGCACCCAGAGTGGAGAGGAGTGTGTGTTTGGGACACAACAAAGGATCTGAGCAGTCCACGCAGGGTGCTGGGGATTTTTATGCAGCCGGGCCTGTGCGTGTTGCGTGTGTGTGTGTGTGTGTGTGTGTGTGCTTGTGTGTGTGTCGCCGCCACGCACCGCTGCCTGTCCAAACGCATGGCTGAGCTGCCGCCTCGCTCCCTGCTCCAAACACCCGCGCGCCGCCAACGCCATTGCGCGTGGCATTGTGTTGGGTTCCTCCGTGTGTGGCATCGCAGTCAGGGAATTGGGGAGGTGGGGACAAGGATTCCCCCCCGTTTCCCGCGGAGTCTCCCTCCTCGGGCGGCGTCCACAGGGCCAAGGACAGCGCGCCCTGGAGGGTGCCCGGGGGGCGCTCCTTCTGCGGGGCATGGCGCACGGGCAGCTCGGCGGAGGAGCCCGGGGTGGGAGAGGGGCGGCGCGGGGCGGGGGGGAGCTGCCTTAACTTTGATCCGGCCGCGGCTGGAGCAGGAGGAGGAGGAGGAGGAGGAGGAGGGAGGGGGTGAAAGGGGTGGGGGGAGCCGCCGCCGCCGCCAGCGCCAGCGCCCCGCCCGGGCCGGGTGCCGCGGCGCTCGCCTCTGCGCCGCGCGTGGCCGCGGCCGCCGCTTTAATCAGCGGCACAGAAGGGGCGGGCCCTGAGCCGGCGCGTAATCGGATCGCTCTGCCGCCGCGCTGACATCCCCACGCTGCTCGGCCTGAAAAGGCAGGGGGGAGCCCGCCGGGAGGCAGAGACCGCGAGCGAGGAGGCAGCCGCCGCCCGCAGCCCGCCCGCCGCCCGCCCGCCGCCGGACGCGCAGGCACTCGGCGAGGCGCTGGGCGAGGGGGAGGTGAAGGCGGGCGCGAGCGAACTCGGGAGAGGGGCTCGCCCGCCCGCCCGCCCGCTCCCCGGCGCTCCTCGCCGCCGGCAGCAGCGGCACCACCAGCAGCAGCGGCGGCACCACTGGCAGCGGCACCGGCACCGGCGTCTGCCTTCCTCCGCGGACGGGAGGATCCCGCGAGGGGAGCCCGGCGAGGGCGAGCGGGGAGCCGGGCTGTCCGGCGGCGGGAGCCTCCTCCGCCCTCTCTCTCTCTCGTGGGTCGCGGGTGCCGGGAGATGGGTGTCCGCGTGCGCCTCTGAGATCACCCAGCGAAGCTGGCCTGGGGCCGTGGGAGGCCGAAGGCGAGTCTGGGCTTTTATTTTTTATTATAATTTTTTTTCTCCTTTTTTTTTTTTACTACGCTTGGCTTTCGGGAAATATATCGGTGATGATGTTGTAGGAGAAAGGATACTTGGAGGAACTGGGGAGAGGACCCCGAGATCCGTGCTGTGTCCCTCCCTCGTCCCCGGCTGGCTGGCTCCCTCTTTTCGGCTGATTTTTTTTTTCCAAGAGCGAGACCCCGACCCTCCTCCTCCTCCTTCTCTCCTCCTCCCGGGGAGGTGGTGGGCATCCCGCAAGGAGAGGAAGGTGAAGAAGACGGGCCCCCGCCAGGGCCCAGCAGGGAGACGCTGAGACGCTGACCACCGGCCACCGCTGCAGAAGACACGGCGGCGAGGAGGAGGAAGGAAGATCGCAGGAGCCAGAAAAACACAAAGACTTACAATTATCCGAGAAGCCCACACACACACACCCAGCCCCGGACAGAGCCTCTCTCTCTCTCTGCAAAATGGATATGTCTCCTCTCACCTGGCTTCTCCTAGCGCTCTACTTGTCAGGACGCGGCGTGAGGGGCCAGCCAGGTAAGCCCCTGAAAGTTTTATTTTTTATTTCTCCTCCTCGTTCTTCTTCTTCTCTCTATTCATCTCAACACACTTTCCCTTTAAAAGTAACTGCAAAGGCGGGAAGGGGTGAGTGGGGTGGGGGGTCGGTGGGCGCACCAGGAATGGCACCACGGAGGGAGGCATCCTCAGTGCTGAAGAATTGAAGGAGCCATCCCACTGGGCTCTCCCTACCTTCCACCACCACCATCGATGCTCAAACCCAACTTTATTCTCCGGCGAGGAGTGTGTGTGTGTGTGTGTGTGTGTGTGTGTGTGTGTGTGTTGAAACACAGACAGAATTTGGCGGTGTTCAGATGTCACATATGGACTGAATCAAAGGTTTAAAAATACTACAAAGCCTTTCTGCATTTCAGTTTTTTGGGGGATTTTTTTCTTCCCCCTTTTTCTTGAAGCGGGAGCACATCTCCCTGGAGTTTCTTCAACGCCGAGCCAGCGGAATATAAATCATGTGCCTTCCCTCCACGGAGCGGCGTTGAGCAATGTGAACTGAAGGGCTTGGGAAAGGAAAGGAAAGGCAGGCTTCGGGCTGTCTCCCAGGGCTGCGGGTTCCCCGCAGAAGGTGTGGGTGCGCCTGGGAGTCGCAGGGCTTCCGCAGAGCCCGGGGGCTCGGGGCTGGGTGCTGCCCCGGCCAACCCGGGCTGGTCCATCCACCCCTCCTTTCCTTCTGCACGTGTTTTCTGGGGAAGCAAGTCGTGTCCTTTTAAGAAAAATATATATTATCAGACCAAGTGCGGGGCCCTCCGAGGAAGGTCTCCCCTGTGAAGTGGCTAGAAACTTTGGAGTGGCATTTGTGCTCTGCGCGGCCCGAAAGGGTGTGTAGGCTGAGTGCAGAGATAAGCACCGAAGGCCAGTGTGTGTGTGTGTGTGTGTGTGTGTGTATGTGTGTGTGTGTGTAGGGGTACACTCTCCTGAACAGGGAATCTTTGGGGTCAGGGAAGATGGAGGGAGGGGGGGCTTTTTCTTCCTGCCTCACCCCACTCTCCAGGGTGAGCCCCCCCTCTCTCCTCGGAGAAGCGTGTCTGGGATCTGACTCAACTCTTGGAAGCTGCTACAGGTGACTGAGAGCGAGGAGGAGACGCCTCTGAGGACCGAGGGAAGAGGGGACGGAGGGAAGCCTGCCCGGCGTGCCCTCACCCGGCGGCACCTCCCGGGCTGCGGCTGCAGTGCCCGGCTAACCCCTGGCGGCCTCCTGGGCACCTCCTCCCGGCACCGGGGCTGGTGGGGCCAGCGGGGGGGGGCCCGCTTTGACTGGAGGGGAAGTTGGTGCCCACCTCCCAGCACATGCCCATGCCCCACTGGGCGCTCGGGTGTGGATCGGAGGGGAAGAAGCGTCAGCCTTGCCCTTCCTCTCCAAACCCTCGTGCTGGCTGCGCCTTCTCTGCCATGACTGGTCTTCAGGGCCGCTGCGAACCCTGTCCAAGAGAGGGGGGTGAGTGCGGGTCCCACTTGGGGAGGTTTCCCCGTGCCTCCCCATGCCTTCTTGCCTTGCTTCCAAGTTCCCAGGTTGGTGTGCAATGAAGTCGCCTCCCCCAGACCTGAAGGCTGCATACATGATGTCTGTGTGTGTGTGTGTGTGTGTGCGCGCACGCTCCCGCGCGCGGTGAGGATGCCCACGGTATATGATGAGTTCAGGCACGGTCCCTGGTAAGAGCCGGGTGTGCGGACACTGGTGCGCACACATGTACACACGCGCGCGCACGCACACCTACCCACAACTTGGGATTCTGTGTGCGGTGCAGAGCGGCGGGAGGGGTCGTGAGGACTCCGGGGCCATCTTCTACCCCAGATGTTCACACATATGCACCCCCCTCCCCGTACCGCCCCGAGCGCCGTGCGGATGGAGTGTGTACGTGTGTGCGCGACAGAGGAGGGGACCCTCTCCCGCTCCGCCACCTGCCCCGGCGGCGCCCCCCTCGCCGCGGCCCCTCGCCGCCCTGCGTCATCGCTGGAGGAGCCCGCAGGCCACCCGCCCGGTGGGACGCGGAGCTGCTCGGGGTTTCCGTCCGGGCGGCCCGGGGCGCCCCGGCAGCTGGCGGCGGTGGCGAAGGGCAAGGCCCAGCCCGACCCCTGACTCACCCGGTGCGCGCCGGCCGGGAGGGCGCGGGTGCAGCCGGCGGTGGGAAAGGAGGGCGGACGGTGAACGCGGGAGGGCGGTTGAGCAAATGCCCCCCTCGGCGGCGGGCAGCCTCTGCGCCCCGACTCCTGGACCGGGTCACCGCCCCGCCGCCGTCCTGCCCGCCTTCCGCTCGGGCTTGGTTGGGGCTCAGGACCGCGCGGCGGGCCCTCCCCGGCGCCCCCTCCGCCGGGCGCGTCCCCCGAGGCGCTGCATCACCCCTCGCCCCCCACCCCCACCTCGTCCCGGGAGAGCCCCCGCTTTGCGGCCGGGCCGGCAGGGCAGAGAGGGGTGCGGGGGGAGGTCCGAGCGCGGGCCGAGCTGGGTGGCGGGAACGGGGTGGGGTTCCGGGCCGCGGGCGGGAGCCGCGGAGTGCGCGCCGCGGAGACAGGTGGAGAGCACGCGGCGCGGGCGCCCACGTGGTGGGGACGCCGGGGCCCCCCAGCCCCCCGCGCCGTCTCTCGCGACGCATCGATTTGTTGGGGCTGCGCGGCGGAAACAGCGCCCCGCGACCCACAAACATGCTATTAGGCAGAAATGCCCCCCGTGGAGGCAAAGCCCGGGCTCCAGCCGGGGCAGAGTTGGCGCACTCAGATCCCCCACCCCCCACCCCGCCATGCCCCGTCCTCCTCCCCCCTGCCCGGTGCCAGGAAGCCTGGGCCGCAGCTCCCGGCCCGGGAGCAGCCTCTGCAGGGCGAGCGAGCCTCCTCCCTCCCCGCCCCGCCGCGCGCTGTGCCTTTCCACGTGAGAAAAAGAAACAGCCACGGCCGCTGCTCCGTTCCCACTGATGGATTTCTGTTTAATATCCACACAAGTGAATGGCGGCGAGCTGTGATTCAGTGGCCGCCCCCACCCGCCTCCGCCGGGGGCTGCCGGCACCGCAGCTTTCCCACCCCCCCACCCCCGGGTCTAGGGCGCGGGGCGCGGGGCGGCTTGGAGACGGTGGAGAGGTGGGGGGCGCGCACAGGAGCCCGCAGAGCTAACGCCCTAGGGCTGGCTGGCGAGGGGGCTGCTGGCAGAAAGAACCTGGGGACCCAGGGGGTGCTGCGGGGCTGGGGACCAGCTTTCCCGGCCAAGCCTGGGGGACGCGGCTGCTCCGTGTGTCGCAGCTTCTGCGGCCCCGGCGGCCTCTGTCTGGCAGGAAGGAGCGGGGAGGCGCGCTCCAGTTCCTCGGCGTGCGCTCACGGCTGGCCTCCCCCCCCTCTCCTCTCCTCCCTCCCTCTGCACCCTCCTCCCTCCCTCTCTCCCTTTCGGTTTCAGGCAGAGAGGAGAGCCCCCTGGCGCTGGCCATTCGCCGGCCACCAGGCTCGCCTTTGCTGCTGCAGTTAATCGCGGTCCACAGGGGACTAGGTCCGCTCAGGAAATCGTTCAGGCCCGGACAATGGGTTTCTTCAGCGGGTGGCACCTCCCCGCCCCGTGTCCACAGCGCTCCGGGCCATAAAGACCTCCCCCTGTAATCTACTCCCTCCACCCTCCTCCTCCTCCTGGAGAGCTGAGGCCGCGCTGGGGGGTTACCCCCACCGCCAGGGGACAGGGGCAGACGCGGGCCCCTCCACCTCCTGTCCGAAACGATCAGATAAGGGGTGTGAATTGGCCTTGGGGGACAGATAGGCTTGGGTTGCAGCTCCTCCTGAAAGAGAAGCAACTGACTGAGGGGTCTAGGTTCTGGATAAGGGTCTGAGGAGGATGATTTCTCTTTGAGCCCGTCTCCCTCCAAATGCGGGGTAATTGGGAGCAAGCAGAATCGTGTGCCACAAAGCGATCAGCTCCTCGATTTCTACCCAGACAGCCTGCTCCGGGCCCCCGGGGACTGGTCTCATGCCCGCATTCCGTGGGTGCCCAGTAAACTTTACCCCATAAACTGCCGCCGGAGGTAGCGAAACTGCGGCCTGGTGCCAACGGAGCGCACAGTGCAAAGCAGGGGGCAGAGGAGCACTGGAGGGGAAGTGGGGGGCCCTGGGCAAGCCCCTTCTGGTCCAAGGTGTGCGATGCACTGTGACTGCCCAGGCAGCACCCCGGCTTGGACTTTATCATTCTGGGGGGGGCGGCAGATGAGGCCACAGCTCGCAGCTGGCAAAATGGAAGGCTGGCAGGCCGCTGGGCCTGGAACGCCAGGCTAGGGAACAGTTCTCCTGCTGTCTGCCCAGGGGCTTCGGCCCCTGCTATTGAAGGTCAAGTCCCTCCTGGGACAAAGAAAGGCCGGTTTCTACCTTCAGTGGATGGAAGAAGCCAGGACCCCCAGTGCCAGTTCATATGCATTGAGTTGAGAGGCATTGAATTGAATGCAAATAACAGTGGGGGAAGGAAGGGCCTGGGGTGGAGGTGGGATCCTGGGGAGAGGCACCTTGGACTAGATCAGTGGTTCTCAACCTGGGGGTCGCGACCCTGGTGGAGGGGGTCTAACGATCAAAACACAGGGGTCGCCTAAAGCCATCAGAAAATACAGGTATTTACATTATGATTCATTAACAGTAGCAAAATTACAGCTATGAAGGAGCAGCAATGAAAATAATTTTACGCTTGGGGGTCACCACCACATGAGGACCTGTATTAAAGGGTCACGCCATTAGGAAGGTTGAGAACCACTGGACTAGATGGATTCCTGAGTGACCTGCCTGGTGTTTTCACTCAGCTGCTCCTTGAAGCCACTAGGGGATGAGCTGGCGTGGCTGAGCCAAGCGTGGGACAGTTCCGAGTTGCCAGAACTCAGAGCTGGAATGGTTGGGAAAGAGTTTGCAGAGCGTACTCTGTGGAGGTCCGGCTTGGGAAGACTCGAGGAAACAGAGGTGTGATTCTCCTCTTCTCACAGGATGGAGCGGAAGCAAAACACCATCTTGACTTCTTACCCTGACAGGGAAGGACGGGAAGAGTGACGCCTGGGAAGTAGTCTGTAATATCGTTAACATGCTTCATGGATTGGATCATCTCGCCCTCATTTGCCATCGGACCCTCTTGAAGGCACCCTCCTTGAGGAGCAGACATGTGTCTGATCCCAAAAGTTATTAGTCTTTGTTCCGTGCCTTCCAGGGAAGGGACTCACTTTAAAAAACAACAACAAAAAAAAAATACTTTTTTTTTTTAACCCATTCCTGGATGCTACTGAGGCAGCTCTTCCTGGAGAGCCTCCCGCACTTTCCAGAGCCCTGTCCGCCTTGCTGAGAAGTGACTGAGGGGCCTTCTGGGTTCCTCGCCGCACAGGACTCCGTGGGGTTGGCGTCCTGGATGCTATGGCCTTGCAGTGTGGCTGGCCCGCCAGGAGAAGGCATCTTCCAAAGGTTTAGGAAGCTGTCAAGTTTAGATAAGGCTGAGCTCTGATCCTATGGGACCTTGGTTGTATTAATAAGGAGAAATTAATTTTTAACCACTGGGAAGGTTGCCAAATTATGTGACCTTTGGCAGGCCAGCTGTGCTATAAAAATAAATCCCCCATTTCTGAAAACGCTGCTCCTATCCAGTAGAACAATAACAACGTGGCATTTAGCACAGATGAGGAGCAGGGTTGAGAAGAAAGGGGAAAGGAGGGGGGAGGGGGGAGAGTTTGATGCCAACAAAAAAAAAACCAAAAACCTTCCGATGTTGTAATGCATAGTTTCAGGCCTGAGCATCCTACCTACTCCCCTGCCCCCCCCAAACACATGCCCTGGTTCTCAGTACACAGGAAAGAGGGCCAGGTGGACAAGGAGTAGTGGGGTGCCTGTGGGAGCAGGCAGTGGAGAAGGTGTTAAACGCTTCCAGCCCTCTCACACCCCAGTCCTGAACACATCTCCCATTGTCCGCCCAGACGGACTGCTGGCACAGGAAGAGAAAAAAGGAGTTTCCATCGGGCAAAATGTTTGTCTTTCTCTCATGCCACTAAGTGAGCTTGTCACATAGAAGTTTGGGGAAGGCCTTCATGGGGCTTTGCAGCTTCTGAAGCTTTGGAGCCAGGCAGCCTGGGTGTAAAACCAAGCCCAGCCCTGCAACCCAGAATGCGCGATCTCGCCGTGCCTCGGTTTCCCTCCGTGCCTCAGTTTCCTGGTCTGTCAGATGTGTTTGAGGGTAGTAGCCCACCTCATAGGCATCATGACCTGCCTATTCGGAAATCGTTTCATCTTGAAAAGCGCTTCAGTGGGGTTTACTGTGTCGCGGAAAGCACCGTATAAACATTGTGGTCAATCTACAGTATTTTATGAGCTGTTTAATGAGTAAATAACTTTCCTTCCCCGCTCTTTCCCCACGAACCCTTCACCTGTGTGTTATAAGCATGGAATTCTCTCTCCACCACACTCTGTCCTTTGGAGACAGATATTCCCTGGTAGTTTTTATTTTTCTTTTAAATATATTTTATTGATTTTTTACAGAGAGGAAGGGAGAGGGATAGAGAGTTAGAAACATCGATGAGAGAGACATCAATCAGCTGCCTCTTGCACGCCCCCTACTGGGGATGTGCCTGCAACCAAGGTACATGCCCTTGTCCAGAATCGAACCTTTCAGTCCGCAGACCGATGCTCTATCCCCTGAGCCACACCGGTTTTGGCCCCTGGTAGGTTTTCATCATCTTAGATAGACTTCTCCACTTTGCTTCTTTTCTCTCCACTTTCGGTGTCCTCACCTCTACTGATTTTTATTTTTTAAATCTCTCCTCTTTTCCTCTCTTCTGTCCCTCATCAGGAAAATGTGCTCCGCAGGGACCCCAGTGCTGAAGAGACGCTCCCTCCCCCCCGAATGTGTAATAACTTCTACTCTGGCATCAAGGCCCCTCAGCAGCTGAACTCAAAAAAGTCATCATAAAGACAAAATAGCTTTTACCCAGCAAGACTCTTAATAATCCCATTTCCCTCTGGGTCTTCATAAAAGAGGCATGATCTAATCCAGAAGGAAAGGGAGGGGCCTGGGCACACAAAAGGAAAGCTCTCCCCGGGGTGTGCAGTGGACACGGCTGCAGGCCAGCTTCATGCAACGTCCAGTGTGACCCTCCAGAGATCCCGCGATAAGCAGGGATCTGGCCCGGTCTTTCAGAGAAAAAGATAAAGGGAATTGCACATGATTGGGCTGAGTGGTTAACAATAATTGTTTTTGATAAAGAGAGAAAATAAAACAGATGTGCCCCAAAGGCATTGGGGGGGGGGCTAGGGGAAGAAAGATGGGTAGAGAGAAATGAACTCAAACCCAGCAAGAGCCAGTCCATTATCAGCAGAGGTTTAGTGATGAAGTAACAGTTTGTGTCTTCCTGGTGCTACTGCCTTTGGGAGGGTGGGGCGGCCTAGAGTGAGGGGGCGAGAAAACATTTCAACAAATTCTTTTTACCATTATTAGAATTAAAATACAATTTTAATGAATGTCCTCATTATTATCTGAGGTTCCAGGGTCTTCAGAGACATGGCTCACACCAACTCTACCTTGACTTAAGACCAGGTGCTGTTATCCCAAACAGATCATTTAAACACGCAGTTCACCTCTAAATTTACCAGTAGTATCAGCTGTGGGCTGGGAAGGAAGGGTTGGAGCTGGAGAAGCACAACAATTTGTGATAAGGCTTTCTTGGCATTTGTGGTACCTACTGATGATACCTTTGGTGTTGCTATAGGCAACTAGCAATTTATTAACTTATCAAACCTCATTGACTCTGACTCTTGGGGAAAGCTCTGGGTTTGATCCTATAAAGTTCTCCGAAGAGGATCAGAAGGGGGCCCACACACACCCTCTAGCTGAAGTGCTCCCGCAGAAAGGATGAGGCTGTTCCGAGCTCTCACATACCTTAGAACATTGTCAGCCACTGTGCTTCAAGAATGTGCAAGACATGCAGTACCTGACTTTTTCGACAGGGGCACTCACCTCTTTTCCCTTAGACCGGTGGTTCTCAACCTTCCTAAGGCCGCGACCCTTGCATACTGTTCCTCATGTGGTGGTGACCCCCAACCATGAAATTTTGCTACTGTGATGCATCGTGATGTAAATATCTGCATTTTCCGATGGTCTTAGGCAACCCTGGAGAAAGGGTCGTTTGACCCCCAAAGGGGTCTCGACCCACAGGTTGAGAACCGCTGCCTTAGACTGTCAAATAATAAAACGACAACAGCCAACACAAATAGCCATCGGTGTGAATGAATCAAAGTTACACCTTTTTATTGGTCAGAACATAATAAATTTTAGTAATTAGCTTATGTGCTCCATGAGATGAAAGGGGTTGAAACGCGCTGCCTTAGAAGACACTGAAGAACTTCGGAGGCCCGGGTTTTGGTGGCCAGCGAGGAAAGAGGGTGCAGCTGAGCCTGATTGAGAGGCTAGATGGGATTCAGGAGTGGGACAGGCACAGGGAAGGGGGAGGTGGGACTAGAGAATTGGGCCCTGGGTTTGTCTGAGGTGACACGCAGGAGCTTCGGGGAGGAAGGAAATGATGGCAAATAAGGTTGAAAATAGTAGCTTGGGCTAAATGCAAGGCCCAAATTGCTGGGCCATTGGGGTTTAGATTTCATTTACTAGCCAATGGGGAGCCATTGATGTTTCAACATAAGCCTCCGGTTAATCAAAATAAATGAAGAAAACTATTCTATTACCTTGTGTTTTTTTTTCCTCCTTGGGTTTTTTTGGAGGGGCCTCCAAATTATTCTTCTTCCATTTCCTTCCCCAAATGTCTGTTGAAACGGTCAGGAATCGTAATCCCAGATCTCTCATCAATGGCATCAAAATTACATTTGCAATGAAGGCTGGGAAAGAGTGGACATAAATATAACCTAATGCTATTATATCGGCTGCCCTATTGGAATTGCATTTGTTTATGATATAAGATGACAAATAACGAGGTTACCACAGGTGGCATGATTCGAGGTCAGGGAGGTAATCACATCAAACTTACATTTTAATGATTAAACGGGGCTTCGTTTTTAGAATCCAGATTGAGGGGAAGAGACTTCTCCAAAGCTTCATTTCCAGAACCCGTTTCCAGTTCTCCCCAGGGGGGAACCTTTGGGGGTGTTCTAGAAGAAGGGGTTGGTCCTCCTGTTCCCTTCTCCTCTTTCCACGCTGGCTTCCTCTCCCCCTCCCAGGCCCCCTCCCCCCTGCCTGGCCCAAGATGCTGTGATTCCGATTTTGAACTTTATCACTGCGAGAAAGTTCACAGGGGTTTCCTTTCGCCATGCCTTTAGGAGCGCATCACTCACTGCCACCCGCCCCATAAATTGAATAGATGGCCTCCCTTCCCCGTTGCCTTAGGAAGTGGTCAAACAGCCGCATTCCTGGGCTGATGGATTGGCTCATTTCTTCCGCGCTTAGGCCAAGATACAGATTTTTATGAGACTGTCTTGTGACAGGCTGAAGTCGCTTTGCATAAAACAAAATCCAGCCTCAGCTCACAGAAAAAAGAAAAACCCTTAAAAAGCAGCTGATCCGGGGAAAGCGAGCAAAATTTGGTTTTTAAGACCCTAAGCAAAGGACTTCGGTGATGGGGGCGAGGCGTTTTAAGAAACACTTTTTGGTCTTTCTTTTTCTGCATCACTGTGGTGACAGGCTTGAACACAGAACCTGAGGATCCGTAATGTTTATAAATATGCAGCCGCAGCAGACCCGGTTAAGAAAGGAAACTCATGAAACTAGGGCTAATGCGATTGAAAGAGACATTTGAACTCTCCATTAGGTAAGACAGACACGCTCCTCTGAAGGAAGAATCCTGGAGTTTTATTTTAGGCTCAGCTGGAGCAGGTAAGACAGGAGCAACACCCTGAATAACTAATCTGCTTATCTGGGAGAGAACCTTTCATGTTTGGTTCCTCTGTGGGTTATAAGATCTTTTCCCCGCCTCGTGGTACAGGCTTTGAATGTGAGAACTGGAACTGAGAACTTTCAGTTCACTCCCCTGGTTTTATAGAGGAGAGAACAAAGGCTCAGAGTGGTTTACTAACTTACCCAAGGTCACACAGCTTGCGACCATCCAAGACTTCTTACTGGCTGAGTGGCAAGGGGACCACGTTCTCTTTTTCAGTAGGAGAAAGAGCCTCATTGCCTGGCTACTGAGGATTCCCAGAAAACAATGCTGTGGAAAAGGGGAACCGGACGGCATTGTGCTGTGGATAAAGGGTGAATTATAAAGAAAATAAAGTGTTATTTTCATGGAAATGTGACGGAGTGCTCCGAGTACAGTGGTACCTCGAGATACGAGTTTAATTTGTTCCATAACCTTGAGGCGTGGGAAACTATGAGATGCTCGAGTCGCGGTAAACTGGTGGGTCGTGTGCAGCCGGCCGATCCTAGCGATGACTCCTATCTCAAATGTTGCTGGTATTTCAAAGCAAAAATCGCTCGTATCTCAAAAATCTCGTATGTTAGGGCACTCGTATCTCGAGGTACCACTGTACTTTTCTCCAGTAAGCGTCCCCAGGTGTGGTGAATAGATGTTGAAGTAGATATATTCTCGCCTTCCTCTTTTCCGTGGCATTTAAAATGGCAAGGGCGCCAAAACTGGTTTGGCTCAGGAGCGTCCTCCTGGGGACTGACAGGTCCCAGGTTCGATTCCGGTCAAGGACATGTACATTGATGGCGGGCACATCCCCAGTAGGGGGCGTGCAGGAGGC
This sequence comes from Lasiurus cinereus, assembly GCA_011751065.1. Taxonomy (NCBI): domain Eukaryota; kingdom Metazoa; phylum Chordata; class Mammalia; order Chiroptera; family Vespertilionidae; genus Lasiurus; species Lasiurus cinereus. Next base: position 6,223,450 of record JAAGEH010000022.1, read on the forward strand.
AGCTGATGGATGTTTCTCATCCATGTTTCTGGCTTTCTATCTCTTTCCCTTCCTCTCTGTGAAAAATCAATAAAATATATTAAAAAAATAAATATAAAAATAAAATGGCAAGGGCACTGAGATCTGGCTCTGTGGGTCTTACCCCCTATTCCGGGAAGGCCTGATGTTCTTAACAGAGAAGGCCCCTCAGAGATGAGGGAGGCACTTCCAGGCCTGGACAGGACTCGGATTCTGCCGCCCTCCGTTCCCACACCGAAGAATAGTTCCACTTTCAGCTGCTCTGCCCGTTGGAGCTCAGCGTAGAGTTTTGTTCAAGGAAAAAACAAACAAGCACTTTCCAGCAAGGATTCTGAAAGCTGCGCACTTAATTCAGCCCACTCATTGCAGCCCCGGTGAGGAAGCGGAGTCCGAGCCCGGTCACTGAGTTAAGAATCCAGGTGCTTGTTGAAACCAGTGTGGCTCAGTGGATAGAGCTTCGGCCTGCGGACTGAAAGGTCCCAGGTTCGATTCCGGTCAAGGGCATGTACCTTGGTTGCGGGCACATCCCCAGGAGGGGGCGTGCAGGAGGCAGCTGATCGATGTTTCTCTCTCATAAATGTTTCTGGCTCTCTATTCCTGTCCCTTCCTCTCTGGCAGAAACCAATAAAATGTATAAAAAGAAATATCCAGATTCCATGTCTTCTTGGTAATATCAATAGCCCCTCCCCTTCCCAGGAACCTGGTCCCCTTAACACCCTGGTCCCCCTCCATCCATAACTCCCTGACTCTCCAACCCCACGGCCAGCCCTCAGTTCCCCTGTTTTTGCCCAGGACTTCCCCCCTCCATTCAGCTAAAGTCGAGGGATCTGATTGTTACTCTGGGGCTGTCTGCAGGCGGTTGTCTGGTGTCACCTGGTGTCACCCCCTGTGGTTCCGATCATTTAAAAGTCTCACTATAGCCGGGCTTCCGAGTTGAACAACTATTATTGTCAAGTTCAGGCTCTCCAGTGATTCTTTAAAACAGCTCCGGTGGAGTTCCCTTAGAAGGCAGACCAGGCTTTTAAAAAGATCTTCCTTTAGTCCCTCTTACTGAAGAATCAGATCGTACTAGGAACCTGTGAGTTGTCTGAAATTGGGCTCTGGAGGAGGGTGCGTTCCCTCTGAAGCTGGCAGAGTACCTGAGAACTGTAGGTGGCCGGCACAAAATTTCTTCACCTGATCCACGGCCTGGTAACCCCGGGACAGCAACAGATGGCGCTTAGGCCATCAGCAAAGCAAGGGCATGGAAGGGAGGGAGGGAAGGGGAGAAAAACGTCAGAAATAATCTGACATTTTATATCCAATAAAAACACCTAACTAGTCGTTATGGAGGGAGGAGAGGGTCAGACCTTTGGGACTTCAGAACATAGTATTCCCTTTATTTCAGCTTACTTTTACAATTAAATTTATTGGGGCAACACTGGTAAATAACATCATATACGTTTCAGGTGCACAGTTCTCTAATACATCATTTGTATGTCGCACTGTGTGCCCACCACCCAAAGTCTAGTCTCCTTGTGCCACCGTATATTTGACCTCCTTTACCCTCTTCACACTCTCCCACCATCCCCCCTCCTTGTAATCTTCCTACTGTTGCCTAGAGCTAGAGCAGTGGTTCTCAACCTTCCTAAGGCTGCGACCCTTGCATACAGTTCCTCATGTGGTGGTGACCCCCAACCATGAAATTTTGCTACTGTTATGCATCTTGATGTAAATATCTGCATTTTCCAATGGTCACAGGGGTCGTTAGACCCCAGTCGCGACCCATAGGTTGAGAACCACTGCCCTAGAGGTATCACTTTGATCCTTTTATCTTTGGGCCTCTGAGGACCTGGTCCCTCTCAGTTGCAGGACAAACCTTCTCAGAGCAGATCAGGCCTGGGTTTGCCTGCTCCTCTTTGGGACATTTGCCCTGGGGAAAAGGTAGTTACAAAATCCAGGGAGAAAGAAGTCCCTGGTTAACTCACCAAACAGGCCCAGTAGCTCAGACTTCAGCTGGGTCAACTTCTCTTCTGTATATGCATATTGGCCTAAAGCAGTGGTTCTCAACCTTCCTAAGACCGGGACCCTTGCATAGTTACCCATGCGGTGGTGACCCCCAACCATGAAATTTTGCTACTGTTATGCATCGTGATGTAAACATCTGCATTTTCCGATGGTCTTAGGCAACCCCTGTGAAAGGGTCATTCGACCCCGAAAGGGGTCGCGACACACTGGTTGAGAACCGCTAGCATAAAGGCATATTTGCCTTTGCGGTCTCCTTTCCTTTGGCTGGACTGGACTCCTCTGGAGAGCGTTCCACTTGGACACAGGAAAGGCCTCCGGAGGAGTGGATAGTGTAGCTCTTCAGAAGAAAACCTCTTGGCAGGTGTTTGCATTTTAGAAATGGAGGGTCCTCAGACCTGGGAATGAAAGATCAATTATCGAGAGGAGGCATAGATGGATGAAGTGTGTCTTCTTTACAATTTTTACTGATAAAGATTTCAAGAGTTCAGTTTTCTCCAAGGAATACAGAGATGAAAATTCTAGTATTTATCTTGATGGGTCTGTCTGTGCAAATGATGTCTGATCTTTTATGAGAGGATGTGAAAGTTTGTACAGGTCTAAAGTGTTAATTTCATATATATATATGTGTGTGTGTGTGTGTGTGTGTGTGTGTGTGTGTGTGTGTGTATTTCAGAAAGGAGGGAAGAGGGAGAGAGAGATTGAAACATCAATGATTGGCTGCCTCCTGCACACCCTCTACTGAGGACCAAGCCCACAACCCAGTCATGTGCTCTTGACAGGAATCAAACCCGGGACCCTTCAGTCCCCAAGCCAATACTCTATCCACCAAGCCAAACTAGCCAGAGCTAAAGTGTTAATTTCTAACTAGAGACCTAGTGCATGAAAGTTGTGCGCTGGGGGGGCGGGGGGGCGTGGGAGGGGGCGGGGGATGGTCCCCTCAGCCTGGCCTGTGCCCTTTTGTAGTCTGGGAGCCTCTAGGGATGTCTGACTGATGGCTCCGGCTGCGGGGGAGCCAGCCTAAGCCGGCCGTCAGACAACCTTAGTGCTGCCACAGAGGCAGGGGGAGCGCACTGACCACCAGGGAGCAGCTCCTGCATTGAGCATCTGCCCCCTGGTGGTCAGTGCATGTCATAGCAAGCAGTTGAGTGGCCTTAGCATATCCTTAGCATATTATGCTTTGATTGTTTGAACAACCAACTGAATGACCAGACACTTAACATATTAGGCTTTTATTATATAGGATGTGTATGTGTACCCGATGTATGTTTGGTATCCAAGTGTGTGTTTCTCAGTGTGAGTGCCATCCAGACAAGAATAAGAGCTTGTGCCCAGCTGGTGTTGCTCTGTGGTTGAGCATTGACCCATGAACCAAAAGGTCCCCGGTTCAATTCCTGGTCAGGGCACAATTCCTGGTCAGGGCACAAGCCTGGGTTGTGGGCTCGATCCCCAGTAGGGGGCGTTCAGGAGGCAGCCGACTCTCTCTCATCCATGTTTCTATCTCTGTATCCCTCACCCTTCCTCTCTCTCTAAAATCCATAAAAACATTAAAAAATAAACACACATTTTTTTCAAAAAAAGAATGTGAGTTTGTAAATGTTTGGAGATTGGAATGGCTCACCACACACAAGCAAAGCAGATGTTTCAATGAGTTCTCAAATATTTTAATGAGTGCCTCGATTTTCCCGATAAAGAGAGGACAGGAAGAAAAAAAAAAAACAGAGTTACTCCTTTTCCTTTGAGTGAAGGAAGTTTGTACCAGGAGCACAGGCCGGCAGGCAGCCACGGGACATACAGCCACACGTAGTTCAACTTCTTTGTTCAGTGGGGAAGTGATGACTCCTGGTGTGGCTCAGAGATGAAATCTTCCTCTGAGGAAGTCTGCTGTTTTTCCCGATGACCATGTGTGCCCGCTGTAATTACTCAGCGTAAACTGGGCGCCGTGGGGGCATTGAGGAAGTGAGGCTGACAATTTCCTCTCCTCCGAGCTGTAAGACAGCTGGTGATCTAAGTCGCCGCCCCCCTCCCCGCCTTCTCCCAGGGCCACTGGTGGTCCCATTTCACCCGCAGGAGCCAGGACCACCGAAGGGCCACAGTCTGACTCACTAGAACAGCGGTTCTCAACCTGAGGGTCGCGACCCCTTTGGGGGTCAAACGGCCTTTTCACAGGGGTCGCCTAAGACAGCGGTTGGCAAACTGCGGCTCTCGAGCCACATGCGGCTCTTTGGTCCCTTAAGTGTGGCTCTTCCACAAAATACCACATGCGGGCGACCACGTACAGTGCGATTGAAACTTCGTGGCCCATGTGCAGAAGTCAGTTTTCGGCTCTCCAAAGAAATTTCAATCATTGCGCTGCTGATATTTGGCTCTGTTGACTAATGAGTTTGCTGACCACTGGCCTAAGTCATCCTGCATATCAGATATTTACATTCTGATTCATCACAGTAGCAAAATCACAGCTACGAAGTAGCAACGAAATAATTTCATGGTTGGGGGTCACCACCACATGAGGAGCTGTATTAAAGGGTCGAGGCCTTAGGAAGGTTGAGAACCACTGCTCTAGAAGATATTAGGTGCCCGCTTGGGTTGATGGGCATCTGACAAGCCTCCCGGGCATTGGCTGCTGGCTTCACCTTCATCTGGACAGGAGGGTGGGCCCTTTGTCCTCCTGGCCTCGGGGTGGGGGTGAGGTGTGGGGTCATGAGTTAAAGGGTGATGTGGTCTCTGCCAGCCGGAGGAAACGACCTGCTTGTGTTCTCTTACCCAGCAGGAAACGGAACCTGAATCCATTTGGTTCTGGGAAGTGCCGCTGGGCACAGTTTGAGCTCTCGGAGGCGCTGATGCCTAAAGGCCACTCATGTGGATGTGTGTGTCCCCCGCCACCACGGTGCCCATCTTTTATGCATGTGAAGCTTGCCCGCCCCGTCGTCGAAAGCAGAGTTCCGGGAGGCGGCCCTGCCAACAGGCGCGGGCAGCGGGGAAGTGCACCTGTAGAGTTAAAAAATGCATGACCCTCTCCCTCAAAGAGGGAACGCGGGGGAGAGCCCGTCCTGGAGGGCGGCTGCGGAGCCCTCATGCATAATTCACGGGCCCACGCTGCTCCGTGCAGATGGCGGTATTAAATCGTGATTGATGCTAAGCGCCGCACGCCTCGCAGGAAGGTCTCCCGGAGGCTTCTGGATATTTCCGGGTCTCTTGTGTCTTCTTGTCCCCTCTTCTCAGGCAGTCTTAAGCGGAAACACCCCCCATGTCCCAGGAACCCCCTCCTGGGGATGGGAGATCTTCACTCCCCAAAGAAGTGAGATTCTTCAGATGTCATCGTGCACCTTTCCTGCCTTTGAAGAGGGGCCCCTTCCCTCCTGGCACTTATGTAGCTGCGGCCTCCAGCCTGGCCCCTTAGGGAGGGCGGGCGATGCTCAGCCAGGATCCACCAGCCCCTGTCCTGTCCCGAGGGCTGCTGACCAGGGACAAAGCAGCAGCACACTCTGCTGGTGGTGACCAGGCAGGAGGGACAGCGGGCAGAGAGCTGGGGGGGGGGGGGAAGCCAGCCGTCCACTCAGCACAAAGCGCTCTTTGTGGAGACTCTGAGGTCAGAGTTGGTGGATTCTCCTATGCAGATTTTCCACTCCGTGCATAATGAAATCGTAAATCAAATTTGCGGTGGATGTGGAATTAAGTGTTTGGGAGTTTTGCTTTTGCTTTCTTTCAAAAAAAAAAAAAAAAAGGAGAGAGAGAGCTGAAATCACCCTCCAGGGCCTGTTCTGGCCCAAAGCTGAAAACGCGTCTTCCGCATCCCGTGTAATTGTTAGCAGGCCTGTGGGTCCGCACCACAAAACCGCTCTTGTCAGTTCCCGGAGCCGTTACTTCTGGCGGCCTGGCCCGGCCCGGGCTGGGCTGGGCTGGACTGGGCCCGGAGGCCCGAGAGCATGAAGGATTTATGAGGTACAGATAGAGGGGAGGCTGAGCGAGCGCAGAAGAAGATGGGTCAAAGCCAGGAGACAGGAAAAGGCAGGGAGGCGTGTTCACTTTGCAGCTTTCTTCTTCTTCTTCTTCTTTTTAATCCCAGAGCATGTGATTGGGAACATTGGCGACCACTTTCTGAAATATTTTCATTGGGGAGAGAGAGTGTGAGTGTGCGTGTGTGTGTGTGTGTGTGTGTGTGTGTGTGTGTGCTCAGCCCTGGGAGGAGGCGGGAGCTGGGCTGAAATAACCTCTTCCACTGACTGAGTAAGTAGGTTAGCTTCCTGGACTGCCATAAAAGGCCTGTAAAACCCTTTCAGGCCACTGGTAGAGGAGAGAAGCAGGCAGAGGAGGGGGAAGAAAATGCTGGAACATAGTTGAAGTTCCTGGGGTTGTTTGCCTTCTCTTTCAGACCCACCCTGTGGCGGTCGTTTGAATTCCAAAGATGCTGGCTACATCACCTCGCCAGGTTACCCCCAGGACTACCCGTCCCACCAGAACTGCGAGTGGATTGTTTACGCGCCCGAACCCAACCAGAAGATTGTCCTCAACTTCAACCCGCACTTTGAAATCGAGAAGCACGACTGCAAGTAAGCGCCCTTCTGCCCGCTGTGCATCCTTGAGACACTCCCTCCCTCCTGCCCTCCCTCCTTCCAGCCCGGCTCCGACCGCAGCGCCACCTAAAGGCCACACCCGTAACACCAGGCCTGAGAAACACCTGCCCTGCTAAACGGTGCCCGATCTGGTTCCGAGGGGAACCCAAGATGGCATGCTTTTTCAGGGGGAAATAAAGGCCACTGGTCCCCTGGTATGGAGGAAAGAGCCTTCTTGCGTGGGTTGTGTAAGGAATAGCATCCTATCTTCAAAAGCTGGCAGTGGGGGAATTCCCTAGGGGCCAGGGTGGGAGGTGGACTACAAAACAGCAGCTTTTTAAAAAATATATATATATATTTTATTGATTTTTTTTTATAGAGAGGAAGAGAGAGGGATAGAGAGCTAGAAACATCGATGAGAGAGAGACATCGATCAGCTGCCTCTTGCATGCCCCCTACTGGGGATGTACCCACAATCAAGGTACAGTGGTACTTCGAGATATGAGTTTAATTCGTTCTGTAACCTTGAGTCGAGGTAAACTGGTGGGTCGTGTGTAAGCCGGCCGATCTGTGCGATTACTCGTATCTCAACTGTTGCTCATATTTCAAAGCAAAAATCGCTCGCTCGATGGCTCGTATCTCAAAAATCTCATGTTAGGGCACTCGTATCTCGAGGTACCACTGTACATGCCCTTGACTGGAATTGAACCTGGGACCTTTCAGCCCGCAGACCGATGCTCTATCCACTGAGCCAAACCGGTTTAGTCCAAAACAGCAGCTCTTGATTTGGGGACTTGTCCACCTCCCCCCAGCGTTTGGAGAGCTCTCCTTTTCCACTGCTGTGACCATAGGACCCCCACCAGCTTCCTTGATAAAATAGTAGCCCAGTCCCCACATGGAGACTCCCTCTCTTCCAACCGTGGACAATCAGGCTGTTGTCAAGGGACGTGGCGGCTGAGTCACCACGGGTAGATCTAGGATGTGCATTGCTTCTTGGTGTCTGTGCTGCACGGGTTAGAGTCTCCAGGCTGGGTTTATCTAATCGGCACTCTCCTAGTTGCTGGGTAAATAACCCACTCCCCCTCTCACAAGGGCCCTGGGAAGTGGGGGGCCTTACCACCCCCGTGTGGCCAGTGAGAGCAGCCAGAGCCCAGAGAAGCTAAGCCAGCCACCTGCAGTGACTCGGCTGGTCTCACAGCCTCGGTCCTGTCACGGAGGAGATGTGTGGCTCAGGATACACCCCGTGGACCTGTAGACATCTGGGAGAGCTTCAGAAACGCCATGTTAACAGGAAGGCCCTATAAATCAAGGTGCGGGAGCAGGCAGCCTTGTCATGTCGGGAATGTGAATACGTGTTTCCTCCCTGAAACAAAAGGGAAAGTCTTCTGTGCAGAAGGTCAGGTCTGGCTCCAGAGCAGCACCTGCACGGTGCCGCGGCTCCAGCGGGTGCCCAGTGCCCCCTGATGGCTGGTAACTAGTCTGAGCCTTTCTTGTGACAAAGGCCATGCAAGGAATGAAACATTCATCCACGGGCCAGCTGCTGGGGAAGGTACAGGACGTGGCCCTGGATCCAGCCAGCGCTTCCTCGTAGAGACAGGACCCTCTGTAACCAGGCAGAGAACAGGACCCTCCAAAACCAGGCAAAACCCTCCGGAAACACTTTAAGACCGAGCCCACTCGATGGTACAGAGCACATTGACATTCTCGGCATGACAGTGCCGCCTGCTTCCGCACCTTGATTTATAGGGCCCTCATGTTAACACGGCTTTCCCTGTGAACCCGTGCATCAATGTCATCGCTGCCCTCGGAGGACTGCTTTTCACCTGCTCGAGGGTTCGTCTTTGTGGAGAACCCAGGGTTTCCTGGATGGATGCCTCATGTGACAAAGTCCTGAGGCCGGGTTTCTGATCGCAGCTGGTCTCTTGCCTCATTGAAGGACACAGGAGTAGCTCCCCGGTTCCTCTTTGTCTGAGTTCCGTGCACATCCTTGGACACCTTTGCGCAGGGTCGTAAGGCGGCCCCCTCCCCTGCCGGTGAACTTGACCAAGAATTTCTGTGAGAAGGGCTTCTTGACGAGGTGTTTTTGCTCTGGGTGCCTCTGGCTGGGCTGCAGGAGGCTGGCACAGACCGAATCGTAATGCACCGAGAGCTTGGGTCTGAGCTCAGAGAAATTTGACTAAGCACCTCTCTCGACGGAGGGCCAAATTCTGTTCTGCTTATGCCAGCAAATCTCGCCGGGAAATTGCTCAGAGGTCATCCTATGTATATTCATAGCGGCAGAGGGAGCGGGCACGGCTGTGGAAGGGAACGCTCAGGAGCTGGTGAGCACGGCTTCAGACATGTTCCGAAGTGGGAAAGGCCGGGAAAACATGCCCCCGCCCTGCTTGGGGCTGCAGGGAGCCCCTTTCCCTTCCAAGACCCCGTTCTGGGGGTGGATGGGAGAACGCGGTTTGCTGCAGTCCTCGGGGAAGCGGGCAGAGTCCTTCCATGCTGAGTGGACAGGGTATCCTCCAGTTTATCCTCTTCCCTAAGTAGCTTCCTGTTTTCCTCCCCACTCCCCCATTCTGTGCTGCCGGCTGGAACCAGAAAGGTCAGGGAGGTCAGAGGAAAACCTTTCTGGGGTCTCTCTCCCCCAGTGCCCAGCTGTCAGAAAGGGTCTGTTGGGGTCAAGCCCCTGCTACTTAACCTTGTCCTTCATCCTCTCCCCCTCCCCAGGTCCCCTTCACTCCCCATGGCTCCCTCGCCCTGATTAGTTTCTGTCTGTAGAGAGACACATCCGGCCTTCGCCATCGCTCGCTCTGCACCGTGTGTTTGACCTTCTTCCCCGCCATCCGCATTCAGAATCCTCGAGCTTCTTCTCCCCCACCGCCTCAGTTGGCTTGCGAGAGGAACAGTTCATCTGATGGAAGTCCTGGAAGTTCTGTCCGGGTCCTCCTCTCTTTCCCTCTCTCCTTTCTGTTCCAAGGAGCTCCTGGGGTGGGAAAGCGCTTGCTAGCAAAGGAACGCAGCTCCTCCTTTCTCCCCTGATTCTCTGGGTGCCTCTTTCCAGGGGGCTGTGGCCCTGGCCGCCCAGCGGGTGGGCGCGTACCAAGAGGCGCTGCCTGAACCATCCTTCTGATGAGAACATGGCAGTGACCCTTCCGAGGGAAGGGAGAGGAATCAGGAAGTCAGAAAAGCAGCCAGTCCCTCCTGCTCGCGCCCCCGCCCCCCTTCTTCCTCTGTGCAGGATGATCTGCAGAGACCGCCCCGGGATCCGGAAATGGGTCCTGATGCAGAGGCCGGGCCTGGCCACGCAGTTGGCCTTCTGCACCTTTGAAATCAACCCAAAGGGCTAGGCCAGCACGTTTCAACCTTTCCAGCTCCTGGCACACAGCAATTAATCACGAAAAGTCTCCAGCCATCCAAAAAGTACTTTGTTTTTTTGCCAATCTGACCCAAAAATATAGATACAATTTTGGTTCATTCACACTGGATGGCTCTTGTGTTGGCTGTTGTCATTGTTTTATTTGACAATCTAAGGGGAAAGAGGTCAGCGCCCCTGAGTAAATAGTCAGGTATCACTGCCTGTTTTAGAAATGCTGGTGGCGCAGTTGGTTGGAGTGTCAACCCAAGATACTGAGGTTGCGATTCCCGGGTCAGGGCACATTACCCAGGTTTCGGGTTCGATCCCAGTTGGAGTGCATGTGGAGGGCAACCAAGCAGTGTTTCTCTCCCACATTAGCATCCCCCCACCCTCTCTTCACACACATACACACACACACACACACACACACACACCCCAACTGGAAATCACTGTTCTAAGCGATCACTGGCTAAAAACTCCAGACAGAGACCTTTCCCCTAACCTTTGCTCGTGAATTTTGTCCCATCTGCTTGGAAACTTTTTCACTCACAGCCTCATCGCCTGGCTGTTCTTAGGCATCCGCCTCCCCAGCACCCAAAGGCTGCTCTGGGGCCCAGTCCCCGGCTGTGGGCAGCCACCAGAGGTCCTGTGGCCCTGCCAGGGTTGGTGTGGCCCAGGGACAAGAGGGCAGGCCTCGGGGCCACCTGAGCAAACAGGGAGAAGCCGGTTCTGTGGTGAGCAGAGGCTCCTGCTGGCTTTTCACCCGAGTCGTCAGCCAACTGGCTGAATGCGAGGGTTTTGCAACAAAACGGAAGCTTTCTCCATTTCTGAAATCGAAAATCTGTGCCTTTTGAAAAACACCCACTGCATATGATGCACGGCTTATTCATGCGTCCTCCCCACAGGGGCAGGGATGCCAGCCTGGCCCGGCCAGGCCTCGAGGCTCCACCCAGTAAAACCAAATCCGAGAGCCTGCGTTCTTTTAAGAACTGGTCATTTCCAGATGGGGACGGGGAGGAAAACGTGTTTTACAAAGTGCAGAAACCACTAAGAAGACTTGACAGGACATTTTTTCAGCCAAGAACCCACACAGAAGCCTGCACTAATGACTTTATGTGTGTGTGCGGCACGCACGGCAGTATCTGATTAACCTTGGGGGGAGGGGGGTGAATAGCGCTCGCTCCATCCAAGTGAAACCTCCAGCTGCTGAGACGTACCCCCCTCCGAGTTCCAGGAATTCCTCCCACAAAGGTTATCTGATGCAGGGCCTTCTGAAACCTGTACCCCACTTCCCTGTCTTCCGAGACAAAACCAGATGGAGGAGAGTCAGCTTTCTGCGACAGGCTGGCTGGATAATATCGTCTGTGGAGGTTTTGTTGACCTTGTAAAACTTCCCGGGCCTCAGTTTCCGAATCTGCAAAACTGTGATGAGGATGAGGATGATGGCGATGACGACTACTTGTTAATGTAGATGCACGGCACTAGTACTTTAGCTCCCGTGTTAGCATCTTTGGGTTTGGTCGCAGGGAAGTTTGGGACTTTTCTGTCATTGCTCTTGCTGTCACCTCCTGTTCTGAGTAACCTGCCTCCTGGAGCTTCTTCTGACCCGTTTTGACCCTTTCCTACTGGGTATGGACTTGGCTTTCGGAGGCCTTGCTGTCTATGGCAGCGATGTTCAAGTGGTGTGTCATGGCCCCCTCATGTGCTGCATGAATGTTTAGAACATGCAGTACCTGGCTATTTAGTCAGGGGCACTGACCTCTTTTCCCTTAGACTGTCAAGTAAAAGTGACAACACAGCCAACACAACAATAGCCTCCTGGTGTGAAGGAATGGTGTGAATGAATGAAAATTATACCTTTATTTTTTTTTTGTCAGATGAGCAAAAAGTATATATTCTTGGTGTGCTGCAGAATTTTAGTCATTAGTTTATGTGATGAGATGAAAAAGGTGAAAAACCCCTGCCTTCTTGGGAAGTTTTGGTCCTTAGGACTAAGCTTTGCCCCAAACCAGTGCAACCCAGGCCTTGCTCGTCCGCTCACTCCAGGAAGCCAAGCTCCCAGCAGAGGGAGGAAGGGAACTCGGTCTAAGAGCATCCGTGCATGGAGGCCTTGGCATGGAGTGGCTCATGACCTTTCCTTCTGAAACCATCCCTCACCCCTACTTATCCCCATGTTCTGGGTATTGGAGGTTTGGGATATTTAGCCTCCAGCTCAGTGTCCTGGATAAACAAGATGTTCCTGTGTTGACTTACAGCCAGAGGAGCCCTAATCCTCACATCCAACATGTGTCTCTTTCCCCCAAAGTGGGGAGTGATACCTTAGAAAGGTGGCAGTTGATAAATTGACTGCGGTAAACCGTAAAAACAGCGTAGACGTCAATAAACTGGCCCCTCTACACCATTGATCTCCTGTGCTCAGTAAACACCCTGGATTTCACACAACCAAATACAGTGGTGCCTCGAGATACAAGTTTAATTCGTTCCGTAACCTTGAGGCGTGGTAAACTGGTGGGTCGTATGCAGCTGGCCGATCCGCGCGATTACTCCTATCTCAAATGTTGCTCGTATTTCAAAGCAAAAATCGCTCGCTCGCCGGCTCGTATCTCAAATATCTCGTATGTTAGGGCACTCGTATCTTGAGGTACCACTGTACAACCTTACGTCTGCAGGAGACCCTGTGAGTGCCCAGTGCTCACCCTCCTCACCCTCCCCTCTAAATGGCCCCTGCACACTCCCCTCTGCCTCCCCCGTTTGCTGGATTCCCCCAGGTCTCTCTTATGGACCCCCGATGCTGAACTCAGAGCTTTGCCTATCCCCTTGACTTGCCCGTGTGCCTCTGGTTCATGTGTGGGTCACCTTGTGTTCTGAGCATGTACGTTCTCTAAGGGCACGGACCACACAGTTTATGCGTATGTCCCTGGGGCCCCTAGTCCCGAAGTATGCTAAGCAGGTGGGTGCAGGTGGTCGTGTGGGTGATATTTTACATTTGAGATGCCGGGACATGCGTCAGCATGGCACGCACCTGCACTGGAAGGCTGACAGAGCTGTCTGCTGTACTTGTCCATCTTATGATCTGACAGGGTGACAGCAGGAGGATCAGACACAGGATGTGGATGTCTCCCAGCTCTCACCCACCAAATGGCAACGGGCTGTTCATGCATTCACCCCAAAATACTTCAGAACCTAGTGTGTGCCGAGCGTGATCACAGCATGGGGAGCGCAGTGATGCCACATTGTACTCTTTGCCCTCACGGAACTTAGAGTTTGGGAGGAGGAAGCCAGTAAAAACACGTGGTCACTGGTGATAAAGCTGCCGCATGTGGAGCATCTCCAAAGCCCTCTACAGACGGCATCTTGTTGATTCTTCAACAAAGGCCTGGGAGGTCGGCCCTAGCCTGTTTGGCTCAGTGAATAGAGTGTCGGCCTGCAGACTGAAGGGTCCCAGGTTTGATTCCAGCCAAGGTTACATGCCCAGGTGGCTGATTCGATGCCCAGGAGGGGGCATGCAAGAGACAGCCCATCAATGATTCTCTCTCATCGTTAATGTTTCTTTCTTATCTCCCTTCCTCTCTGAAGTCAATCTATACTAATAATAGAGGAATATGCAAATTGGTCAGGCACCCTCATGCAATGACCGAACAGCACTGTTGCTGGGAGGGAGATGGGTGGGGAAATGAGAGGCAACCAGCGGGAGTGCGAGGGGTGACCAGGCCAGCAGGGGGAGCAGTTGGGGACGATCAAGCTGGTGGGGGGGGCCAGTTTGGGGTGACCATGTTGGCAAGGAGCAGGCAGTGCGGGGCAACTAGCTGGCAGGGGGGCAGTTAAGGGCAACCAAGCCAGCAGGGAGGGGCAGGGGGGGTGGACAGTTACCGGCGATCAGGCCGGCAGGCAGAGGTGGTTAGGGGTGATCAGGCTGACAAGGGGGGCAGTTAGGGGTGATCAGGCAGGCAGGCAGGTGAGCAGTTAGGAGCCAGTGGTCCCGGATTATGAGAGGGACATCCCCTGAGGGGTCCTTTATTGGAGAGGGTACAGGCTGGGCTGAGGGGACTCTCCCTCCCTCATGCATGAATTTTGTGCACTGGACCGCTAGTAAAAATATATTTTAAAAAACAAAACAAACTGGGAGGTCATTGCTACTCTTTCCATTGTGTAGATGGAGAAACGGGCTCTGAGAAGTAAAGCAACTGACCCAAGTGGCAGCTGTGTTCTTTACTTACATGCTCCACTGCCTCCCCCTACACCAGGCATTCTGATTGGGGACATGTTATGTGAGCCCAGAGCACTGAGATCAGGCATAGGTTGGGGAGATCAGGGAAGACTCCCCGGAGGAGGTGAGGTCCACGTGATCCTGAATAAGTTAGCCAAGCAAAGTGGTCCAGGCCGAGAGCAACATGTCCAAGAAGAAGGTGAGAGAATTTAATAACAACAGGAACCACAGTCATTGAAAGGCCATCCTTGTGACTTGATGATACAATCTCTCTTCTTGGTAAAGAGGTGCCTGGGTGTTGTTATTTAATCTTATTTCCTGGCCAGGCAGCTCCCACCATCTCAGAGAGGGGGCTGTGGTCAGGAAGCAGGAAAGACTAAGATTATGAAGGTTCTGTGCTACCCCCACCTTCCCTGGCCAGGGTCTCTGGGTCTCCTGCCCTGTGTCCAGGAGCCCCCCCCCCCCCCGTTGAAGGCCCGGAAGTGGGAAAGTCCAGGTAACACTTTGGATTGAGCTCTGCTTGTCGGTGTCCTCCTACACAGGACCATCTCTGTCTCCTTCCCAGGGGAACAGATAGATGGTAGGAGGCCACATTGTCCGAACGGAGGCGTGGCTTCGGCTGTGTCCACCTGGGTTTCTAGAAACCAGAGCGAAGGGAGAGTTCTCGGTGGTTCACCTCAAGAGACACCCTCCGGTGGTTTACTCCTGGCGTCGGTCCAGGATTACTGCCTGCTCTACCACAGGAATATTCTGATTCCCCCACGGAGCCCATGGGCACCGAGACTTCTCTGTCTTGCAACAACCCTGCTAATGAGAGAAACAGATCCCCCTCCAGCGCCATAAAGGGGAACAGCCCTGCTGACTCAGGCTCAGCTGGCCACTGACACCCACGCTCACCACCCTTGACCAAGGACCCCACCCAGCCCCGGAGCCCCCCGCAGGAGTGGGAAAAGGCACCGCCGATGGTTCTTCCCCTCCTACAAAGGTCAAAGGGCAGTTGGGTCACCCCGCTATTTTGGGCAGTTTGTTTTTAAACGGGCGATGTTGCAATCGTTAATGCTTCCAGTGCAAGCTTCGTTGTGGACATCCTTCTTAACGATGCTCTTTATCTTCCCATGAAGAAGAATCACCTGAGGTTTTCCAATACACGATCCCGCTTGTTCTGCCTGGCAGCCCGGCACCTCCTCCGAACCCAGAGGTCCCAGGAGGCCTGCATGTCACCCCACGTAACTCTGTGTAATTCTCCCCTCTCATTACACCGGCGAGCGTGTCTGCAGACACTCAGTGGGAGCCCTGGGCGGAGGGGAGAAAGAGGAAGAGGAAATAGACCCAGTGAAAAAAAATTGGATTTTTCTAAAAAAAGGGATTTGTGTGTTTTCCTGTAGTCATGAGTCCTACTTACGGGAAAAATGAAAAAAAAAATTTTTTTTTTCTTTTGTTTTGTCCTCTTTAATGGCAAGGGGCTTGAAACCTTTGAGTGAAGAGAAACTCAGCAGATAATTTAATTCCATTCTTCTGCTGCTGCCTGGATAAATCATCCCGGGGAAAAACATATCGGCTGCCCTTGTCTTTCCTTCTAGAAAAGAGCCTCCATAATTGTCCTTCCTTAGGAGACCTGGTGCTTCAACTCATCTCAGGTGATTGCAGGGTAGATGGAGGGAAAAAAACCCTAAAAAAATGTTAGCTGGTCAAAATAAAACTTGAAAGGGGGAAAAAAAAAAAAAGAAGAAAAGATGTGAGTTAGGCCTAGGTTTGCAGGGCAGTAAAGCATGAGCAAGGAAAATCCACATGATTTGATTTCTTATGCTGTTTTTTTCTGGCCTTAGAGCAGTGGTTCTCAACCTTCCTAAGGCCGAGACCCTTGCATACAGTTCCTCATGTGGTGGTGACCCCCAACCATGAAATGTTGCTACTGTTATGCATCGTGATGTAAATATCTGCATTTTCCGATGGTCTTAGGCGACCCCTGTGAAAAGGTCTTTCGACCCCCGGGTTGAGAACCGCTGCCTTAGAGCCAAGCATCTTGGCAGTCTACCGGTGTATATGTGTTTTTCTGCCCTGCCTCAACGGTATGTTTGGAGGTGGTTGGCGGGAATGTCAGTTACTCGTAGACAAGAACAGCAAACATGTACTGCCCTCTCTCCAGGCATCAGACGCTACTACACTGAGAACTTCCCGTGTCTTACTCCCACAACCAGCCTATGCGGCTGGTACGGCTGTTATTCCTCTTTAACAGATGGGGCGACTGAGGCCCAAGAGGTCGCACAGATAGTAACGGGAGGACCGGGGTTTGAAGCCTGCCACCCCGAGCTGCCTTCGTACACCCGTGTCCACGTCCCTAGAGCTGTCATCTGCCACCCCAAAGCTTGGGTATTGGGGGGCCTCTCTGATTTCCGGAGCTATTCTTGACAAGTCTGTCCCTTTTCTCTTTCTCATTCCTTTTCTCTGCCTCTTCCTGCCATGTGGTCACCTCCGGATGCCAGCAGGGCAGTCAAGGAGAGAGAGAGAGATCTTCCTGTCTTTAAAGACAAGCTGGGGGGTGGGGGTGGGGGCCTGGCGCTCAGTCAATACTCTCTGTCTGCCCCTGTCATCCACCTCCTCCTCCCCTGGTCTGCAGCCCCCCGCCCCTCCCCACCACCACCCTCTTCAAATTCCCTGCCATCCCCTCCCCTCACGTCCCCACCACCCCCTGCTCTCCACCTAGAATCTGGAGAGGTGCCGCGGGCTCCTAATAGAGTGTCAGCGGAAGTAATTGATTCCTCACGCAGAGAGAATTCTCCTGCCTTTGGTGTCAGCGGAGCCGAACCAGGGTGTTGGAGGGTGAGCGCGACGTGTAAACAGTCCGTGGCTGAGCTGTCAGGCCGAAGCCCGGCGCACCGGCGTGAGCGAGAGGGGAACCGGCGGAACAAATCATTGTTTGATTGGGAGGGAAAGAGTAAATAATATCTCAGCCCGGGAGTGGGCAGCGCGAAGGGGATGGCCGAGTGCCGGGAGCTGGAGGAACCCGGAGCTGTGGGTTTTCCGAGGAAGAGTTTTTCTTTGTCTCAGGGCAGGAGGCTTCCTCCTCGCGGCCCCGCCCCCTCCTCCCATTATCATCATTATTATCATTAAAATAATTACCCTAACAATTACAGTTGATGAGGCCTCAGGTTTATGGAGCACCTTTCATCTGAAAGTTCAAAGTGATTTGTGGATGTGTCATCCCTTTGAGAGTGGTAGGAGGGTAAGAGGGTATTCTTCTTCTTACTATTTTTTTTTTCTTATCTGTTGGGAAACTGAGATGCAAGGAGACCCAGGATCTAGATAGACCAAGCCTCAGGGCAGGCTGCTGGCTGCTAAGGGTTGGGGTGCTGACTCCTCTTGGGAGGGGTGGGGGGCTGTCTCTACTGCCCACCGGGGCCCCTGAACTCCTGTGGCCGGCCGGCCAGCCAGCAGTTCGGTGCACCGGCCAGCAGCGCACGGTGGCCGTGGGATAAAGAAAGGCCCTTCCCGGTCTGACTCACACGGTTCCTGTCCTGTGAGGAGACTTCCTGCAATCTGGTTCCCTTTTCTTGCAGAAGCTCGTGTCCTTTCTGGGCGGACTTCCTCCTGGCCTTCGGGAGCCTCCGGTCAGGAGCATCCGACTTTCAGAGCGTCCGCTGCTTCCACCCAGTTCTCTCTTTCCCTCCGCGGCTCCATCACTGGTCCCCTCTGGATGGCCAGCAGGGCAGTCAAGGAGAGAGCGAGAGAGCTTTCTGTCTCAAATCAAGAAGAACAATCAATGTTCTTACTGATTTGAGAGGGGAAGGAAGAGGGATAGAGAGAGAGAAACATCAATGGGAGAGAGAAGCCTTGACCAGCCACCTCCTGCAGGCCCCTCCTGGGGACTGAGTGCGCAACGTGGGCCTGTGCTCCAACCAGGAATTGAACGGTGACCTCAACCGTGGAGCCACACTGACCGGGTCCTGCCCAGTTTGGGCAGAGTCGAGGGCTGTAGCATGCAAGGGCGGGCAGGGCTGCTTTTGGCTCCCAGCTCAGCCAGGCGCCTGCAGAACGCGGCCACTGAGGCAATCGCGGCGATCGAGTTGCTGTTGGGGAGGCGGAAGCGGTTCCAGCCGGCTGGCCGCGGGGTGCTGCATTCAGAATCTCCACCCTGGCGTGGCAGCAGCCCTTCCTGCTGGACATCACCGCGGGCCCCTCACCTCCACACCCGCCCCAGGTGCCTTGGCACCTCCGTGACAACTTGGCCCCTGGAGCCGGGAGCGGCTCTGAGCTCTGAAACCTGAGCTGCGGTGAACGAAATGCAAGCACCGGGCCCGGCACACCTGCCCCCTCCTCCCAAGCTGCCCGCTGCTTGGGTTTCTGCGTGGCACCTCCCTCAGACGCGTGTCATAGTTTCCGTGCTTTGTCAGGGAGCCTCGGTGCCAGCAATGGGGGGCAGGGGGAAGGAGGGGGGAGCCTCAAGCCCGGGGAAAGCAGAAAGGACTTCTCCGATGCCACGGTGGGTTCCCTCAGGCCAGCACACCGCGTCCCCCCTTTTCGGGCAGATGGGCAGGTGCTGATTCACTCTGGCGATTAGACCCTCTGGGAGGAGGCTGGGGGAGCACCTGTCCCGGAGGGAGCCGTTCACCCAGCCACGTGCAGGGGGGCCGCCAGCACACCAGGCCGGGTGACCTGCTCCGGCTCCCCCTCCCTGAATGCCAGTCACTCTCTGCCCCTTCCGTTCACCCCGAGGGGCACAGAGCCACGATCCCCGTTCCCATGGGTGAGGTCAGGTAAACTGAGGCAGGCGAGCTTCATTGATCCAGGCCAGCTGGGGCGGTGCAGGGAGCCTCTGGCCCTGCTGGGTTTCACCTTGGAGTTGAGCGCCTGCCAGCTTGCTGGTGAAGGAGCATACACGGGGGGCTGTTCTGGGCTGCTTACCTCCCTGGTGTCATCGCGGAGTACTGGCCAGGGGCTGGGCAGGCTCCCTGCGGGGGGCGAGAAGGACTTTCTCGATGTGCACAGCAGAGAGAAAGTGAGAGAGAGCCAGCAGCCACCCTGCAAACCTCTTCCTCCTTCCCCCCACCAAGCCTTAAACTTCCCACTGGCCCCCTCGGCCTGGAGAACCATCCCTTATGTAAGCAAACACGTCCTGCTGGGCCAGGAGCCGACAGAGCAGGTTGGGGGCCACGTGGCCTCAGGAATGTCGTGCGGGGGAGCCAGGTCAGTGGGGGAAGCAGCCAGAGGGTCAGGAGGCCGGCGGGGGAGGCTTTGTGGTGTGCGCCCTTAGCTCCCTGCAAGTTCATCCGCAGTGACACTTAGCGGACGCCCTGTCTGGGGCGGCCTGCTTCCTCGCGTTGGGCGGCGTTTTTGGCAGCGGGCTCCGTCAGGAACAATGGGGTCGGCGGGGCCCTCTCCCTCGTCCAGGGCCTCGGCAGGAAAACAACCCGAAAGTATAAATAGATGGTATGTGTCCTGTCCGTATTCTGGCCGTCAAGGTTTTTGGGAAGAATTCCGTCACTTTGTCTGGGGTCATTCTCTCTGCACACTTCCTTTGCCGGGGGGTCAGATTTCCTCCCTTCTCGAGAGAGAGCCGTGGGTGAGAACAACGCTCAGGATATCAGAGATGTGTGGTGGGGAGACATGAAGGAGGAAAATGGAACTGCGAACGGGCACCATGATAAACGCAACTGGCACCAGTGCAGACCGGCGAACAAACATAGAGGCTTGGCACTGAGTCCTTGGAGTTAGATAGCTTTTGATAATAAGTTAGCTTAATAATAATAATAATAATAATAATAATTGTAATGATAGCAGCAGGAGCAATTAACAACTGACATTGACTTATTGAGCACCTACTACGCGCCAGGCACTGTGCTGAGCTATCCATGTGCGTGAACGCTCCAGATGGAGGGAAATGGAGTGCCTTGCTGTTTGAACCCAGCAAATGGGGAAACGGGTGGCTTTGAACCCAGCCTGGCAGACTGGTTCCAGAGCCTGGGCCCGGAACAGGAGGTTGAGAGGAAGCACCATTGATGGGTTGAAACAGGAGAAGGAATTTTAAGAAACCACCTTCCCAGTACCTAATGCAGGGCATTAAGACTCGAGCTTTATGATGTTTCATTTCATCATCATGTGTTTGGTTGCCAAAGCATTGTGTGTACATAATTCTGTGCCCCCCCCCAAGTCCATCGTCCTGCTGTGTAAGACGCCTGCGAGAAACATGGGTAATAACAAAAACAGTCAATGTCTCCCCCGCACGTTCTAAGGCTCCTAGCATTGTGCTGGGCTCGTATGTATCTTTGCCATCCTCCCAACAGTTGAGGTGGGGACTGTTATTATTCCCATTGTATAGATCAGTGATTCTCAACCTTCCTCATGCCGCGACCCTTTAATACAGTTCCTCGTGTGGTGGCGACCCCCAACCATAAAATTATTCGCGTCGCCACTTCATAACTGTAATTTTGCTACTGTTATGAATCATCATGTAAATATCTGTGTTTTCTGATGGTTTCAGGCTCTGCAGCAGGTTGAGAACCGCTAGCAGGGTCGCCTAAGACCATTGGAAAACACAGATATTTACATGATGATTCATAACAGTAGCAAAATTACAGTTATGAAGTAGCGACAAAAATAAATTTATGGTTGGGGGTCATAGCAACAGGAGCAATTAACAACTGACATCAACTTATTGAGCACCTACTACGCGCCAGGCACTGTGCTGAGCTATCAGTGTGCGTGAACGCTCCAGATTGAGGGAAATGGAGTGCCTTGCTGTTCTAAACCCAGCAAATGGGGAAACGGGTGGCTTTGAAGCCAGCCTGGCAGGCTGGTTCCAGAGCCTGGGCCTCGAACAGGAGGTTGAGATGGAA
Source organism: Lasiurus cinereus (assembly GCA_011751065.1). Lineage (NCBI taxonomy): Eukaryota > Metazoa > Chordata > Mammalia > Chiroptera > Vespertilionidae > Lasiurus > Lasiurus cinereus. Next base: position 6,244,408 of record JAAGEH010000022.1, read on the forward strand.
TCTCAAAAACTCCAGTGACTGAAGCACCATCGACGGATGGTAGGACCTCCCCCAAAATAGGAGGGTCTTAGTCGACCCTGCTAGCGGTTCTCAACCTATGGGTCTCGCTCCTGTAGAGCCTAAGACCATCAGAAAACACAGATATTTACATGATGATTCATAACAGTAGCAACATCACAGTTATGAAGTGGCAACGGAAATAATTTTATGGTTGGGGGTCACCACCACATGAAGAGCTGTATTAAAGGGTCTCGGCATTAGGAAGGTTGAGAACCACTGGTCCAGATGAAGAAACTGAGACCCGGGCAAAATCAATGCCTTGCCTGCAGTCCTGTCACTAACGGGAGCCAGAGACTGGGTGGGTCTGTCTGCTGGAGGCGGTGGGTGATAAAGGCACCAGGTGTCTGACGAATGGGGTGCGCCCCAACTGGGGTTCAGCAACCTGGGGACTAGGGCTCTGTCTGGGAAAGCATGCAAGCCAAGACCCAAACTGTCAGAGAACGTGTACTGGGTAAATCACCGAGGTGGGAGAAACGGGCTTAGGAAATTGGTTCCCTTATGGAGGGAAAGGAAGGGGCTCTTGGAGCTTGGGAGTGAGGAAGGTAACAGTGACAGGCCTGAGGCAGGGAGGCGGGGGGAAAGGCAGAGGCGGGCTTGCTCCTGGGAGGGAGATTGCACTCCATTCTCCGTCCTAAGAGTTTTAAGAGCGGGGATTTTTCGGGAGATCCCAGAGGAAGATCTTAATAGAATACTCGGTAGTCTTCCAGGTGTGTCCATTCAGGGTCCCTGGTCTCCACTGATGGATTATTGGCTGACACCAGGTCAGGGGGGTGGGGTCATCATTCAGTGCAGCTGGTCCTGATATCCGCTGTGGCTGGTTTTCTTGCTTTCCTGGGCCTGGATTTGACATACAACTGAGGCCTAGAATGTTATCTCTAGGGAGGAAAGGTCAGGGGTCCAAACTGCAGGACCAGCAATCTGCTCGGGGAGGGAAGGTCACCCTGGGGCGAGGTCCCATACCGCAGTGACTCGTCCATTGCTAGGCACTCAGGCCTTCCCACCCTGCTGACCTTGGGCGCCTGGCCCGTGTCCTTGCTCAAACGCCAACCACACGGCGACAGAGCCCGTGTGCTTTACTTCCCAGAGTACACACAGCTCTGTGGACAGACATGTTTGCGTGAAGGGGTCATTTAAGAAATTTTTTTTTTGTCACAAATCCCTTTTTTATGAAAATGTGCATATATACCAACACACACCATTTTTGCAGATGTTTACAGGGGTTCCCCGTCTACGGAAACTTGCCCGTGGATCCCACTGAAAAGCCACGGGCTTCAGATGATGTGCTCCAGATCATACGTCAAGAGCTTATAAATACACAGGATACTATCTGCTCCCTCGATGGACCATATGTTCACATATGGGTGTATATGTGCATATAAAAATACCTCGCTTGCAAAGATTAATACGTTATCCCAGCTGAATACTTACATGCTAGGTTTCTACTGGGTTGAGCCTTGAAACCGTGAATTGTAAAGCGGCTTGCTCGCTGCCTCCATTGGTGATTTGCCTATTAATTTTGGCAAGTCCTATAGGCTTTGTTTAAACAGAACAGCGAAATAAAAAGAGCAAGATCCTGTTAAGTCTCTAACTGGGACCAAGCTATTTCTTCACCCCCGGTGCCTCCTCACATGCTCGTGCTTTAGCAATCTGGCATTCCCTCTGCTCTCAGACACTCACTCAACAGTGAGGCAAAGGGACGGGGTGAGGAGGGGTTGGGAGTGGAATCTGTGCCCTGGAGTGAGACTGTCTGGGTTCAAAGCCTGCCTCTGGCCTTTCCCTCACGTGCCTTTGCACAGGTCACTTAACCCCGCTGAGCCTCAGTGTCAGCATCTGCAAGTGGCTGGTCACTGGGCCAGGGCCCGGTGTGTCTATTAAACATTCAGACGTAGTAGCACCTCAACGGAGGGCCTCGCCCACAGTAAGCGCTCAGAAAGTGGGAGCTCTTTTAGTCTCGTGGGTGGGACCAATGGCAGGGAGACAGTCGAGGAGAGGAGATGTGCTTCCTTAAAAGACCCCACCTGATGGCCAGCTGGTTTCTTCCTGAAGGCGGGATGTGTCCCCACTGACCCTGGACGAAGCCTGCGCCTGGCTTTGGGCCTGCAGGAACCAGAGATGGCACAGTGCGCAGACCTGCCCCGCAGCCTCTGCATCTCGGCAGCTGCTTCTTGGTGAAGTTGTACAGGACAGTTGTTTTCTCTACTCTTTTCCCTGAAGGCGTGTGTGTGTGTGTGTGTGTGTGTGTGTGTGTGTGTGTGTGTATTTCAGAGAGGAAGGGAGAGAGAGAGATAGAAGCATCAATGATGAGAGAGAATCATTGATCGGCTGCCTCCTGCAGGTCCCCTACTGGGGATTAAGCCCTCAATCCGGGCACGTGCGCTGACCGGGAATCGAACTGTGACCTCCTGGTTCCTAGGCCGATGCTCAACTACTGAGCGACACAGGCCGGACATCCTTGCAGGATTTCACGTAAGGATGAATAAGACAGCGCTGGTAGGTGTCTCTGAGCTTCCTGGAAGAGAGGCACTCCAGGAGGTGACAAATCCTCTGGCCGGGATAATCCACTCATGAAATATGGAACTTTGAAAGTGTGAGAAAAGCTCAAATCACTTTGACAGCATTTTAATTATAGCTGATTTGTTTGCCGCTAATAGTGAACGTGCTGTCAGCGTGATTTGAGATGTTTCTTCCACTCAAAATGCTGCATTCCGTGTGTGTTTTGAGTCACCAGGCAGCATTCTGGTTTCCAGATACAACCAGAATGGCTCAGGGATTGTGTCGGAGCATGAAGGAAGGCGGGTAAGATGGACCAAACAGGCTAAGTTCCTCGGAAGGTGTCGTCAGAGCTCATTCTTCTGAACACGGAGTACCAGCCTCAAGCTCCTCATTTCCTCACTCAGCAGTAGGTTGGGGAGCCCTCCTGCGTGCCATGCACCGAACGAGCGTTCCACATGCCGCAGCGAACAGGCGAGGCCCTGGCCTTCTGGGTGCAAACCACCCGGTGCAGGACACGGATTCTAAACAGACAAATACATTGATAAGACCTTTACCACTCCCACGGCATTTGGGGGAGACGAACCCCTCTCCTCTCCTGTGGCCATGATAGCTGTACAGGCCATAAGAGGGTGGAGAGGTAGGGAACGAGGGCGTGTCCTCTGAAACAGGGTGGTCAGGGCAGGCTTCCTGGAAGAGGTGACTTTTGCACTTCGAAGGATGAGAAAGTACCAGCCAATAGAGAAAGCTAATGGTATTACAGGCAGAAAGAAGCACAAGTGCAAAGGCCCGAGGCTGGAACAAGCAGTCATGTACCACGTGTGATGTCTTCAGCGTTTGATGGTACAAGGAGCGTGAAAGAGGGGGCATTGCCTGGGAAGCAAAGGTTGTGGCTTCAGGACTTGGGTGGGTACAGGTATGCCGCCCATGTGCAGACCGAAATCCCCGAGGGTGGACACAGCATTTTCCTCGGAGCCCCCATGTCCTCAGTGTCACATAGAAATCCCCTCACAAAGGCAGACTCAGGTGGCCTGCGGGGAAGTGTCGAGCGTGGACAGAGTCATGGAGACCAGAGAGCCTTCCTCATGGTGGCCAATGAGGTGAGGAAGAGACGAAGCTGTTGCTTTTCCATGTCTCTCCCCCGTGGACTCTTAAATTAATTCCACGGTCACCCTGGCCGGGTTGGCTCCAGGACAGAGTGTCTGCTTGTTGACTGCAAGGTCCTGGGTTCATTTCGGTCAAGGACACGTACCTCAGTTATAGGTGCACCCCCTGGCCCCGATTGGGGCGCCTGTGGTAGGCAACCAATCAATGTGTCTCTCTCACATCAATGTTTTTCTCTCTGTGTCTCTCTCCCTCCTTTCCACTCTCTCTAAAAATCAATGGAAAAGTACCTTTGGGTGAGGGTTAACAAAAAAAACACACAAATTCCATTGTCAAGATTCCCACGCCCTTACTGGACTGTTTGGGGTTTGGGGGTTGAGCCCCACACCGTACCCCTGATTCCTTCACCAAACGAACACTGGGTCCTAGATGTTGGACACCGCATCACCTTTATTCCAAGGCCACAGACGTCCTCAGCTTCTGTGAGCTTTCTCCCACGAACCTGACAACACGAAGTTCCTGAGATTTGCTCCAGCTGTGGCAAATCCCTAATAAAAAATTTCCCCAAATGAGTCAGGCCCCAGGAGGCAACTGAGAGAGACATGCTGTGTGGTGTCAGCATGTCCTGTGGAGTGGGTCTTGTCTACGCAAAGCCCAGCCACAGCCCTGGTGGTTGACTGGAAGGAGGGAGAGTCCACCACAAGCTAGCTTTTCCCTCCAGCAAACCTGAGGGGGAAAAAATACAGCTTTTCCCAGAAGTTCAAGTCAGGGCGGATTATTTGCTTCACAGAAGGATGCAGCAGAGGGCTCCTTTCAATAACCAGCTCAGAGAGAAATGTATAATGCGATGCGGAGTGATAGGAAAACTTTTCCCACTGTGTGCACCGGGGAACGTGAGGATGTATTTGTGGCTGTCAGCGTCACACAGAAGGGTCTGGGGCCGTATATCCATTGAGGACATGGAGGCCAGCATGTGGCTGTGGCCTTTGTGGGCGGCCCTGCTTCACCCCTGATCCTGCTGATCCTGTCAGTTGATCCAGGGGTAACCAGGCAACCAGATAAGACCCTCCCCCTTCTGACAGAGAGCTGGTGGGTGTCAGGGCCTCTCTGTCCTTCCTGGAGGAGGTGGCACCGCAGCCACTAGAGCTCTCCTGGGGTCTTCACAGGGATGCCGTTAAGTATTTGTTGAGTGGGGCCCTGTCCCTGGCTCTCTGGTAGGTGCCTCCACCGGCTGTGTCTTAGTTTGTCCTCACAGTGCGTCTGTGAGATGGACGGTGATGGTGATGGTGATGGTGATGGTGCTATTTGTTCTTTATCCGCTAAACTGCGAAAGCTGGGTTATGTTTCCCAGCTCTTCTCCTTGGAAAACAACTCTTAATGGAAGTAGTTTTGTTTTATATCTTTGTGGCTTATTAGAGAAATGTAGGCTTCTTAGAGGAAGGTAGACTTATTGTAAACAATTCAGAGACTAAAAGAGAACAGAGAAGAAAGTCAAAATTACCGATTATCCCACCACTCATCTGTCTTCCTATTGTTAATATTTTAGTATGCACTCTTTTAGTCTTTTTTTTTCTGTATGTGTATGCAAGGAAATATATATGTACATGTAAACACACGTGTACATGTTTTAAAACATACTTGTAAAAATATCTATGTTTTTCAACTGAACAATATGTCATGAAGATTTTTTTTCCATAAACAAAGCATATACACCTGCAGCACTATCTTCTAGAGCAGCAGAGTATTCCATTTTATCATATGCCAACAAAGGCACATGCTTGTGTATGTCAACACGGATAGACCTGTGATGTGGGCATTCCGACACGAAGCTGTTATAAACATAGCATCTTTCCACTTTTTATGTGCTCCTGCTTATATGCCCACCCACACAGATTCATATACATCTTCGCACAATTGTCCGGTTATTTTCCTGGGAGAAATTCCCAGCCGTGGGCTCGCTGGAGTTCAGGGTCTGTGCATATTCCCTTTTGTCCCATTTTTGCCAAGATGCCCTCCGAAGTGTTTGAATAGGTGTGCCTTTCTTCTTCTACTACCCCGTCCTTCCTCACGGGGTCTCCCAGGGAAAGTCGCTGCCGCTCCAGCCTCGGCCTCTTCACCTGTGAAATGGGCGTGAGGACAGCAGGTCACAGCTAGCGTTCATTCAGCACCTACTAACTGCCAGGCTGTGTGCTGACACACTGTATGCATCACGTTGGCCATTGAAATCTCCCAGCAACCCCAGGAGAAAGGGTCTCATGTCCCTATTTTACTTTCATTTTCTCTGTGTCTGAGGCTCAGAGGGTTAAGTGCCTTGCCTGAAGGCACCCAGTTAATTAGGCCGAGTTGTGTCACTTTGGGGGTGAAGGGAGGCCTTAGCCACACTTTGCTGGTCCAGGTGGCCAGGTAATGTCTGCTTCAGGAGTCCGCGTGCTGGCGGGCATCCCCATTACTCACGGGGCGTGGCTGGCCCGCAGCCCTTATCTCCTCGGTATGGAAATAGTAAGGAGGGATTTTCCAGATGGTTTGGGGAATTTCCTCTGAGAACCAACGAAAAGTGTCTTTTTACTTTTGCTTCTGAAGAAAGGAAGCATGTTTTCAAAGTCATCACGGTCTCCCACAGTGAAATCCCAGACCTACACAGTCCCCCAGCCCCGCCCACTGCCCATCCTTCACAGCTCCTGGTGGAAAGCCCAGACTCTAACTCAGCGGTTCTCAACCTGTGGGTCGAGACCCCTTTGGGGTCAAATGACCCTTTCACAGGGGTCGCTTAAGACCATCGGAAAATGCAGATATTTGCATAATAGTAGCAAAATTTCATGGTTGGGGGTCACCACCACATGAGGAACTGTAGGCAAGGGTCGCGGCCTTAGGAAGGTTGAGAACCGCTGCTCTAACTGCTTTTGTGAGTCTTTTCCCTGTGGGATCCCAGGTCTCTGGGAGCAGCAAATGAAGGAGCCTGATCCACACCTTCCGCTTCCTTCTCGGGCCTATGGATTGGGAAGTGTCCGAGCCACGTGAATATGTGAGCAACCCGAAATGCGGTTCTCAGGGGCTGGAGCAGGGCCTCAGGCCACTCTGGCTCCAAGAAGCCACCTCTGCAGGCAGCCAGCTCCCACCGACCCGGGGTGTGTGACAGGCACATCCAGACAGGGTTACCTTGCCACACCCTCTTTTTTAAAAAAATAAATTGAAATTGACGTTTAGAGAAAGAGGAAGGGAGAGGATCCAGGGATCGAGCTCACAACACAAGCATGTGCTCTGCCTGGGAATCAAACCTCTTAGTTCCTGGGTCAACGCTCAACCACTGAGCCACACTGGCCAGGCCAGACCCTCTTTTTAAGGGAAAGCGATTTCTCCCGTGTTGGTTTAGCAGGTCGATGCCAAGTAAAGACAGAGGGATGGCGAGGGAGATGATGGTTTTCAGTACATACTGGTGCCCTGACCAGTAGTTGGAAGGGAGCTGGTAGGGAAATGTCCCCCCTCGGCATTGGGACCCCAGAGAAGGAACCCAGTGATTGCCGGAATGCACAGCCAGGCCGAAGGAGTGTGTCGGTGCAGATAGTGTCACAGGATGTGAGCGCGGTCGCACAGCCCAGCCAAGAGTGGCTTTGAGGTGTCTTTCCCCGCCAGGCGGATTGATCGTTTGCAATGAGCTCAGGCATTGGGGGTAGAAGGAGGGCAGCCCCTCTGCCTCTTGCTGAGGCCAGGAGTTACACGCTCAGAGACGCTGGTCCCTGGGGACTCGCCCCCAGTGCATTGGGAGAAAGGTTTTATTGCCTTATCTAATGAGATGCTGATTCCTTTTAAAAATACGTTGTTGGCCAGACATTGCTGATGCGAACTTTTGCGGAGTCATCTCAGGGCGGGAGGTGGCCCGTGTTTGGGGAGTCTTGGTCATGAATAAGTAAAGAGAAGAGAAGAGGGAGGACCCAGGAGAAAACCTGAATGTGGGGGAGGGAGCAGGAGCATAAAAATATCTCTGGAACATCCCCAGGGTGCCTGGCTCGGTGCCTAGCACCTCGAGCATAATTTTTTCATCCCATCTCTATCCCAGCCCCCTGGGGTGGGTGTTTTTATCCGCATCTTCCAGATGAAGAAATGGATGCTCACATGGGTTCAGCCACTTGCAGTGATAACAGAGTCAAGAGGCAACGACCAAGAGGCAGAAAGGTCATGATGGAAAGAAAAATGGTTCCATGGAAGGAAGAAAAAAATGGGTTGGTTTTTTTTTTTTTAGATACACTGGTACCTCGAGATACGAATTTAATTTGTTCCGTAACCTTGAGGCGTGGGAAACTATGAGACGCTGGAGTCGCGGTAAACTGGTGGGTCGTGTGCAGCCAGCCAATCCGCGAGATGACTCCTATCTCAAATGTTGCTCGTATTTCAAAGCAAAAATCGCTCGCTCGACGGCTTGTATCTCAAAAATCTCGTATGTTAGGGCACTCGTATCTCCAGGTACCACTGTATTTGGTAGACTGATGCTACTGCTCATATGTGAGCAAGAGATAAGTAAGTCCTTAAGATCGAGCCATCGGCCGCAGTGCTCATTCTCTGTGGCTTTAAGAAAGCAAGGCAACTTCCTGTGTGTGTGTTTGACAGGCTGCGAGCACACGGAAGCGGCCTTGTGTGAGCAATCCGCAGCACCTGCGTGTGTGGAAACGCACGGAGAGAGGGCACAGGAGCTGGAGGGAGACGAGGGGTCCTTGCCATCTCCTTCAAGCGGTCTGTTCTCACCTGCGCCCCTCCCCGCCTCCCACCCTAGGTACGACTTCATCGAGATCCGGGACGGGGACAGCGAGTCCGCAGACCTCCTGGGGAAGCACTGCGGGAACATCGCGCCGCCCACCATCATCTCCTCGGGCTCCGTGCTCTACATCAAGTTCACCTCCGACTACGCCCGGCAGGGCGCCGGCTTCTCCCTGCGCTACGAGATCTTCAAGACAGGTCAGTGTGCTCCTGGGTGGACATCCAGGACCTGGGCATCTAAGAGAAGATGGGGCTCCACCCTCTGGGTCCGGCTGTGCGACTCTGCCTACGGGAACGGGGTCGTGGTCTCGTACGCATAGACGGGTTGGTGGAGGGAAGAGAGGTGCGGGCAGACCTGGAGACAGACCATGATGGGAAGCCAGTTACGGTTGTCATCCACCTTGCGAGGGCAACGTGCTGGGTGATGCCCGAGGGGGTGACAAGCTTTGTCTGTGTCCCCGAAAGGGAAGGGGCGCCCATTAAACAGACAACCACCGTTGGGGCGAACCTGCTTCTTGTGTGTTTTGCGAATCCTGGGAAAGAGCGAAACTCGGTTGACCTTCCTCCTAATTGCTTCACGGTTTAATGTTGCCTTTATTTGGAATTACACGGGGCAGGAGGACATAGTCTGGGCATTGTGTGGAGTCTCTCAAAGATCTCCGTGTGGCCTCGCCCTCCCACTGGGGTCAGACAGGAGCTTTGAAATTCAGTTAGGGCTCCTAGACATGCCCCTCGCTGATCCACTGTACCGCTTCTCCCCATCGGACCCCCGCTTCCTAAATGCCAATGGAGTTGACCCCAAAAAAGCAATAAAAAAATAAAGAGAGAGAAAGAGAGAGGGAGAGAGAGAGAGAGAGGGAGAGAGACGGAGATCGTGCAGACTGCTTGCTTTCAACCAGCTCCCCCTGAGATTGCTGAGAGCGGGGCCAGTGCTGATGCCCGTACCTGGATGGATCCCATTTACCTTCACAAGACGCTGGGTCAGCATCTCCGTTTCTGCTCTCCCAGCAGCGTGCCCTGCCCCCCGATACGTGAGCTCATGATCTTGAGGCCGGGCGAAGCTCATCCCCTAATTCTCCCCCGTCCCTCGGCCGCGCTGCCACCTACGAGGCTCCCGCCCCATCGAAGGCCCTTGTGCCCCTCGCCAGCCTCAGCTTGGCAGCTGGCGGAGGGAGGGAGCTGGTGAAAGGGGAGGCCTGTCATCGAGAGGCCCAAGTCCGGCGCCTGTGGAGTTCAGGGTGAGGGGAGCTATTCATATATATTTTCTTTTTCACTAAACAGTTCTTGAAAGGAAGCGGTAGCTGCTGAAAGCACTTTTTATATCCCCTCTGTCTAAATATTTGTTAAATTTGTCTGCCTCAGAACAAGAACGTCGGGTCTGATGAAGGGGTGGGGCTGAGGGAGCTGTGTCAAGCCAGAGGGGGAGGCCCGACGCTCGCAGGCACAAGTCCCGAGCCGGGCCCTCTGCTGGGGGTCGTCACCCGCCGGACTGCGCAAGGTCACGGGGACGGACAGTCTGTGTGCGGTGGCTCCAGGCTGGTGGGCGGCTCCAGAATCGCTTGATCCACCGTCCCCGGGTCCCGTGCAGGCTCCGATCGCTGATGAAACGCTCCTTGCGGCATGTCTGCTGGGATCAGTGGGGAGAGAGGGCAGACCAGGGAACGAAAGAGGGTTCGCCCTCCTCTGGTGAGGAGACAGGTGTGCTGACCCTCAGCACGCAGCAGAGGCACCGCCGACGTTGTTGGATGAATGTACAGTGGTACCTCGAGATACGAGTTTAATTCATTCCGTAACCTTGAGGCCTGGGAAACTATGAGATGCTCGAGTCGCGGTAAACTGGTGGGTCGTGTGCAGCCGGCCGATCTGCATGATGACTCCTATCTCAACTGTTGCTCGTATTTCAAAGCAAAAATTCCTCGCTCGACGGCTCGTATCTCAAAAATCTCGTATGTTAGGGCCCTCGTATCTCGAGGTACCACTGTATGTAAGTAGACATGGCAGTGGAAGAACTACAATAGAGGCAGGATGAGTAGGCCTCAGGGGAGGTGTGACTGACACTCTGTGGTTGTGAAGATGAGGGCTCCGTCCGGTGACTTGGCAAGTGGAGAATCTGGAAAGTCTAGTCGATAGCCAGGTCCCCAGGATTCAGCTGTCACTCAGCTCCACGGTGCTGGCCACGGGAGGGAAACAGCTCCACGCACGGTCTCCGGGGAGCTGGCCACGGGGCTGTCGCCGTAAAAGGAGCAGGACCCTTTGAGCTCACCTCTGTGTCACGCCCCCTGACTCGGTAGTTCACCATGACACTGCCACACTCTCCACAAAGCCCCAGGAAAGTGGGTGTTAACCCTCTTCAGATTTAGGGGGACGATGCTAAAAGGTAAAAAACACAGGAGGGTATTATAACTGAGCATTGCCATTTTGAGGACAGCTGAGGTGGGACTTTTGAACAAGGCAGCGCATTTGCATGAGTGGTACCTCGAGATACGGGTGCCCTAACCTATGAGATTTTTGAGATGCGAGCGGTTGAGTGAGCGATTTTTGCTTTGAAATACGAGCAACATTTGAGATAGGAGTCATCGCGCGGATCGGCCGGCTGCACACGACCCACCAGTTTACCGCGACTCGAGCGTCTCATAGTTTCCCACGCCTCAAGGTTACCGAACGAATTAAACTCGTATCTCGAGGTACCACTGTACTTCTCAGAAACAAGAGGGCCAGCCCAGAGAGGCGGCTTGGGCGCGGACACCTGGGCAACCTGCTTCCAGGACTGCCATTGTCTATTCAAGGAGGAAGGCTGGGACTGCAGTGGGGGGCATCTACCCCACCCCCCAATCCCAGCCACGCTTCAGGGAAATGTAAGGAAGAAGACGAGAGCCTGGTGGTTCCACGGGCCACTGCAACCTGCCATCCCGTCCATCCCCAAGAGCAGCGCTGGGCACGAACGACAACTTGGTGTAGAGCTCATACTAGTTCATGTGTGGGGGGTGCAAACGCCAACATTCTTCCAGGCACCATGCCCTGCGCCCAGTGGGGGAGCCTTGAGAGAAAATACACCGTTTACATCATCTGCAGAACATGAAAGAAGCGCGTGCACATTCTGGAGAAATCCAAACACACGCAGCTCTGTTTGCTGGTCGGATTCGTCGGGAAAGAAGGGGGAACCGTAAACACAGACACACAGACCCGGAGAGAGGGCTCTGGAAGCCTTCGCCAGCACATCGCCCTGGCGAGACGGCTGCAAAACGAAACTGACAGATACACACCCACCCCTGGGGTCCAGGCCTGGGCCGGGCGGCGGGAGGGGGGTGGTGGTGGGGGGTGCATGTCTGCCCTGAATGAAGTGGTTTATGAAGGAGTCTGTACATTACCAGACGGGCCACATGTAAAGGGGTAAACCAAAACAACTCGTAAACTCCCAGGCTCTCCGGTCCCCAGATCCTGGGCCGCACAGAGGAAGGAATTTTAAAATAACTTAAAATACAGCATTGCAGGCTTTAATCACTGGAAAATGTGGCTTTTCTGTTTGTTCTCTGGTGCTCCTTGGACCAACGCTCAAGATCAAGTTTTCTTTCCTGGTGCCTGGGATTGTTTTGCGAACTGAAAAAAATCTCTGGGGTCACTCACAGACAGAGGAAACCTGGAGTGCCCCCTCCCCCGAATCCCCGAACTGAAGAACGGGATTCACCTCCTGTGGTCAGGCCAAGCTTAGCTTCGGATGAAGCCCAAGTGTTGTAAAGAGCTTTGTGCATGCAAGTTTCTTCTTCCGCTTCAGGGTGACCGTAAACTTTCCAGCGGGGAACCGGGGAGCGGGCATTTTTCATCGCAGAGTCCTTTGGGCTGAAATCCTGCACTGCCGCTGAAATCCCCCGGCTCCTGTGGACAATCTCAGCACTGAGGGACCTTAAGTATCTGTTGCCGGAGATGTTTTTCTTTCACCTCTAACTAACCCTGTAACACATCACAGAAAAGGGATCTTGGGTTAGGTGGTTATCTGCAAGGCTCAACCTTTGTGTCAAGGATCATCACCCTGTTCTGAGATCTCTTCTCCACGTTTGCTCCTCAGCCGCCCGCTTTCCAACACTGTGACCACGGTTTCAACAACGAGATGGCACTATGACAAAGTCACGACTGTAATGGATAAGTTTGATTTTTCTGCATAAAAAGGATAAAACTGTTTGTCTACCTCATTCCAAATAAGGCAGGGGATATACCCATGGATAGCCACGTGTCAGAGATAGATACATTTCTTTTTTCTTTTTTTTTTAAAGAATGTCAGATTGGAAAATTCTGTGCCGTCAAATGCACAGAACCTGGAAATGTGGGGTCTTTAGAAGCGCACATTCTCCCGGCCTCCCCCAGCTAACTGGGTGTCCTTTGTGGATGCCTTCCCCCCGGTTGGGAGGAACCAAAGGAAGATCCCACTGTGAATTCTCTGGTCCTGGGGGTGGGGACCCCCTTCACCTTGGGAAGGAGAGAGGTAGAGCCACCTCTGAAGAGATGATGGAGCCGCCTCTGGAGAGATGGTGGAGACGCCTCTGGAGAGATGGTGGAGCCGCCTCTGGGGAGATGGTCGAGACCACCTCTGGAGAGATGATGGAGACGCCTCTGGAGAGATGGTGGAGACGCCTCTGGAGAGATGGTGGAGACGCCTCTGGAGAGATGGCAGAGCCATCTCTGGAAGGAAGGTCGTCGATGCCCTGCCCAGCTCTGGATGTGTGCTGGGAAGAAGAACTCCTTTCCCCTGGCTGAGTGGCCCGTGTGAAGCAGGCGTTCAGTGCCAACCTTCTCAAAGGGTTCCCCTGCAGCCCCAAGACCCGCCTGACCTCACCCCGCTGCCTCATCTGGCCATGGAGAAGGCCTAGGAGCTGAGGGCTAGATGGTAACCAACGCCAGGGACTCGCTAGGAAACTGGGGTTCCATCCAGCTCCTCCTGCTGGCCCTGGCCGCCCGTTGGGCTGCCCCGCCCCGGAATGATGGAGTGTGGAGCTGCTGAGATGGGGCCCTCAGAGAGCCCCCAACAAGTCCTGAAGAGGCGGGCTCTTGCCCCAGGTGCTGGGCCCACCTGCCGCAGCTCAGGGCTGGGAGGCGGCTCATCTGTAGGCCACCTTTTCCAAGTCAGACTTCGCTGCTCTCCAGATAGTCACCAGCCATAAAGGGGCTCAGGAGGGGCCTCTGCAGGAGCTGCGGATGGGGACCTCGCCCCAGGCCTGGATCCGCAGATTGACGTCGCCCCACAGTTGTGTTTGTGGGGGCTCCCGGGAGACACTTCCTGCCAGTAAACACCTGCTTTATGGAGGATTTGGGTGTGTTTTTTCTTCATGCTTAGAGGGCCTACTTATCCTCCTCATAAATCCCGCTTCCTTTTTTTTAAATTTTATTTTAAAATCAGAACGTCGGGAAATCCATTCTGCTCGTCCGGCAGGACCCGCGCTGCGGTCACTCATCTCAGAGGGCGTCCTGGCGTCTCAGGGCCCCTCCTGGCAGGGGGAGGCCGCCTCACAGGGCCCTGGGAGTGTGACTCCACCCCGAGGCAGGAGGGGCACGGTGGCTGTACTCCTGTTACACGCCCGCTGCCGCCCAGCCCGCGCCCCGGGTGCCAGTGTGTGTCCCATGGACTAAGGACGCCTCCCCGAGTCCCGAGAAAGCAGACGCGGGCGCTGAGCAGCCCCGCCAGGCCGCCCACCCCGCCGAAGGAGCCAGAAGCCTCCCCCTGGCCGCCCAGGGCCGCATTTTTGGGGGCTTGCTGCCGAGCGGCCTTTCACAGCCCCGGCACCCCGCTGTGATCCACCGGCTACAAACGCCGATTGTTCATTGTCTGGCCACGACAGAGCCGCTCGTTTTAATATAGTCATGACATGAATGAGACCCGAGCTCCCCTTTGCCCCTCCCCTGGGGCACCTTGGATCCTGGAGGGAGAAGGGGGCACTCGGTTGGCGCGGGGACAATAGGGGCTGTGTTGAGGTCAGCAATAAATAAGGGGTAACATTGTCTGCCCCGCTGGCAATCGGCAAGCCTTCCTTAAGGATTGAAATAACTTACATTTCTGGAGCAAGCAGCTGAGTAATGGAGAAAGAAGTCTCTGTTCCTCTTTTCAAGAGAATCTCTCTCTCTCTCTCTTTCTCTCTCTCCACACACACACACACACACACACACACTCCTCCCCATCCCCCCCCCCAATTCCTCAATTACTATTCTTACTCTGACATGTAGAGCAAACCATCTCGCCTCCTTAATTTCTCTCGTAAAGAGGGTCCCCTTCACGGGCTTGACACGTGAATGGGAAGAGTATGTTGCTTTCAAGGGCCACTCCAGTGGGAACAGACACCCCACGAGCAGGGATGGGGCCCGGGCACTTAAGTAACTCATGCAACAGCGGCGGCTCAGAAAGGCGGCCTCTTCCCCTCGCTTAATGCCTCCGTTCCCTTTGACCTCCAGGCTCTGAAGATTGTTCCAAAAACTTCACAAGCCCCAACGGGACCATCGAGTCCCCCGGCTTCCCCGAGAAGTACCCACACAACTTGGACTGCACCTTCACCATCCTGGCCAAACCCAAGATGGAGATCGTCCTGCAGTTCCTGACCTTTGACCTGGAGCATGACCCCTTGCAAGTGGGGGAGGGAGACTGCAAGTACGACTGGCTGGACATCTGGGACGGCATCCCGCACGGTGAGTGCTGTCGCTGTCGTCACCGGGCGCTCCTCGGCAGCCTCTCCTGGGCCCGCTCGTCGCTTTAGGAGCAATGACAATAGGGAGCGAGACTTCAGACCTCCTTGGGGGTGGTATGGGACCCACCGTGACTTCCTGGTCTTAGCTTGCGGGAGGGCAATCCTTTCTTGGAGAAGGATAGGGGGAGATGGAGGAGATGCTTGGGTGAGGATGAGAAAACCTACCAGCGATGCTCTTTTCTCCTTCGTGTTGTCAAGGTTTCCATAGAAATGGACTCCGTGGCCACCCTCCGTGCCCGGATAGGACTCTCAGGCCACTTGATGAAGTGTAAATCCCGCTCTGCTTATTAGTGGCTCCGCGGCCTCACGCAAGCCGCTAACCTCTAGACTGTTGTATCTGTATAGATTAGCTGCTGTTGTCATCATTATTATTACGGCAATTCCATTATTACTAATATAGTCATCGATGTCCAAAGGGCACCTAACCCAAGGCCCAAGGGGAACCCGGAGCCTGTGCTTCTTGGCAAGAGGCCAGCATCAGACTTGGGAATAGTCTGTATCCGCGAGGAAAGCAACCTTTCGCTTTGGTAGTCAATTCTAAGTGTTTTTGCCCCATCACGGAGACCCGACCGCTCAGCAGTTTCATTTCCTGAGAAAAACACAAGATGTAGTCATAAAACTAGTGGGGGAGCTCTGTTATTTCCTTGCTGTCTGCATCACGAAAAGTCACATGGTCTCTGGGAGCCTCTGTCCTTTCTTCTGTAGGGCGGGCATTCTAATGATATCTTTCCTGCTCATCTATCTCCCAGGCGGTGAGAACAGGATGGGGCAGGGCGGTGAAGGGACTCTTTACGGTGCAGGCAACATATCAGACACTGTTCTTAAAACACATCTCTGGTTGTTCTCTTACGCCAAGGCATACAGAGTGAATAATATCGCAGATTGTACCCATGGAATGACTTGCGCTTATGGGGGTGGGAGGACGTACTGAGAATGGTGTTTGACGTTTCCATATCTGTCGCCCTCTCTTTGTTCTGCCTGTCCAGTCGGTCCCCTGATCGGCAAGTACTGCGGGACCAAAACGCCCTCTGAACTCCGCTCGTCGACAGGGATCCTCTCTCTGACCTTTCACACGGACATGGCGGTGGCCAAGGATGGCTTCTCTGCCCGCTACTACCTGGTCCACCAAGAACCGCTCGAGAGTGAGTTGGCCGGTGGGGAACCTCTGTCCTGTCCCTTCCTTCCTCAGAGGAGGGAGGGCATGCTGACCTCTCCAAGACCAGGGGCCTGGCAGGCATCCTGCAGAACCTGCATTGGCATCTGAGACCAGCTGTTAGGCAGAGATGAATAAAAACAGAACAAATGCCCATCTGGGTGCTCATTTCTTTAAAGGAAACAAATAGGAGGTGCCCCAAGAATTAGTTATTCTCAGGGAAAGTTACAGGAGAGATCTCAGGTTTTCTCATCTATAAATAAAAGGGAGGTTAGTTGGGATATCTAGATAGAAGTCCCCCTGCGCCAACATTGAGTCTGGGACCCTATTTTTTTCCTTCCTAAGCCTCAGTGCCCATTGTCACTTCCCTTCACACTTCCAGGACACACAGCGTGCTGAGCTCCCGCTACGTGCCAGGCGCTGTGCATGGCATAACATGCAGCTGAGCCCAGTGTCCTGGACTTGGCCTCTGGGCCATCAGTCTCCTGCCCTGAGCTCCATCTTCCTGTCCACTCCTCCTGAGCATGCGCTTCGGCTGTGCTCCCATTTCCCATTAGAAACCCAAACTAGAGCCTTAGGTCTAGGCGTGTCAGCCCGGCCTGCTGAAAAATCGATGCGTTTTATTCTAGGATTTTTTTCTTCTTCAAAGGGCTCATGAATATCGAGTGACAAGAAAATAATATTGCAGATTGTACCCAATTCTGCAAATGGCCAGAGCAGTCATACAACTAAACAGGCCCTAAACCTGAAAAGCTGGCCGGTCCTTATCAGACACATGCACACACAAATATTGACCAGTGTCTGCAGTGTCCAGGGGCAGGACAGCAATTGAACTGACCACCGCGCCAGGTCAGAGTAAGGGACTTCCGGGTCTGTTTGCCCAGACAGGTGGTTCGTGGGGAAGGGAGACTGACATGCACGTGCTTACAGAGAGGTCTCCGGAAGACAGGTACTTACAGCTTTGTACTATCTGTCTTCTGGGCTAGAACTCATCAGACACTGGAGTGAAAGAAAAGAAGCAAAAAGATGCCTCCTGGGTGTTTATTAAAGAAGCAGGCTTCCCACGATGTATCAGCCCACCCAAATTGCCACAGTCGATCACACATGTACCTGTAATAATGGTGCATCTGGCGTCTGTGAGCATCTGTAGCCCGCAGCACTAACAGTTCTTGTGCTTTGGATTGTATTTTTAATTTGTATGATGATTCTTATTTATACACAGCCTGATTTCTTTTAGGTCCAATTTAGTTTCCTTCAGACCCAGAGGGGTTGTCAAGCCCTAGGGCTTGGTGTAGCTTCTTCTTTCTTCTTCTTCTTCTTTTCTTTTTTTTTTTTTTAACATGGGAGTGTATAATTAGGTCTTCAAAATGAGAGAGTGCCTGCAAGGACTTGTCCCCAAGAAGGGGGAGGTGTGTTTTGCGAGTCCCGGGGGGTATGAGGTGGAGATACCTAACTCTGTGCTTGACCATCTCCGCTCCCCAGACTTTCAGTGCAATGTCCCTCTGGGAATGGAATCCGGCAGGATTGCTAACGAGCAGATCAGTGCCTCCTCTACCTACTCTGACGGGAGGTGGAGACCTCAGCAAAGCCGGCTCCATGGGGATGACAACGGCTGGACACCCAACTTGGATTCCAACAAGGAGTATCTCCAGGTACTGGCTCAGCTATCAGAGGGTACACAGGGTGGGCAAGGGGGGTGGCTTCTTGTCTGGAGTGGACAGAGGGCGCAAAGAAAATAAGCACAGCATCCTTGAGAACACCATTCACTCATCCATCCATTGGAGCAGACACACGTGCCTGGCACGAATAGGCTGTGCAGGCACCGTGCTGAGTGCTGGGCTAAATGGTGAGTAAGATGGACGCTGCTCTGCTCTTGTGAAGATTTCCAGGCCTGGGGGACGCTGTTTGGCCAAGATGCTGTTGGCCCGATCGCTATAGACTTCCAAGGAACCGTCTATGAACAGTTCCGGGTCTTCCTCATCCTTGGCACAGGGAGGCATCAGAAATGTGATGGGGGTTAGAGGGTGGTAGGTGTCTTCATAAGGGCAGGCTTGTGAGTTGCTAGCTGAGCAAGGCAAGCATCCCAGGATCCTTGCTGTTTGGCGGGAGTTTGCACCGGCTCTCAGAAGAGCATCTGGGGAAAAGTCCGCAGTGGGAATGGCACTCCAGTTGCCCAGCTGCTCTGCAGCATCTTCTCAGACTACTGTTTGCTTCCCTTCCGAGTAAGACTTTCTGTCATGTTAAGTAATTCTCCCTTGCATGACAGACGTGTCCAGTTCTCATCCCCAGGGAAGAGCAAGCTGCTGGTTCCCTGCTTAAGCAAGGCCTCGTGACTCGCAGCAGACAGCCTGGTGACCCATTGACCAGCCTGTCTTCGCTGGGGTGCCACACGGTGACCTCTGAGAAGGACATTGCAGAGCCCACAAGGGGGAAGGGAGAAAGACCACTTAGAAACTTCCAGGGAGGCACTCACAGCACAGCCCTAAGGCCATTTGTCACTGCCTGAGCTCCAAAACTCTTTCTCATCTTGCAAAGCTTCCAGAAAGTTCTCCCTTATGATGGGCATCCCATTGATTATACTTTGAGTTTTGGTCCTTAATCACTCACTTTCTCTTACTGTTATCCATCTGCTTACCATGCACAGATACTGTACTGGGTACTTCTTTTGAATGCTTAATAGTGCTGAGCTCATGTTAAGTAGCCAGGAAAGGTTTGCTGGGTGAAATTTTCCCAGTTTGTGCTGGCTAAATGTTGATTACTTGGAGATTACCATTAAGAAATTGTAGCCCTAGCTGGTTTGGCTCAGTGGCCACAATATCGGCCCATGGACTGAAGGTTCATTTCTGGTCCAGGGCACATACCTTGGTCGCAGGCTCAATTCCCAGCCATGGTTGGGACATGTGTGAGAGGCAACCAATCGATGCATCTTCCTCACATCGATGTTTGTCTCTCTATATCTCCCCATCCCTTCCATCCTCTCTAAAAATCAATGAAAAAAAATTTCCTCGGGTGGGGATTAACAAACAAACAAAAAGAAGCACTGTGGCAGCAAAAGAATGACATCCAGCAATTTCCAAATGGGTTTGGGGTTCTTGGAGGGGAGGGGCCTCAAAATGTTGGCCATCCTCCTCACGGAGCAAAGGTCAGGTCTTGGTGCATAAGCCTAATTGCTTGGGCAGACTCTGCACGCCCTTTGGCCCCTTACTGACCTGAGCCACTAAATACACAATGGAGTGAGGGACTGAGCGGAGGGGAGACAGACCTGCGCTGAGATTTTTGCAACGAGGGCATCGGGAGTGAATTGGATTGAATTGCACTGGGTTGGAGTAGATTGGATTGGATTTAGCCATTGTTCCTTTAAAGCGGAATCTGCATTGGCTATCCAAGGCAGGCTGCTGTTTAGTAAGACGGGGTCATGCTTCTAGACATTCAGTGATTCCCTTAAGATTAAACTTAATACTGTCCATTCAGATTTGCAGAGAGACGGAGAGAGACAGAGATCATTATAATTTCAAAGGTGTCCAATAAGTTGAGTTTCACTGTCTAGTGCAATTGCAAATTGGCCCTTCATCACGGATACATCTGAGTGATCACAGACACCGGTGAGCCGAGTATGACAATTGTGCCCTTCAAAGAAAAAGCGAGAGCCTGCCTTGTGTCGGGAGTCACAGCCCCCTTGCTTCCCCTCCTCTCTTCCTCAGGTGGACCTGCGCTTTCTAACCGTGCTCACGGCCATTGCAACGCAGGGGGCCATTTCCAGGGAGACCCAGAATGGCTATTACGTCAAATCCTACAAGCTGGAAGTCAGTACGAATGGCGAAGACTGGATGGTGTACCGGCATGGCAAAAACCACAAGGTAAACCCATGTTCCCACCTCACAGGCAGGGCAGGGCAGGACAGGTGGGGTGAGAGAAGCTTCTAGGCAACTCCACCCGGGGAAGGAGTCTTGTTCAGTGAGGCTCAGATAACTGATGGAGGCCTGGGAGATGCTGGCCCGGAAAATACTCTTCCTTATGCTCAAGTGATTGGAAAATGCCATTTCTCCCACAACCTGGCTGCTGTTGCATCCTGCAGAGCAGGGGGAGAGAGAGCAAGGGAGAGAGAGCGAGCGAGCTTGCAGAGTGCTCTCCGACTGCAAATGAAGGAGAAAATCTGTTCCCGGTCCGAGTCTCCCCAACACAGGAATCACTGAGCATTTACGGCCGGAGTCCCTTCCACACGCTGGGTTAACAATCACGAAACCACAGGAGCCGGCCGTTCAGGAGTTACCAAGGTCTGGCAATGAAAGGGCGCAAATCCTGAGAGGGAATCGCCATGTCCCCAGGAAGAAAGAGGATAATAAAGAGCGAGGAGACATCCATATGTTGGGGGTGGCATCTGAATGGGCAGTCCCGCTGGGCACAGAGCAGTGAATTCTCTCTCGGCCGGGCCTTCAGCATGGAGGCATCCGGGAGGTGAGGCCGGGCGGGTGACGGGGGGCTTTTGCTGTACATACGGACGGATGTCTGGCGCTTCGATTTCTTCAGACACGTGGCATGCTGGCGCTGGCGATGTGGCTGTGCGCTCAGGGTCTGGAGGCTGATTGGCTGGTGGGCTCCCCTGGATGGGGGAGATCTGGTATCACTGACTGGCTCGAGGCCTGGAAGGGGACTGGGGACGAAGGGAAAGGGGTGCCCTCTCTAGGGCTATCGTTCCACCAGAGCCCTGGTCCTTCGGGTTGTGAAGGATGGAAATGGGGTGCGCAGACCTAGAGAAGCCAGAGGTCGGTCTCCCCAGCCGTCCCCTCCGCTCCTCGCTGACCCCAGGCAGCTGGCTCTTGCCGTGCAGCTGGGAACCTCCGGCCCAGAAAATCCCGAGCTGTAATGTGGGTGGCACCGTTTCACTCCGGAAACGGTGAGTTTTTAAAGGAGTGGATTTTTATTTTATTTTTTTTACATCCAAATTGCCATAGTAACATGGCACCATTCATCTGCCAAGCACGGCTTCTCGATATTACTAGGCATCGATGCACACAGACGCAGGAATTCCCCGCTTCACAGATAACGGGGGCGCGTGGAAGGCTTCCTCGCCCTGACACCCGGGCCAGGTCTGGTTCCTCGTTGGCTTCGTCGGTTGCAGAAAGAGCTGTCAGTTATCGCTTGCAAAGGGCAAACCTGGGTGGGCACGGGGGGCTGGAAGCGCTGGGCACCGAGTACCCCCCCCACCTCCACATTCATTTCCGTGCCTTCTGTCTCCGCCTACCCTTTGCAGTAAGAACCTGGTAGAACCCAGAGCTCCGCCAGGTAGCGAGGGCTGGCAGCTGGGTAGTGGCGTTTTCCAGGGGGTGGGGGTGGGGGGTGGACGAGGAGGCTCACCTGACCGCCGCCCTGTCCAGGCGCAGTGACTCAGCAGCGCCGGCCCGAGGGATCCTGTAGCCTAAGCTGGTTCGAAGCGCGTGCAGATGGCCCGGATGCTATTTAAAACACCATTCGGAGGGCCTCTGCTTTCGGAAAGACCTTAGCGCTGCACATTTTGACAGAAGGCTGTCCTCCTCGCTGGCTCTCTCCCTGGTGTTCGTGCTGCAGGGGAGATGCTCCTGAGAATGGAATGTTTGCTTTCTGGGTGCCTTTAGGACCATTTTCCTCAACTTTTTCATAGTGGATACCTCTCTCTCTCTCTCTCTCTTTCCTCCCCCCACCCCCACTCCTCTTCCCACCCTTGGCTAAAATTTCCCCCCAGTAGCCAAGGGATCATTTGTTATTGTCTGGTTTTTAGTGAGTCAGTCCCACCCACTTAGAGGCCTAGGGCAGAGAAGTAGCCTGTCTGCCCCGCTTAGAAATTCATCCTCTTGGTACCTACAAGGAGGTGGGAGGATGCAAAGCCTGCCCATTGGACATTGCCCCCTCCCTCACGCCCCCCTTGCCCCCTGCAGTATGACCACGGGTCTCCCCTCCACGGGTGATCTCCCTGCGCCTTCATTAGCAGGTCTACCTCCCAGACGTCTGCATGTAAGGTGCAGATCCCATCCCGTTCAGGAGCCTCACGCTCTCTGGGCTGTTGGGGGGAGGGGTTGCTGAGTGGACCTTGCCAAATAGATTTGTCAAGTCTGCTGCCGTCTGATGAGGCGGGGTGAGGAGGGGACTTGGGGGCAGTGGAGAGAGAGCGCCTTTTTCTCTGCCGGGCGCGACCGCTGAGCCTTTCTTTGTAGCTGCCGGGTGGTGGGCACCGTGCCAAGCTCACTGGCGCTAAGTGGTAGCTGGAAAGCCGGATTCAGACAGCAGGACCTGGGAGCAAAGCATCGCCGAGATGCAGGCAGCAGCCTGTCTGCCCTGTGGGCAGGGGGAGGGCTCGCCGATGCAGACCAGGGCCCAGGGTGTGAAGGGGGTGGCGGGGTGGCGTTTGGGGCAGAAAGGTGGGACCTGATTTTATCCCCTGCACATCCTTACGATGGACCGAAGACCAGGGAACTGGGGAAACTGGAGAAAAACAAGATGCATGAGCGCTCAAGGTGATGGGGGGTGGCCGGGCCATTTCTTGGCCAAACGCCGTGTAAAATGTAGATCCAGGCTGGGCTGAGGCAAGGCCTGGCCCTGGGGGGGTGGGGGGGAGGGTAGGAAGTGGGGGAAACGCAGAGACCCTTGTCCAGCCTCCCCTAGCCCAGGGCAGCCTCTTCTCAGTGGCTTCCCAGCCAACAGGTAGCGGTGAGCGGCCTGGGAGAAAGGCATTGCACTGTGGCACAGTCACGCGGGCCATATGCACAGCACATTCCCCAGCTCTTCTCCGGGCCAACACGCCAGAAACACGGAACCGATGCTTTTTCCTGCAGGGCGGGTCCCCCCTTCTGCGCATTTATAGCGTAACCGCAAGGCGCTGAGCCTGGCCGCCTGCTGGAGCCCATACCCAGCCCATGTGCTCCCTTCGATTACACAAATTGCTTCCCATAGATTTGCTCCGAAACCACAAGCAGAAAACGGCTGCTTTTGGTTTCCCCAGCTGTATTAATAACACCCCAAACATAAGACGGAGTGTTGTAAATACGATAGTAGATGGTTCCCGGGTGTGTCTCTAATTGTAGGCGCACATACAGCCGCGGAGAGGCGTGGAGAGGGAGGCAGGCGCGGGAAGGCAGGAGGCCTTGGCCAGGCTCCTGCTCACCTTGGGGATGCCGGTTCTGTGAGTCTGCACTGGGGGGCATGAGGCCAGGACCGGGGTCAGGACAGGGGGACAGAGGCCCGTATAGGTCTAAGCCAAAGCCCTGGCCTCCAGGCCGCCTTTATTTGGTAAATGGGGGCAACTCCCCTGTTGACACAGCTCTGGGTACCTTCCTCTGAGTCACAGCACCGCTGGGCTATTCAGATGTACAGCGGTACCTCGAGATACAAGTTTAATTCGCTCTGTAACCTTGAGGCATGGGAAACTATGAGACGCTCGAGTCGAGGTAAACTGGTGGGTCATGTGCAGCCGGCCGATCCGAGAGATGACTCCTATCTCAAATGTTGCTCGTATTTCAAAGCAAAAATCGCTCGTATCTCAAAAATCTCATATGTTAGGGCACTCGTATCTGGAGGTACCACTGTATTTCGAAGAAATTCTAGCTAAAAGAGAAAGTCTAGGGGGCGCTAAATAGATCCTGATGACCACCCCGAGGAGGGGAGGGTGAGACTGGGGTGAGGGGAAAGGTTTGGGTCTGAGAGTTTTTAGAATCACCGAGAAGCGGCAGAAACGCCCTAAGCTCGACATATTAATGGAATGATGACCTCCAAGGAGCTCGGAGAATCCTCAGGCACCGACTGTCTCGCTTCGGAATTTAACAGGGTTTCAAAGACTGGGGGGCTTGAAACTCTGAGACAAGTCATTTGCCCCCGAGATGTGGGGAACGGTGCGGTCCCCGCAGAAGGCGCCTGGCCACCAGGCTCCGACCCCCAGGCAGGTGTTCTCGCAGTCTGGCGCTCACCATCTTGCGTGCAGAGGGACACTGGCCGCCTGGATGTTTCGTCTAGAGGTCAGGAGGGGCGCCCCTTCCTGGAGAGCCCGCTGGAGAGATCTGAGGGCCGGTCGCATCTGGACAGCACGGCTCCGAGTGCCAGGCTTTGCGCCGCAGCGTTTGGGCCCCGTCCTAGAATCCTGAGGATGTAAGAGTTGAAAGAAGTCGCTTTGCGTTTTATTTGGCCACATCCCTTGAACACAAACAAACACCCCCACTTCAGAAATCCTCTGTCCTAGATTTGTCTTCTACATTAAACCAAATCGCTCGGAAAGCCGCGGGGGGAATTTGAAAACCTCTGCGAAACGACCAGAGAGACTGAGGAGGAGAGAAGGGTGTTGGGGAAACCAGACGCCCCAAGTCCAGTCAGCTCACGGATGGAACCACGCGGCGTCTAGGCTGAGATGATGCGCCGGGTGACCTTGATGCCCCGGGTGACCTTGGAGATCTCCCTGAGCAGCCCCGGGCCACAGTGTCCACACCCACCCAGATGGAATGGTGCCGAGGCTACGGCTGGCCGAGCACCTTGGGACCCGCAGATGGAAGGCTCTCTGCCGACATAATTAATGTATTAGGCCCACAAAGCTCTCCGTGAGCGGGAGCGAGTTATCCATTTAAAAAGTAACCAGGCCCCCTGGGATATTTATCTGCCTCTTTCAAAACTCCGAGGTCTGGGCGGGGCCCGGTCAGTCGTCCAGACCCCTCCCTGCATCCGATGGGGCGTGAGATGATGGTACCCCCACTTAGCCTCATTCTCCTCACGGGGCGCAATCCATTCCTCCAATGGATAACTTCGAATTCTCCAAAAAACACCTTTTTGTTAAGCCTCCCGGTGGCTGACTGGCTCCCCCTTATCCTCTCCGGGTTGTAATTGTGTTTGTTGTGTATGAGATTAGGGCAGTGACTCCACCCGGCAGCCAGCCATGGTGGCATCAGCTTTCAGAGTCGAGGCTCTGATTGTATCGTCTCACCAGGGCTATGCGTGTTCAGCAAAGAGGGCTGGTGCCCTTTCCAAATTCAAGTCGTCCCCCCACCCCCATGTCTCTACCCACCTCAATGACAACAGAGAAGAATCCAGGGCCCTGGGTAATTAAGTTTGTCCCTTATCCATTCGCCCCGGGATGAGCTCAGACCTTTAGCCTCTGCACTTAGGAAGCTCAGAGGGAAATTTCATTATAGAAGCTCGGAACCTTTTCTCTCTCAGGCTCCCACGGCCGGCTTCCGCCAGCTTCCCCGGGTGCAGAGTTGTCTCCGGGAGCTGGGACCAGCCTCCCCGGCACTTTCAGCCCTGATGCTACATCCCCCACATTCCCCAGGCCACTGCTGTGCACGTGGCCAGAGGGACAGAGCCCCTAAGCAAGGGGCGTGGACGGGCGTCGTGACTGGGCTTGGGGTGCCCTAACCTTGGAGTTTCTAATGAGCATCAGAGCCAGCACCTCATCTGGTGGGTTGTCAGGTTCCTTGCTCTCAGCATCTTCCTTCTCCGGTTTGCTGAGATTCCCCTGGAAGAGGCATGCAAGAGTTGGATAGGCTCGGAGCCTCGCTCCCTGTACCCTTTGCTTTCTCGTCTGCCCACCTGCACGTTAAAAAAGAGTGGCAATGCCCAGCTGGTGTGCTCCGTGGTTGAGCGTCAACCTATGAACCAGGCGGTCACGGTTCGATTCCCTGTCAGGGCCCATGCCCGAGTTTCGGGCTCGATCCCCAGGGTGGGGCATGCAGGAGGCAGCCCATCAGTGATTCTCTCTCGCCACTGATGTTCCTATCTCTCCCTCTCCCTTCCTCTCTGAAATCAATAAAAATACTTTAAAATGGGCCATGTCTGTTTTAGGAGGTTTTCCGTGCCGAGGGCCCTTCGCAGTTAGAAGGTCGGTTCTCCCCCTCCCCCCGACCCCGCCTTTACAGGAGGATGCTGGCCATTGCCTCCGGCCCTGCATCACTCTGATGTGCCATCTCCCCCACCCCATCTCCTCCAGCCCCAAATCCCCGAGCGGCCCTCCCCTCCGCTCCTCCTGATGCTTTCCTGTCACAAATCCTGAAACCCTAATCCTGTTAGTATGTATGTTCCAGGGCTCAGCGTCTCCATGGGGTAACATAATCCTGCAGTAAATCTAGCGGCCCCACCAGGCACACACAGATGGGGATGCACACGTCCCCCTCAGCGCCCCCGCCCCCCATCCCCAGACAGAAACCCCCCGGTGGCCCCACCCATACTCCGTGACACGCTCCTGCCTCTCTGTCTCCTCCTTCACGTCAGTAAAACCGCTTGATGACAAAAACAGCCCTGAAGTGAGGGAGGAGGAGACGGGAGGGCATCGTGGTCATAAAGTGAGCATTTGGTGGTGAGGGAGCATCATCGCCCCACCCCCATCCTTACCTTCACTGACGTCCCTTCTGACTCTGCGTCTGGCTGGGTTCCCACATCCACTAGAATGAAAGCGGCTTAAACAAAATTTTATAGTCTTTAAGGAAGAGTTTTCAGGGAGAAATGTCAGGGCTGTGATTTACCAAAAAAAGAGAAGGAATGTTCATTATCTTAACATCCTTTTCCCTGAATGCAACACCCACCCCTCCCCACCACGCACCCACACCACCCCTTGACTGTTTGGTGCAACAAATTAATTAAACAGGGTGGCATTCATTGGTTAACAATGTATGTATTTATTTTTTTAAATATATATTTGTTGGGTTCAGACAGGAAGGAAGAAGGAGAGAGAGAGAAACATCAGTGATGCAAGAGAATCATTGATCAGCTACCTCCCGCACTCCCCACACTGGGGATTGAGCCTGCAACCTGGGCATGTGCCCCAACTGGGGAATGGAATCAGGATCTCCTGGTTCATAAGTCAACACTCAACCACTGAGCCACGTGGGCCGGGCTAACTATTTTTACATGGAGATCCGGTAGCTGGTTTTAAAGGAAATGCAGAGGGTGGGAGGATAGAGAGTGTAGACGGGCCCTGAGCGGAGTGAGGATGCGTCGGTACAGTTGTTTCCGAGATGAATTTTTAACAGGGTGCTGCTCCTGGTGTCCCCCGTTTCTGCCCTTCATTCCCACCTCCCCTCTTTTCTGCCCGCTTCGTCCTCCTCCTCCTTCGGCGTCTGTGCCACGTCGATTGAAAAGGAGAAGTTTGGGGGCAATGAAACATTTATTAGTGGAGAGAAGTATTTTTTATTTTGTTGAAGAAAGAGGTGGAAGAATGTCTCCTGCACACTTTCTACCTCAGGGCCCCAGTGGTGTGCTGGCTTTGAAAAATTTCCTGCTCTCTCTGCAGTCCCTGGAGCGGGCTGCATTCAGATATTTACAGCAAAAGAGAAATAAACTATAGGTTGCACCTTAGGCAATGAAGAGGCAGGCGCGTGCAGACTGAATACCGAAGCCCCGTGCAAAGGGGAGGCGGTGGCCACACCCAGAGCCTGCATCTGCCGCCAGGGCCTGCTCGCTGAGCAAGGTGAACAGCCAGGTAACACCGCGAGCCTACAGGCCAATCCCCCTCTCCGCCTCCGCCCCCCACCCCCATCCCCAGACAGAAACACCCCCCTTGATGGACAGGGCATCTCCACCATACTGGGCACCTGGATGTTGATGGCAGACACTAAAGGCTATGAGACAGGGACTGAGGCCCTAGCCAGTTTGGCTCAGTGGATAGAACATAGGCCTGCAAATTGAAGGGTCCTGGGTTAGATTCCAGTCAAGGGTACCTGTCTGGGTTGTGGGCTCGATCCCCAGTAAGGGGCGTGCAGGAGGCAGCAAATCAGTGATTCTCTCTCATCATTGATGTTTCTATTTCTCCTTCTCCCTTCCTCTCTGAAACCAATAAAAATATATTTTTAAGAAAAAGAAAAAGAAAGGGACTGAGGTCCTGGCAGGAAATCCTCCAGCCCAGAGGCCTCCGGGGTAGGCAGGCCGAAACACTCACTGTTCTCAGCCAAAGTCACTACCACAGCAGAGTGATGCTTTCTGGGGAGATACTTCTATAGAGATAATGCCCTTTCTTTTACGTAGTCTTACAGTCCATGCGTATGAGCTTTCAGGCCTGGCCAAACATGTTGATTTTCCTTTCCTGGGTTGGACGGGGCACAGTATAGATAATAATGCAACTGGGGTGCTGGATAGCAGCCAGCGTAATTGGCAGATGCCCCTTCCCCCAGAGGTGCAAATCAGAAAATCCACGAGGTGCTGCTGGTTTCAGATTCTCCCTCACAGAAAATAAACCAGAGGTCTCGAGAATCAATTGGAAAGTGTTGGATTATGTTCAGCATTCAGCGAGGCACCAAATGGATTATCCAAACCACTTTGTGCCCGGAATTGTTTTTCAGACTCGTTTTTACAGAAATACATTTGAAAGAAATCTTGATGCCCAACAGAGCTTCTGTAGCTATATCTTACATAGGCTTGCTTTTTTTCTATTCCCACTTCTTCAGAAAGCCGGGGTCACCTTGAACGTATTTCTGGCTTTCCTTTGGGCAGTAAGGCAACCCTACTAGCACTTTTCATGTAACGTTGACAAAAGTGTGTGCCATCTGCGACATCCAGCTCTTAAAGCAGATGTGGTCGTTTGATTACCGCCTTTGAGACAGGCCTCGCTGGGTGTGCCGCGTGCTGACAATCCACAGGGCGTCCTCAGCCTGAGGGACACCTCACTGCGACGCCATGCGATGGTTTGAAACTTTCTGGCCTCAGGGTTCCACTTGGGAGTCGGTGGCTTTCAGAACTGGGACGCTTCCGACGTCACAAAGACCTACTTGCTCCTTGTGACGTCGCTCCCACTCTTGACATCTGGCCTGGGTGTTGTGCAGGCCGTGGAGCTGGCAGGAGGGCTGGTAGACTTGACTGCATCTATCTGCAAGCCTGTTAGCGACTTCATTTTCCTGAAGGAGAAACCAGGAGGCATCTAAGGTTTATCGATTTGCCTATAGTGATTTCAGTGCGTCGGCAGGGAATAGGGAATAAAACCAATTTCCTGGCACCATTTCCGGTGCATGCAACTCCTTACCTTGCAACGCCTCGACTGGAGGCCAAGAATCCATCTCGGAGAATTTGATCAGAAAACAGATGATGGGTGATTCGGAAACCACAGAAGCATTGAGAAAGTCATAAAGATGTATAATATATGATAGCATTTACCAGCTATAAATAGGGAAGAGGCCGGGAGAAAAAGAGAGACCTTTGTAAATCCATTGGGTCCGGAGGAAAGGGAAAGTGCTTAATATTTCATTAAAAATGGATTTTCATAAATGGCACTTGAATATCTTTGGGCAAAAGACAAAATATGTAAGGACCAAGGTGTGGTTATTTACGACTCTTCATTATTAATGATTCGAACTGTTATTGAACCAAAACATCAACGAGGCGGACTCTCCCTGTGAGTGGGGCGCCCGCCTTGTGTGTTCTGGCACCACTGTGAGTGCATGAAAACCCACAGCACTTGTCCACAAGAGCTCTGAGCCTCCAGGGGGCACAGGGTAATGGGGGGGGGGGTGGTGTCAGTTACAAAGTGACACTGCCAAGGCACTGCTGGACTGGAAAACTCTTGTGAAGGAAGCCAGAGTCGGGGGGCCAGAAAGAACCTTACACATCGGCTCACACAATTTCCTCATTTCGTAGAGGACGACGCTGGGGCCCACACTTTGGAGCTAATCAGCAGTCGGATCTGTCTCCTGAATCCCAGTTCAGCGGTGGTTGGGTTTTTTTGAGGGATTTTCCCCCTCCTATGCCACATTCAGAGTGGAAAATGTATCCATCGTCTCATAAAATAATGTGGTATTCCTTCAGCAAACGGTCCAAATTGTAGGGGGCAAATATAAGCACAAAATCGAGAGCAAACAAAAATCCCAGAAGGGACTGGGTTCAGAGATGTGAAGTCATTTGAAGCTACAAGGAAAGAGCCTCATTGGTTCCGGGGAGGGAGACGCTGAGCAAATAGAGAGGCAGAGGGAAGTTCAAGGTGAGCAGCCAAGTGGATGGCCTGGGGCAGGTAAACCAAGTGTGTGGCTCCCTGTGGCTGATGTCACTGTAAGCAGACACCGGCGCTGCTCCCTCCCAGCCTGTGAGCACCTACGTCATGGGAAAACCAGCCTTCTCCCTGGACACGTGCACACGTGCGTGTGCACACACATGCGGCCTCATTCACCCACACGCCAGCCTCCCGCAGGCGGTGCAGAGACACAGCCATTCCTAATGGAGGTGGAGGGAAGAAGGGTTCCTGGGGGCTATCTGCCCAAGCTGAGCAACGATCGGCTCAGATATTAAGAACATATGGGACAGGCTGTGTCTCTAAACGAGAGCAGCGTGTGGGTGCCGGGACTGCAGCTCGGTTCAAGTTTGAATACGCACCACACCCCAATGATGCATTCACACGGCCTCAAGACACGCCCCTCCAACTCTCTAGCGTCTCCTGCCAGAGACCACACACAGTCATTGTCCCCATCCTCCGGGAGCGGGCCAGTGGGGACCCCCACTGCCCACAGCACCCACCGAAAGGCCGCCCGCACTTCTTGCCAAACACCAGAGGCCAGCAGCCATGACAGGTGTGGCTTAAAAGCGGTGGTTGGTTCCTTGGTCTTTCCCTCCACCCTGGTCCGGGACACCGAGGGAAACTCCCCTGTACTTGCTCTAGCTACTTTGTTTTTTATGGAGCGCACACCCACAAAAAAGCATAAGGTCCATATGGCCCTTATTGATTCGGGCCATCTGCTCAGCCAGGACTCGCTCCTGCCATGTTGGGTTAGAAGCGATTCCGAAAAGCCTTTCCTCCCATCAGAGACGCCGTGGTCAGATGGGGACGGGGATGGATTTCATTACAGGGCGGGGACCACAGGGCGAGGCAGCCGGGGCAGGACTCCAAGGGGCTTGTCTGCAACCCTGACCCCACCACAAAGGCCAGAGAGAACCCAGAACATTCTGATTGACACAGGGGGTAGATGCCCTCCACCCCCACCCCCCATGCGTTCACCCATTCGTGGCACAAGGAGGCCTCTAAGTAACTGAGGAAAAGACCATACCCTCATTAAACACCTGCAAATTGTGCTAGATGCCTGCAACACGAGGAAAGGGGAGAATCAAGTTCAAGCTAGCGGGTGAGGTCTGTTGGCCCTACAAGAAGGCATTTCTGCTTCGTTCTTAAAGGAAAACTTTTTTCCCTCTCCCTCAGCCTCTGGAGTCTTTTCCTTTTCCAGACGCTGTCCTCCTCTCGCTCTCAGCCCAGGGGCAATGCTTCCGTAGCCCCCCAAGTGTGTGTGAAGACCACTGATGGTTTGCAAGTCCGAGCTCTGTGAGAAATTAGCGTGGTTGTTCATGGCACCGCTCAAAGAGCCGCAAACAACAACCCCCCTGCTCATTTGTAAACTGGAGGAAATTAAATCCCTCGGAAATTTCCCGCCCCCTTCGAGGGCTGCGCCCCCTGGGGGGATGGGACTCACCTCGTGCCCTGTCCTCTGCCACAGGTGTTCCAGGGCAACAGCGACGCCACGGAGGTGGTTCTGAACAGGCTGCACACGCCGCTGCTCACGAGGTTCGTCAGGGTCCGCCCCCAGACCTGGCACGCGGGCATCGCCCTCCGGCTGGAGCTCTTTGGCTGCCGGGTCACAGGTGAGGTGGCGCTCCGGGGAGGTGGGGAGCCGATTGCATCCAGGGGTACAATTTGGAGGATGGATTGGAAAGACCAGCGTGGAGCTGGGAGAGCATGGGAGGCTGTGCAGGCGTGTGCGTGAGAGAGGATGGTGGCTGGACCAGCCCTTGCCTTTTATGAACAGTCTGAACCCTTCGCCTGGTAGACCGAGCCCAGAGCAAGTTGGTTGCTTCTTTGGCCTAAAACGGTCTTTGGTGTACACCTGCCCCGTCCTGTGCCCTAGCCATGCCAGCTCTGGGCGCTCTGTTTGGGCTTCTGGGCAAAGTACCTCACATTTATACGGTCTGCATTTTTCACGTACCTTCTTTGCACACCGTCTCGTCTACTGTCCCTAACAGCCCTATGAGGTGAGTGGGGGAGCAAACCAAGACTCAAAGAGACAAACAGCTCGCCCCAGGCCACCCACCGAGGAGGTGGCACTGGAGCCAGGCACTGGACCCACAAATTCTGGGCTCCTGTCTCCTTTGCCCAAAGACTCGACTTCCTTCTGAAGCAGCCATTCTCAACCTGTGGGTCTTGACCCCTTGGGAGGTCAAATGACCCCTTCAAAGGGGTTGCCTAAGACATTCTGCCTATCAGATATTTACATTACGATTCATAACAGTAGCAAAATTACAGTTATAAAGAAGCAACGAAAATAATTTTATGGTTGGGGGTCACCACCACATGAGGAACTGTATTAAAGGGTCGCAGCATTAGAAGGTTGAGAACCGCTGCTCTAAAGGGAGTGTGGGTCCTAAGCCCCCTAAGGGACAGTGTTCTATCCCTTCACATTGCACCGGGTGTCCGCAAGGACTCGGTGAAAACGCATTTTCTGGAAAATTGAAGAGTCGGGACCGCCTGGAGGGTCTGTAACTCAGTGTCCAGGCACCTAAAGCGCACGGACCGAGGGCCCTGCCTTCTCCATCCGCTCACGTGCTCCACACATATTTACCGCAGGCCTGCTGTGTGCCAGGCCCCATGCTGGGAGCTGCGGCCAGAGAAGGGAACTGAGCAGATGGGGTCTCTGACATCATGGAGCTTGCAGGCGAGGGGGGCAGATAGATAATGAGCAAAGACAGGTGCTGGACCATTCCACACGAAGATGTGTGTCTGGAGGAAAAGAACAGGGGCTCCGGGCAAGAGTGACTAAAAGGACCTCATTAAGTTGGTTGAAAGTTGGGGGACGGCCTTTCGGAGGGTGTGAAGCATAAGTTTGGGGGGTGAGGGAAAGTTAGCCTGGTGGCGACTGACGGGAAGAGCCTTTGGGGCAGCGGGAGCTGGTGTCACCAGCAGAGACCCGAGAGTCCCTGGCGAACGGCATTAGATGCTTCGGCCTGCCAGGCTCTGGGCTGTGAGCTTTGGTTAGCAGCAGCCCTCAAGAGGTAAGTGCTGCTATGAGTCCTCCTGGAAACCCGGGGAAACTGAGGCATGGAACCATGCAGGCGAGTTAGTGGCAGAGCCGACCTGAACCCCTGCAACCTGGCTCCCAGTCTCGGCTCTCGGCACCATTCTACCTTGAAGGGCGAAGAAATGAGTGCTGACGGCAGGTGTTTGAGGCCAGCGGGTTTTTTTTTAACTGCTCCCCGCTAATGGGGTATCCCCAGGTACTCTGCTGCCAGCCCTGACCCCCTCTGCCTTCCTCCCCGCCCCACAGATGTCCCCTGCTCCAACATGCTGGGCATGCTCTCGGGCCTCATCACGGACGCCCAGATCTCTGCCTCCTCCACCCGCGAGTACCTCTGGAGCCCCAGCGCCGCCCGCCTGGTCAGCAGCCGCTCCGGCTGGTTCCCCCGGATCCCTCAGGCCCAGCCGGGCGAGGAGTGGCTGCAGGTGGACCTGGGAGCGCCCAAGACGGTGAAAGGCGTCATCGTCCAGGGGGCGCGCGGCGGAGACAGCATCGCCGCCGTGGAGGCCAGGGCGTTTGTGCGCAAGTTCAAGGTCTCCTACAGCCTGAACGGCAAGGACTGGGAGTACATCCCTGACCCCAGGACCCAGCAGCCAAAGGTAGGGGTGCCTGGAGGACTCTAATTTTTTAAGTCAGGGGTGCAGGTTTCCCATCCAGTCATCACCAAACACCTATCATCCAGGGTGAGGAACATGCATGAAGAAATTACATTGTGCCGGGCACCGTGCTGACTGCCTTATTTTATTTTATTTTTTTTAAATATATATTTTATTGATTTTTCACAGAGAGAAGGGAGAGAGATAGAGAGCCAGAAACATCGATGAGAGAGAGACATTGATAAGCCGCCTCCTGCATGCCCCCTACTGGGGATGTGCCCGCAACCAAATACATGCCCCCGACCGGAATCAAACCTGGGACCTTTCAGTCCCCAGGCCGATGCTCTATCCACTGAGCCAAACTGGTTTTGGCATGACTGCTTTATTTTAATCCTTATGATGATTTCAAGCCTTCCAACATGTTCAGAAGGTAGACGCTTTGTCAGTCCCATTTTAGAGGTGACACCCTGAGGCTTGATGGCGTGCCCCGGCTCCCACAGTGTCCCTGGGGTGGTTCCATGGTTCAGACCCCCTGAACCTGACTCCAGAGCCCAAAGGCCTTTTGGTCAAGTTCAACGCCTTTTGTACGCTCTCTCAGAGGACGTTTCCTTCCAGTTGGCTAGACATCCAAAGGAGATGTGGGTTTTGGAGGCGAAACTATAGATAAATGGGGGATTTACTTCCACAAACAACTGTGTTTTCCCGAATGTGGCTGCCCTCCTTTGTAGTTCCCTCGTCTGGACTCGGAGATCTCCCCTGCCTGGTACTGCGGCCGGGCGAGGCAGGAGAAACTGCTCCAGGCCCAAGGCAGGCCAGGGAGGCACAGCCCCCGCCGTCAGGGGCGCAAAGGCCCCCCTTCCAGGCCCCGAGGAGCCCCAGGAGGGGGGAAGACGTGGTTTCTCTTCTCCAGGTCAATTTCCTGGTTAGCCTGCCCTTCCCAGCCCCATTTCTGAGTTTCCCCTCGTCTTCCTCCGAAGAGCAGGGCCCCTAACCAGGAAGGGGTAGCCCATGTCCCCATTCAGCCCCTTTACTAAGCACGTGTGTTCATTCTTGACCCTGAGGGGAGGCCTGGGTTGGAGGTTTGCAATACTGATGCAGTGGTTCTCGACCTGTGGGTCGAGACCCCTTTGGGGGTCGAACAACACTTTCACAGGGGTCGCCTAAGATCATTGGAAAACACAGATACGATTCATAACAGTTACAAAATAACAGTTATGAAGTAGCCACAAAAATAATTTCATGGTTGGGGGTCACCACCACATGAGGAACTGTATTAAAGGGTCGCAGCCTTAGGAAGGTTGAGAACCACTGCTGAGGTCAGCTCCCAGGTCACAATTCCGGAGGCTGGAAAGGCTCAGGGCTCGGTAACCGGAAGCTTCGGTGGATGGAGAAGTTGGATCCTGGCTCTTCTTAGCCGGGGTGGGGTGGGGGAACCTGGGAAAGGAGAGGATCCTGGCGAGGGGCAGAGCCCGCCCTCCCCGTGACAGCCCCCCTTTGGGGGCTGTGGACCTGGGCATCCTGCAGCATTGCCCATGCGGACCAGCCACAGCCCCTGACTGTCCTCACACCCACCTTCCCCTAAGCCAGCGGCTCCCGGGTGTGCTGTGGGCGGGTCCCCCAGCTGACTTCCACCAGGGCGGCCTCCCCGGTCCTCAGTTTTATGTCCTGGGGCTCCAGGCGAGTTTTCTTTGGATAGAATTGCCCTCCACTAAGCAAAGGTTTGGGGAACAGACTCTGTCAGTGTGTGACCAGGAGGTGTCAAGAAGGTCACTTTCCCTTCTGCCTCTCCGTGAACTTGGACCATCTACAGCTAGACGTTCAAGCGCTAGGAAAAGAACTAGGCTAGAACATCTGATTTCTGATACCCTGGAAAGTTCGGAACAGGCAAGGCAACCTGAGTTCCCTTCTCTTCCCTCTGGGGTTTAAGTCCAGCCTGAGACTCATGCGGAGCCGAATTCTTTTCTGGGGGCTCCGTTTCGGTCCCAGGATAGAAGGCAGGACCTGGCCGTGGGCACTCAGACCTGCTCCCGCTCTCCCTGGTCTGGGTCTCTCAGCATCTTCCGAATGAATACAAACCTTGTCTGAAAATGTCATGTCCAGCGACCAAGAGGCAACTAGGACGCTGCCTTCTGTTGTCTGCGAAGGCTGGGAAGGAGGAGGGGGGAGGAAAGGGAGGACGGGATGATGGAGGAGCGGTCCCCCAGAGGAAGGGCTGAGCCGCCTGTCTCCCCTGCAGCTGTTTGAAGGGAACATGCACTACGACACCCCTGACATCCGGAGGTTCGACCCCGTCCCGGCGCAGTATGTGCGGGTGTACCCCGAGAGGTGGTCGCCAGCGGGAATCGGGATGCGGCTGGAGGTGCTTGGCTGTGACTGGACAGGTAAGACCCTGGCTCCCCAGGATGCCTTGGGCAGGGGGGAGAGGTGGAGGGTCAGACTGGGCCGCGGATGGGGCAGAGGGGCCACCCAACCCCAGGTGAATCCCTCTCCGCCGAAATGCTGCCTTCCTGCCCACGCTGGGCTCTGCCATGCTTTCCTGCCTCAGACCAGGGGCGCTCAGACCTCTGGTCTATGGAGTTTCTTGAGGGAGGTGCTTGGTCATGCGTAAAGGATCGTTTCAGCTCTCCGGCCCGAGTCCCTCCAAAACAAATCCCAACCGCACACCACCCACCCCAATTCAATTAGATGCTGGCTCCTCAGGCCGGGGAGCTTGGCTGGTGATTTAGGGAAGGGAGAAAAAACAACCCCTCACGATAATCGAGTAATCGCTTTATGCGCGAGTCTGGCCTCCAGATGTCAGCGGCGGGAGCCTTCGCTTTCCTTTCAAAGCCACATCTGTAAAAGGCATTCGCTTGCTCAGGAGGGACCCGGTGGCTGGGACTTCTTCCCAGTGTGTGGCAGGCGATGGCTCACTCCGGCCTCGCCAGGCCGGCGGTCCAGGGAGCGCCTCTTCATTCTCCTAGACAAGGCGGGGGGCCCCCTGAGCATGCCCACCCTCTGCTGGGAAGCACCCTGCTGTTCTGAGTCAGGCCCCACCTGTCCTCTGGGCACCAGCCCTCCTCCCCCCTCAGAGCTGGCACTGGGTCCCCCGAGCGCGCTCACTGCTGCCCAAGAGCTGGGGTGGCCGCCGAGCCACCACTCCGCTGGGGCCCAGGTATCTCCATGCTCCTGTCTGCTGTGCCCGTCACCAGCAGGGAGTCGCAAAGGATTGATGCAGGCAGGGCATGTCGGAGGAGAGCTTTCGGCTCCCAGGGAGAAAAGTGCCTCTGGCGTGCCTGCTGCAGTGGAGGCATGCAGGTGGGGATCGGGCCCAGACCGGCCTCTCCCCACCTCATGAGCACTTCTCGCTCCCCATTAGGTAGGACTAAGGCCAGGTCTCCACTGAATGTGGCTCACCTGCCCTTTTGAGGCTCTGAAAACGGGGGCTTCTAGGCCAGTGGCTTTCAAATGTTTTCACCGCCATCCACAACTTAAAATAATGTATAAAACTACCCAGCAGACTTACAAGCGCACATATGCACTCGTGCGCACACACACACACAAGCACACACACGTGTGTGCCTGTGGGGAACTGTGTGCCACTGAGTGCCTAGACGCTGGCCACAGATTGCCATGTGTAAGTCAGACACATTACTCAGCCCTCAACATCTCAGGTTTCTTAACTGAAAAATGGGGGGTGTGAGGGATCACGGTATAACTTCACCCCTAGGATTATTACGAGGGTTCCACAAAATACTGGATATCGAGTACTTAGACTGCTGCCCGGCACCTAATAAACCTGTTGGGATAAGTAAGCAAGACGGAAACTAGTAAGTTCCCCAAGCAGTGCCCCTCCTGACCATGTGCGTGCACGCTGAAATGTTACCGTGGCTATATTTAAGATGCTGGTCACGACCCATTAAATTGATTCCCACCAGACTGACAAGCACACATATGCACGCACACATATGTACGCACACACACACACACACACACACAAGCACACACATGTGTGCCTGTGGGGAACTGTGTGCCACTGAGTGCCTGGACTCTGGCCACAGATTGCCATGTGTAAGTCAGACACACTACGAATGCATGTGACATACAGTCTGGAAAAGGATCACGAGTCGAAGCCAGCGCCTCTCTCACAGATAGAGAGACCGAGTCCCCGAGACAGGAAGCCAGGCGACAGAGGCCGCTCAGCCCGCCGGGGGCTTGCTCACACTTCTGTCCTCTCCTCGGGCCCTCGGGGCCCAGCCTCCCGCGGCTGGCCCTGCTCTCGGACAGGCCAGACGGTGGCCAGTGGCTTTTTCCCCGTCTTGCACCCTCACCCCAACCGGGCCCAAATGACACCGGTAACGGTCATCAACAGGTTTCTCATTTCAAAGTCCCGCCCGGCCATTCCTCCGAAGAGCGGAGTTGGGGCTCGTTCCCCGCTGCCCAGCCTCCCTCCCTTTGAAGTCTCGGACATCTGGTTTCCATCGCAGTTTAACGGGCAGTTACCTCGGAGCGCCCAGTGCAAACACTGTGGACACGGGCCGGCTGCCGTTTCCTCGCTGTCAGCCACCGCCCTGCCCTCTGAGGCCTGGCCAGCCCCTGTGCCCCTGCACTTCGCGCCATCTCCACCCATCAGCTCCCCCGTCTTGCTACCTCGCATTCCCAGAAACTGCTCTCCCAGAGCTCATGGTTTTCTGGCTGGTCACATGTCCATTCCTTTGTGCCCCTCATCCTTGGTCCGTGTCTTTTCATTCCTACCCCAGAAGGATCCCAGGGGAAAGAGAATGGGCCGGGCCGAGTCCCTGCCGCTAAGTAATGTGATGGGGCTGCTTCACGGGCCGGTCGGTGTGTGTGTGTCAAATGGTTACTTCTCGCCTTGCTGCCTGGCGTTTGCGGCACAATTGAGTTTGAGGTTCGTGACACAGTGACGAATTCGAACTCACAAATTAGGAAGGACGCTTCGAGGTTATTTGCTGTTGACTGCAAGCCAGAGGCAGACAGGGCAAAGGGGAGTCGGGAAGGTTAGGTGCGTGGTACTTAACAGCAGGAAGACGGGAAATCGACCGTGCAAAAGTGATTCAGCGGATTTAGTGCATTCCTTCAGCCCCTGGCTTTATTAAATGGTATCCTGCAGGGGACCTGACAAAGACGCCTAATCACACACAATAGCGCCCAGGAGCAGGTATAGAAACGGGAGGGACCACGCCTGGGCGGATTCGGGGAGTCTCGTGGGAGCACCACTCTGGGACGTAGACCCCACCCCACGGCACATGGATTTGAACACCAGTTACCAGCTCTCCTTTTTGCCCCACCAGGGCCTGACTCACCGTTTAATTCATCTCACCAATGGTTGCCCAATGAATGACTTGGGGTGAGCAAATAAACAAGTGAATGGATAGGTGGATGAATCACCCAGTCAGAAGCCACTGCCTGCGGCCGGGTTGGGCCCGGCCCGGTTTTGTTGCATTCTAGTTATTAGGACGTTTTGAATAAGTTGCCAACACTGATACGTCTGGAGGTTTTCCATGGGGATTTTTGGATTTGGGGGTGGGGTGGGGAAAGTTTGCAAGATCTGACCACACGTGGCCATCTCCCCACTCTTCCTCACCCCCATCCCTTGGGGCCTCAATCTGCTGGATCCGGTCTTGGTGGTCCCTCAAATCAGGCAGGCAAGGTCCCCTCTGTCCCGTTCTCGACTCTTCCCAACCCCCAGCCTGCCTTGCAGGAGCTCTTTGCATGTCGGAAGCTTTTGAATCTGCCACACCTTATTATTTATTACATGGTATCTGAAGGGGGGCCTGACAGAGACGCCTAATCACACCCAAGGGCGCCAGGGAGCAGGTATTGCTCCTGAAGGCACGGCCCCAAGTGACTTCCACCCCACAAAGTCTGAGTCCCTTTGAACCCCAAGTCCTTTCCGTGGCTTTTGTGCAAACGTGAACAGCCGGGTCGGGATCACACCTCCCAGGCACCGGCTCTGCTTACGGCTTTGGTGATTGTGATTCCCAGGTGGGGTGCGCTTTGGTTCCAGAAGTTCTGTATTCTCACAAAACCAGGGGTGAGGCGGGAAGGCCTGTCGGCTGCCACCCCAGGGGAGGGGCCCAGGTAGGCCCCAGGTTTCCTCTGAATGGAAGCTCATGTCCTTGAGCAGCAAGACGCATGCAAACTGGTTTTGATGAGCATCGCTCATTTTGCGTGTTGGCTCATCCACACTCTTTGTCTTAACGGACCCCCCCACCCAGAGGGTGGACCTGTCTCTCGTGGCCTTCCTGCCAGCCTCAGGGCCTCCGCTGGGCAGTAAGGAGCAGGGGTTTGTACCGGGGCCTCTGTCTGTCTGTCTGGGCTGTTTCTGCAGCTTGAGCCCATTTTCGTTCAGCTCAGACAACGCTCCGACATCATTGCCGCACACAGGGGTGACCTCGGGGTGCGTGTGTCTGACCTTTCTCTTCCTCTGACAGCCCCCACTCAGACAGGAAGCCTAGTTTGGGGCGTCTTCCTCCCGCTGCGTTTCAATGCGGACTGCTGTATGCAGCATTCACGCCCTTCCTTTGCTTTCACGCAGATGCCAAGCCCACCGTGGAGACCCTGGGACCCACCGTGAGGAGCGAAGAGACCACCACCCCGTACCCCATTGACGAGGAGGCCACCGAGTGCGGGGAGAACTGCAGCTTTGAGGACGGTGAGGCTCGGGGTCAGAGTCCATTCATCCTGGATGGCCGACCAGTAGGGATGGAGGCTGATGGGCAGCTGGGCAGGGACTTGGGGGTCGCTGGGTCAGAGGTCAGGGAGAAGTGGGTACTCAGGGGTTTGGGGCAGTGGCCATTTCCAACCAATCAGTATTGAAATCAACTGTACAGCCTATGGGCATGAACCCACTGATCATCAGCTGAGATATGAGTTTATTTTTTAAAATATGTCATTTTTTATTGATTTCAGAGAGCAAAGGAGGGAGAGATAGAAACATCAATGATGAGAGAGAATCATTGATCAGCTGCCTCCCGCAAGCCCCACACTGGGGATCCAGCGCGCCACCTGGCATGTGC
This sequence comes from Lasiurus cinereus, assembly GCA_011751065.1. Lineage (NCBI taxonomy): Eukaryota > Metazoa > Chordata > Mammalia > Chiroptera > Vespertilionidae > Lasiurus > Lasiurus cinereus. The sequence goes on from JAAGEH010000022.1 coordinate 6,285,283, forward strand.
CCTGACCGTGAATCAAACTGTGACCTCCTGGTTCATAGGTCGACGCTCAACCACCGAGCCACCACAGCCAGGCAGAGGGGACCATTTAAAGAGGACTCCTCCTCCGAGAGGTCCTCTTCTCTAGCCCTCACTTCATGTGGTTTAGAATCCACGTCTGTGATCCTTTCTCCTGCTGGGCCGTGTCTTCACGACACAGTGAGGAGAAAACCTGGAGGTGACGTGGTTCAGGGAGCCCACGAGTCACGGTTAACCATTCCTTAACGGGCAGTTAACCATTCCTTAACGGCATCGCCCTGTCTCTCACCGCCACGGATGGAGAAAGCGTCATACTTTTATGACCCCGCGGGAACGCGCGTCCCCCGTGGGCCGAGGGCAGGTCAGGGACAGAGGCGGGGTGTCAAAAGGCACCTCCGTTCCATCCAGGCCCAGGGCCCCTCCCTCCCCGTCCCGTGGGAAATCTGGGCTCCTCTCGTTCCGCCTCCTCACCGTACCCACGCGCGATGGAAACCATTGGCAGAGACCAAAAGCGCGACAGGTTTTAAATCACCCGCCAAGGAGCGGAGTCTGAGGACATTCCTCCCCGACCACAAATTTGGGGAACACCTGGCATTTTTGGCTGGAAGTGCGGGCCTGACAGCCTCCATTTACAGTAAATTACTGACCGTTATTAAACGTTCGTTAAGCAAAATTAGGGAAGATGGAAGAGACTGGGGAAGTGATGGAGACAGAGAGACGCAACGCCCACTTCTCGTAGGTTAGACGGCAGGGTCTGCCGGACCCGCACACTCAGCGGCCTGACAGTCGGAGGGACTGCGCTGATGGAGTGGCCAACTCAAAAAAAAAAAAAAAAAAAAAAAAAAAAAAAAAAAAACAGGCTGCGAAGAAGAATGGGAGGGAAGCCAAAAATAAATGCTGAAGTTGTGTGACTGAAAAATGATAATTTAATGCATATGCTTTGAGGAATGTGCTTTTGTGTAGCGTGTGGGCGGAGGGACACCATTGGTCAGGGCTCGTGGAATACAGAATCCTGACATTTTAATGAACTGTTTCTGTTTTATCGAGAGGAGAAGGAGACTTGGAGAATCTTCCAAGACATGCTGAAGAGAGTTTGAGGGCCAAAAGTAGAATGCACGGGGAGTGAATGTAGGGTGTCGGGTTAGCAGGGTTGGCCGGGCGTGGGGGGGTGTGGGGGGGCAAGGGCGGGGATTCTGTCTAAATGGCAGCCCAGAGGAAAATGGAAGGGTTCTGCGAACGTTCAGAAGTCTCCTATAATTTCCCCGTTTGTAGTGGTTTGTTTGCTTTTTGAGGTTTCTTTGGTGGTTCCTCCCTTGCCCTCATAGTTTTTTGCAAAAGACCCCTTTGTGGAATTTGGTTCCCTGAGATACAGTATTCATGTAAACACGAGAGGGGAATTACGGTATATTGAATTACTCCATATTTTTTGCACGGGGAAAGAAATAGACGTTCAGAAATGGCCGGGAGAAGGGGATGGTGAGGGCTAAGAGCTGACTTTTCCAAGCCACAGGTTGATGCTGTAATCGATTCCATGTGTTCCTTCTCCACTCGAGCTGACTTTGGCCCACGGTGGGCAAACATTCCACCATCCCCCTGGGGAAGGAGCGGCGTGAGCAGGGCCCGGTGGCACGCGGTGGCCCTCTGCCCTCTGGCCTCGCCCTCGGCGGCGTGCCCTCCTCACCTCCGTGGTGGGAGCAAGCTGTTTCCAGTCTGGTACTCACTGCAGACTTCCGACCCCACGGCTGAGGCCTTCCCCCCAGAAATTCCCTCTATGGGAACCCTGAGAACGGAAGTGAGAAGGCCAGAGACCCCACTTCCTCTCTCTGCCAGCACCTTCCTGCCGCCTGCACAGGCCCTCCTGGCAGCACGAGCGGCCAGCCTTGTCCCGTTTCCTCTTTCTCCCGCCTCCACCCACCCCTGCTTCATCGCCCATGGAGCACCAGCAGCTCCGTCTTGGTTTTGAGAGTCCGGTGGACCCTCAAAGGACCACCTGGGGTTCAGACTTCTAGCTCAGGCCCGAGAGTAACGGAGCAGCCAGGCCAGCCAGCGGTGGCCGCTCCTGAGAGTCCCCGGAGGACGCACCCTCTGCTGGCCTTGGACCCAGCCTTCCCGTGCAGTTCCTCCTCCTCCGGGTCAGCACCGAGCCGGGTGGCCGGCTGGCCGGCGGGTCTGGTTCCGTCGCTTGGCCCTCGCCCGCCACCTGGCAGTGCCTCCCCTGGTGACGGGGAGACGGCCCCGTCTTCGGGAACAAGAGACCTACCGCAGGAGGTGCAGGGCGGCCAACAAGCCTGCCTTGTTTCGGCGCCCCCTTTCTCCCCGCTGGCCTGCCTCCCGCCTCTCTGCCTGTCCCTCCCGAGAGCCAGGTGGGCGGGAGCCAGCCTTCCCCCCCGAGGGGGCGCTGGGGAGACATTGTTCGCTGGCGTTGGAGGAGCAGCGGTTTTCACCAGGGTCTGTTCTCCGAGGTGGACAGAGAGGCCGGGGAGGGCCCGCGACGGCCGCGCGGTGGCCTCCTTTGTGATCGCCGACTCTGGGAACCGCGGGCAGACTTGGCTTTGGTGCCTGGGAAGGATGAGACCAAAGGCTGACCCCACAGCCAGCGACCGCCAAGAGGAGTTGCATGAATGAGCGAAGGGGAGCCTCCTTTCTCTGCGCCGCACTCAGGCCTTGCCAGCCATTGACACAGCGCGACGGTGGCTGTTCTCTGAACCCGTGTCATGGGCTTTCTCTCTCTCTCTCTCTCTTTCAGACAAAGATTTGCAGCTCCCTTCAGGATTCAACTGCAACTTCGACTTCCCCGAGGAGGCCTGCGGCTGGATGTACGACCACGCCAAGTGGCTCCGGAGCACCTGGGCCAGCAGCACCAGCCCCCACGACCGCACGTACCCCGGTAAGCCGGCCGCGGGTCCGGAGACGGGCGCCTTCCTGCTCGCCCTCCCCACGCTCAGCCCAGAGCCGCCCTCTGCCCTCTGCCCGCAAACCACTGCAGGCTTTGCTCGCGACGTCACCCCACAGAACCGCGGGCCGGCGGTTCCTGCCCTCGCCCGTGATTACAGGACGGCCTGGAAGCAGGGCGGGAGGGAGGGAGGCCGAGATGAAAGAGAAGGAGGAAGGAAGGAAGGGCCGTGGGGAGATGCCATGAGTCAATGTCCCCTTGTTCCCAGGGCCGGTCCGCACTGCCAGCGTCACAGCTTCGGGCTGGGTGTTGTTCCGAAAGTGGCCATCAGGAAGCCACGGGCTGAGAGTCGGCCTTACCTCCTCCCAGGGTGGCACGGCCTCTGTAGCGAGAGCCACGTCCAGGGCCCAAACGCTGCCAGGTGCCAGGGTGTCTGGCAGAGCTGCCTGGTCAGAGCCCCTCAGAGTCAGAGTCTAGAAGCCTCTGGCCTCTGGGGGTGAGGCCTTGCCTGGGCCCTTGGAAATCGGTCGAAGCAGGTTGCCCACCATGTCCACGGTTGCCCTGGTTACAGGGATGTTCTGGTGGGTGCTTAGCAAGCAGCTCTCCGGGGGTGACTCTACACTGAGGGCCACCGTGCGAGTTGCAGATCCTCCTGCTGTGGCTGACCCCCAGCCAGCGGCCAGCAGGGGAGGTGGGAGAAGTTCGACAACACAGCCCCCCGCAGTTCCCCTCTCAGGCAGAGGTGATACCCACAGATAACTCAGGGAGCAGAAGTACCGGTCCATGGTGCTAAGCTAATGAGGAAGCGTTGCATTTCAGAGAATGGGTCGTCTTGAGTTGGCAGTATCCTTTATTGACTTGTAACTCTCTATCATTTAATTTTTAATAGTGCTTGCGTTTAACGGCTGGCTTGCAAAATCCCAGATAATTGAACAACAGGTCGGCACAAACACACCGGCTCCGGCACTCCACAGGCGTTCGCTTTCAGATTCCCACACCCCTGGCCTGGGTGGTATCCCCCCTCCTCCCCCCGTGAGCATTCGAGAGGAAAGGGGTTCACTCTGGAAATTAGCAGATTAAATGTTGCCTGACCGGAGAATCCAGGGGAGAGGGACCGCCCCTCTGCCCCTCGCTGCCAGGACTGGCAGTGCCCCCTGCCCCCAGGGGAGGCAGTAGGACAGATGCGGGGAGGGCGCTGTGGCCGCCTCCCGACACGGCCTACACTTGCTTTCCCAGAGGGTCGCAGCGCCTGCTCGAGAGAAAAACATTTTCATATTTCAAGTGTTTATCTCTTCAGCGTTCGAGTGCTCGGAGAGATTAATATCTGAGGATCGGTGCAGCCGCGGGCAACGGGAGAGAGCACTTACCCCGTCCCAGCCCTAATCACCCTCCCTCCTCTCCTTCACTGCAATAATGTTTAATTAATATAATGAGCCTCCTGCACGCTGGAAAAAAAAATACTTATTTTTATAACCCAGCCTGGGTTTTTCATTTTATTTCCTCCCCTTTGAGACTTGGCCCAATTAATTGGTTGGTCTCCCAACCCCCACTTTTTATCTTAAAGATTTGTAGGGTACATGTCTGTGTGTGTCTGTGTATGCCTCGTGTTTACATGTGTGTATTGGTGGGTACATATGTGTCTGTGTGTTTCTCAAGGTGTTTGTTTTGTGTGTGTGTGTGTGTACATGCATATATCATGTGTTTTTATGTGTAGATGTAGCTATATTGATAAATATGTATATGCCTGTGCGTATGTTTTGTGCCTGGATCTCTGTGCATGTGTCTGTAGATTTGTATGTGTGTTTTTAGTTTCTATGCACGCATGTGTGTGTAAGAGGGAAGCTTGGCAGAGGCAGGTTGAATAAAGGAACATGGATGATAAAGCATGGAGACCTTTACTGGCTCTTACCCAGCATTCATCTTCAGGGCCTGTCTAATAATTCAGCCTCTTCCTTTGCACTCCTCTGAGCAGATGTTCTCTAAGAACGTCTGAGGCCTGCCCAGGCCAGGCCCCAAGGCCACCCGTCAGCAAGGGTCACTTCAGTGACTCTCTTTTTGACCCTGGCCTTTACCCCTGCCCATTGCTCGCTCACCTCTGCCTCCCCCTCGCCCAGCCCTTGCCCTCACCTGAGTGCCCCATCCCCCCCGACCCTGGCTACTGATTGGGAATTCTAGCCCTTATCCTCCTCCGGCTGATCCGTCGCAGCCTGCAGTGGGGAGGGCTCTTGGGAGCAAGCTCACAGAGCGGGCGGCCTTCCAACCTGTGGCTGGCTGGATGGGGACAGAAGGAACATGAGGGCCATAAGGAACTACTCGGCCTAGTGGTGTTTTTCCCCCTAAGATATTGAGAAAGAAAATAATTATTTTCCTCCTCCAGAGGCATCCCTGAAGTTTGGGAAAGTGGCGCTGGTAGCTTGCCTCCGGAAAACAGACTCAGCATACTGTCCTCAGAGGCCTTCCTCATGCCCTCTGATGGCTTACAAAAGCCTGGGCTGTGTTTCCCATGTCCCTGCTCCTGACAAAACTGGGTCGTGGGCTTTAAGGGAGGAGAGGAGAGAAAGCCCTTTCTGTTCAGGGTGGTCCTTCCTTTCTTCTTCTCCTTCTTCTTCTTCAAAAAAAAACGGGCCCCCGAGGGGAGCAGTTAGGAGAGAGGAAACAGCTGTGCTTGGTTAGGGGCAGGGTAAATGCTAATGGGATCAGAGCGGCCAGACCTTCCAAGTCAGACCTGAGAGTGGCTGTGTCCCCCACAGGTCACCGCCGCGCAGAGAGGAGCCCACCCTCGCTCTTAAGAGAAGGGCGCCCTCTGTTTGATCCCCTCGCTCGATGGGTAAACACAGTAATTACATCTCAGAAAGGAGGTGTCTCTGTCCAGAGAAAAAAGCAGGCAGGAAAGGGAAGCGCCATGTTGAAATAGCACACACAGGCCATTTGGTTAGGAGTGTCTGTGGAAAAGACTTACATTCCGGAGATGTTTTCTGATCCAGTTCTTTCCTCGTGTTTTGTTTTGTTTTTGTTTTTGTGTGTGTGTTTTTTTTCTTCTGTTCCTTTTAAGTAAGCAATTAGTTCTGTTCTTTTGGCCAGCGCTGGTGGTTGCTTAAGGCTGACAGGACACCCACTGGTTTCCATTCCACTGTTTTTGTTTTTCAAGATAGTCTTTCAAGACGCTTGGAATTTCTTTTTTTAGCTCTGTGCTTGTGCTCAGAAGCCCGGAGTGTGTTCACACCCGTCCCTGGGAAGCCTGTCCCCCGGGGACCCTGTTCCCAATTCTCTGACCCCTGCTGGTTCCGGAGGAGCCCAGCCCAGCCTCTCCCTCCCGAAGCCACGCTGCCTTTTCTCTGAAGCCACCGGGAGACAGAAAGTGTCCCCTAGTGGGAGTTTTGAGGAAGATCAGATTGAGGGCTTTTAAGAACAAGGCCCAAAAAACATCTTTGAGATGGCCCTGTGACAACAGGGCATGCGTGGCTGTTTTAACTTAATGAAAATGAAAGACAGCTAAAACTTTGCTTCTTTCTGCCCCCAGCCAGGTTTCAAGGGCACCAGACCCAGGCTGCCTGGGTCGGTGCGGGTAGAGGGCATGCTTGTTGTCACATTGCCCTGGTGACCACTGCTCAGCGCCATCAGGCATTGACCTGAGGGTGACCTCTGGGACCCTCGCTGCTGCTGCTGGTCCATGGTTTGGTGCAAAGCAAGAAGGTAGTGACTAGGGCAGTGGTTCTCAACCTTCCTAAGGCCGAGACCCTTGCATACAGTTCCTCATGGGGTGGTGACTCCCAACCATGAAATGTTGCTACTGTTATGCATCGTGATGTAAATATCTGCATTTTCCGATGGTCTTAGGCGACCCCTGTGAAAGGGTCGTTCGACCCCCAAAGGGGTGGCGACCCACAGGTTGAGTACCGCTGGACTAGGGGGATGTGCCATCTGGACTATCCCTTGATGGGAGAGGTCCATGGCTGGTAGCTGGCTCGTTGCTTCGTTTTACCTCAGTGTGCAACCTTAATATAAAGTGAGCAAGTAACATAGCATGGGATAGGGTAGGAACTGTTTCATGCCATCAAAAAGTGCAGCCTACATAAATACCAACCGATACCAATAATAGTAAGAATACTCATTGTTTTTGTTGTCGTTGTCAGGAATGAGACAGGAAAACTGGAGACACAGGTCCTTACCCCAGGTCAGCTTCGGGACCCTCAGGTGTGTGTGCTCTTGTACACACCTGCTGACCTCACGAAGGGGGTGGGCACAGTGTGACTTCATTTTAGTAAGTTCAAGTCGTGGGCGTGATACACAGAAAACAGGCAACGGCTGCAGCAGGAAAGGACAGCTGGGGTTGTCTTGCATTCCTGTTTACCGGATTGAGAGGACAGAACCTTCCCTCCGGGTTCCAAAACCATCTCACAGCGGGAGCGAATCAAGGATGCCGTGTCCGGCAATGTTCGAATCTTCCACCAGGTGGCTATCCCACCCAATGCGCGTGGCAGACACGGGCTGTGGGGTGCAGACTGGGCCTTTGAGAGACCTCCGTTAGGATGGAGGACCAGAACCGTGGGGCACCCACGAGAAGATGAAGTGTGTGCCAGGAGGGTGGGCGATGGTTGCCGAGAAACCAGAGGAAATAACGGAGGAGTGACCTCGCTTGGGATGGGCTTGATTTTTGTCAGCAAACTACGGGTGACCCGGTGAATTACAACGCGACTCTCTGAGCTCGGAAGACCTTCCCCATAGACGGGGCCGACGGCCGCAGACACGGGATCGGCTTTAGCTGGAGTTGCCCTGAGAACGAGGTTGCGGTGGCTTGGCCAGGGGGTTTGCAGCCACTGCAGCTACGGAGACAGGAACTTCTCGGGCTTCCATCACGACAGATAATTAAAGACCAGGAACAGCTTGGCTAAAAGAAAGCCAATATTCAAGCAATAACTTCAACTGGAGGAAAAAAAAAGCATTAAGGAGGTGGGAACACTTCTCTGGCTTTGTGGAAAAGACAGCAGTAGAGAAGAGAAGCAATTATTCCTTTTTTCTTTCTTTCTTTTTTGAGGCATCATTGCTTGAGGCCCCAGCAGTGTGTGGATACACAACAAAGGGGTGGGATGATAGCAAGACCGCCTCCATTGCAAAAAAAGCGTTCCTGAACGCTGACATCCCCAAAACAGCTTCGGGGAGACTCCTGCAAAGCCCAGGCCTGACTTCCCCAACTGTCCACCGAGCGGTCAGCTGTCAACCCGGAGAGCATCCTGCTGAGTGCATCCAGAGTCAGTGTTGCCTTCCGCTGGTTGTTAATTTGAGGACCTCAGCGAGACGGGTTGACCTTGGGAGGCCAGCCGAGGGGGCTGACTCATGTTTTAAGCATGACCTGTGCAGAGAGGCTGCCTCTCCCGCAGCACTAAATATTCCTTCAGATGGCGGCTCTGGCAGGAGGGCGCGCGCTGGCCAGGAGAGGCACGCACTGGACAGATGGCGTGCCCGGCTTCGCGATAGCCAGGAGGACCCGCCTGGTGATTTATTTCGGGGTTTTGGTGAAGGTGGGGACGCCGAGGTCCCGTGGCGGAGGGGCCAGATGCTGTCACGCGCTCACAGAGCACTCTCGCCGCCGACGCCAGATGTGGCCGTAAATCGCCAGGTGGGGTATCAGGAGGCCCTGGTGGAGGCGGCCGCCGGTTAAGACGCTCGAGGACCCCATCCTCTGCGCTTCCTCCCTGCCCTTTTGAACTCCCGTTGTTCATTCCCACAACGTGGGGGTTGTCCCTGGGTCGAGGGCAACAACAGATGTTTGGAGTCAGGGACCCTCCCCCAAACGCCGCCTCCTCGGCGTGTCAGGTCTGGGAGAAGACGGAGTGTATCTCTGGGACACGACTTCACCATTCTCTTTCAACAACGGGACCCCTTTCCTTCCCCTTGTCTTTCTGCTGGAAGCTGTCCATTGCCGGCATCACTGCCACCGGGTACGAGAACAAGAAGACAGCCGCCAGCCAGGGCTGGTGCTCAGCTAGTCTGTTGTCAGCTCTTCAAATGTCCTTAATGTCCAAGTAAATCACCAAGGTAGTCCCCCGGTGCCATCCCGTGCCAACCCTTTGCTCTGTCTAGTCACCAGCAGCCAGTGTGTGCCTAGCAGTCCCTCTGTGTTCGGCCATACCCTGGGATGTTCCAGAAGAACCAAGTTCACTGTCACATGTGTGGGTGCCTGGACTTAAAGGAACAAGGACACTTCCCTTAGACACGGGTCAGTGGAGACCCACCCCTGTAGCTAACGGCCTGCAAAGTGAACGTTTAAAGGAGCAAAGGCTGTGTTTCCTGAGGAAGCGAAGACTAAGGGGCTCCCATTCGTCAGGAGGGACAGTGTTTCTGAGTCGGAGGACAGATACGGGGCTGTGCTCCATCAGGGATGGAAGGAGGACAGCAGGAAAATGTAACGCTGGGTTTAAGAAGTTCCTGGCAGTGAGGGTTGTGACCCAGGAAACACATTGCCCACACGGCCTGTGAGCACTCCTTTCCCGGGAAGTTTAAAGCAAAGGCTGGACAGCTGTTCTGGATGCTTCCAGCCTCGTTCCTCTGGACGGCTGGGCTGGCCTTGCCGTAAGCCGTCTCCCGAGCCCCCCTTGAGTTCCAGGATTGTGGGTTACTTCATTCCGTCTAGCACTGGTTCACACACAGACACATGGTGAATCACGCAGGATGCACAATTTGGGGCTGCCCAGTTTGGGGGCTTAGGATGATGGATCTGGAAACCGACTTATTCCTAAAAACATTTTCACTGTCCTCAGGCCAAACCATCCTTGTCTTTGAGTCTTGGAGTGGTCTTCCCAAGTTATTGGTCTCCTCCAACCCGTTTTCTTTCTTAAAAAAACAAAAAGGCAAGCACAGGAGGCAGTGTGGATAGCAATAGTAGTATGATAAAAGGCCATAATTCATATCGAGCTCTTACTGTGTCCCTGTTCCTGTGCAAAGCATTGTGTGCACGGCTTGTTCCATTTCTCCCTCACAACCCTATGCGGTAATGACGTTGTTATACCCATTTTACAGATGGGAAGACTGAGGCTTTAACAGATTAGTGAGGATTAGGCTAGGGCAGTGGTCGGCAAACTGGCTTGCGAGTCGAGGTTTGCCTCTCTGTTGACTGATGAGTTTGCCGACCACTGGGAAAGAGGCTTAATCACAAGGAACAACAACAGCCTGTAATTATTGGAATGGAGAGTCTAGGTCAGTGGTCGGCAAACTCATCAGTCAACAGAGCAGCAAACCATGGCTCACGAGCCGCAGTTTGCCGACCACTGGGCTAAGGTTTCAGCCCATGCTCAGGTGATTTTACTCAGATTGATCAAGGCTTATAGCTTCTTTCCATCACTCTGTCCTGGGGTCTCAAACACATCGCTTCAGTTCTCTGAGCCTCACTTTCTTTTGTTGATAAGAATGAAGAAAATGATCGTTATTTCACAGGGGAAATGACATTAGATAGGCAGATAAAGCCTCCAGGGAAATGTCTGGCACATAGTAGGTACTCAGGAAACATTGGTTCCCTTCCCCCTGCTGCTCCTCTCCCCCTCCCTGGATCTTCCTGGTCTCGGCCATTCCTCCGTGATGTCCTGGTTCTAATCAGGTCTCTCGGTGACAGGCAGGCAGGGACGTTTTGCAGCTCAGCGTCCCTCTGACTGATGTCTACTGCTAATTCCCTAAATTTACATATCATCTTTCTTCCCTCCAGCTCACAGCACTTAACAGACAAGTGGGGCACAAATGATTTAACTAAGTGAAATTCAGAGGCCTGCTTGTCTTGAGATTCTGCGAACTAGTGGCTTAGCTCAGATGTCAGCGCTGAATTACGATCCCTCAGCTGCTCGTGCTTAGCACGCCACCAGCATTAACTCTCTGATCTTCCAGTGGCCCTTTAAATCATGCATAGCGATTATCATCTTATTGGGGGAGGGGGAGGGGGAGGGGGGAAGTGGGGGAGGGGAAAGGAAGGGGCTGAGTTCGGGGCCGAGGGAGAGGCCGTCTGTACAACCTTTGGTCTCCTGGTGCCAAAGTTTTAGCAACAGGAGGGCTAAGTACAAAACAGACCCAGCTAACACCCAGCCAGCCGCGCTCCTGACACCTCCACGCACATTTTCCTTCCTAAATCCTGCCCATTATTACCCACGATTCCCCTGCCGCTTAATGTAAATTCACACAAGTGACAGTATCTCTGCCAAGCAATTTTCAGGCGGCAAGGGGGTCTTATTTGTGAAACGGTGAAGGAGGAAGGCTGAATAATAAGGCTCGGGATTCTGGCTGCCTCTGTGTCAGGTGGAGGGAGACAGGGCTTGGAAAGGACTGCCAGGGGGGGAGCATCTGAGGGGTGCCCACCTGTGGCTCCGGAGCCGGGACATCCACAGGTCCCCCTGCTCTTGTTAGCCCACACCCCGCCTGCCCCCCCCCCCCCCCCCCCCCCAAGGATGATGAAGATATTTCATGAGTCTGAGGGATTGCCAGAAGCCAGCTGATTCTCCCTCTGTTCTTAGTTCCAATACATCGCCTCCTCTCCTTCTCCACCCGTGTGTTTGTCACTCAGTCATTCAGGGGAACAGCATTTATTTTTAATGGCGGCATAGATATGTCAGTATTTAGTGAGAAGAAGCCCTATTAAGCCTTAGGTGTGTGATACCAGGACCTGTTTATCTAACTGGGCAGATAATAAACACACACGAGAAACTGTTAAGTTTTAGTATAAGGCAGTCAGGTGTTTAGTGCTGAAATGCATGGAAAAAAATATGGCCTCCAGTCTTTTTAAACACAAGGTAAAATGAGTAGTACCGTCTGTAAATGTTCGAGTTGTTCAGAGAAGGCAGGTATTAATGTTGAAATGTGCCAGAAGGGTTAGGACAGGGGTCGGCAAACTCCTTCGTGCATGGAGCCAAATGTCAACAGGACAACGATTGGCATTTCTTTGGAGAACCAAATTTTTTAAACTTCTTCAAAATAGACTCGCCCAGGCCGTGGTCTTTTGTGGAAGAGCCACACTCAGGGGGCCCAAGAGCCGCATGTGGCTCTCGAGCCGCAGTTTGCCGACCACTGGGTTAGAAGAAAGACCAGCAAAACAGGCGGGCTCTGCGGATTGGCCAGGGAGGGAGGCATTAGAGGTCAGAGGAGGAAAAGGAGCAGGCCCCGTGGGAAGCACCTTGAATAGCGTGGGATTGAGTGCTGGGCGGGGGGCAGGGTCCCCGGGCACCTTGAAAGTGGAGCGCGTGCTGTGTGAAGGTGGGAACACCTTCCGGCTCAACTGCTCAGTGGCCTCTCTGCCTTGGACACGCCCCTGGATCCTTCCTGAGCCCCGGTTTTTCCATCCCGTGCCAAGCAAGATGAAGAAAACCAAGCTCGTGCGCCTATAGCAAGGATTACAGGGAATAAACGCACACAAACATGCTTTGTAACCTGCGCCGCATTATGCAGATGTGGCATAATTATTATCATTAGCAGCGGCGGTAATGAGAGCTGATGGGAGAAGCATAGGTTAGAAGCGCGCTGAGTGGCTGGCGGTGGCACCCGCTGTCTCCTCCCTCCACGGATCACCATCATTAACAATCCGGCTGCAGGCAGCTGCCTGGGTCTCTGGGCTGACTTTGGCCTCGGAGAGGTCTCCCGTTGTGGGGCGTTAGGCAAATCAGGCTTTCCCTGGTTCAGGAGACACAGCGTGGAATCCCAGCTATGCATCCTAAGTCCTCTCCTTTGGTCCAGGGCGGGGAAGCTTCTAGAACAGTGGTTCTCAACCTTTCTAATGCCGCGACCCTTTAATACAGTTCTTCATGTTGTGATGACCCCCAACCATACTTCATAACTGTAATTTTGCTATTGTTAGAAAGTATAATGTAAATACCTGTGTTTTCCGATGGTCTAAGGCGACCCCTGTGAAAGTGTTGTTCAACCCCCAAAGCGGTCGCGACCCACAGGTTGAGAACCACTGTTCTAGAGCATCATCCAGAGGCTCTGCCCAGAGGGGCTTAGAGAAAAGAGAGGTGCCTGGAGGAGGGGAGGCAGGGCCTGTTTCTGATGGCGGGACAGTCACGGGCTCAGCTCTCACGAGAACTAGGACGTCAGCAGGAGGAACAGCAGCAAACCAGTGGTTGGTTTCTGAGCTCCGAAGTCCTGGCCTGTCCTTCCCCAGCGAGCTCCGGGTGTTTGTAGACCCTGCTGAGTGAGAAAGCTTGTGCCCGTCTCCCCTGAGCATGACCCTGAGGTGGCTGACATGCAGGGTGCGTGCAGCAAGAGTCCCTCTTGCAGGAGTGACCAGCCCACGGGGTTTCAGGGCCAGCAGGCGCCAGTGAGGGTTCTCCTCAGAGGCCACCTCGCTCTGTGTACGCATCGTGGCCAGAACCCACTACCCGAGCTGGATTTGCAGGGGCAGGTCCGACACGGGTGTCTGCAGGGCCTGAGGTCTGTACACGGGGAGAGGAACTCGGTCTCTCACGTAGCGTCTGATGGATGTGAAAACGCAGCAGCTAACAGGCCCCTCCTCTGCACATTTGGAGGGGGGAAACCTTCATTGTCCAACCTGTGTCTGTCCTGCACTAAACATACAGCCCTCCGTCAGTGACGAGGACAGCGCCTGAGTTCCCTGGAGCTGTGTTGGCCTTGTGTGTGAAAAAGGCCAAGTTCAGGCCTCCCCCAGGCCAGGGAGGGGACGGGGGAAGCCAGAGAACCTCCCCTACCCTGCCAGCATCCCCCATTCTCTCCAAACCGACACGAGGCTTATTCTGATTGACGGTCGCCCAGGCACCGTCCAGCAACGAAGGTTTTAAGTGTTTTCCATTTGGATGGTGCCCAGCCAGGATGACAAAGGCTCGGAGCATCAACCACCCGGCCAGCGCCAGCCTCTGGTCCAGTGGCCTCCTCACCCCGCACAGTGCGGCTCAGGAGATTGGCCTCCTGAATAAGCCAATCTGCAGCCCCCTCAGCCGTCAGTGCTGGGTCTGGGCTCCTTCAGCCGAGGCAACCCAGCACTGCCTTCCAATCGGTCGAGTCTTGGGTCATGTTGGATGTATGGACCCTGGCTGTTTATACAGTAAGATGATTTACATAAAGTAAAAACAATCAAGAAACCTATTAAGATGACGAAGAAGATGCGGGGCTGGCCTCTTAGGGCCCAAGGAGAGGAGACCAGTGGACACAGCCAGCCGAGCCAGCCGGCCCACCTGCCAGGCGCCCGCCGTAAACGTGGCTCAAAGACAGGGACGCTGAGGAGGGACGGGCTAGACAGAAAGACTCCGGGGCCTCAGAGGACCCAGGATTGGAACCAAGGCTCTGAAGGAGCCATCAGAAAGGGAGGCGGCCAAGACCAGTTTGGCTCAATGGATAGAGCGTCGGCCTGCGGACTGAAAGGTCCCAGGTTCGATTCCGGTCGGGGGCATGCACCTTGCTTGTGGGCACATCCCCAGTGTGGGGCATGCAGGAGGCGGCTGATCGATGTCTCTCTCTCATTGATGTTTCTGACTTTCTATCCCTCTCCCTTCCTCTCTATAGAAAATCAATAAAATATATTTAATAAAAAAAAAAAAAGAAAGGGAGGCGGGGCCTGGAGAACCAGGACTGGAAATAAACAAGATGCTCCACCTCGGGCCCCAGCTGTTCCGGGGAGGGCCAACAGCTACAAGCAGGTGTCTTTCCCCAGGCATTTACCAGGAACCCCTGTTTGGTTTGTGTCTCCTCCCGATCCGCCACAGATGACAGGAACTTCTTGCGGCTGCAGAGCGACGGGCGGAGAGAGGGCCAGTACGCGCGGCTCATCAGCCCGCCGGTGCACCTGCCCCAGAGCCCCGTGTGCATGGAGTTCCAGTACCAGGCCAGGGGCGAGCGCGGGGTGGCGCTGCAGGTGGTGCGCGAAGCCAGCCAGGAGAGCAAGCTCCTCTGGGTCATCCGCGAGGACCAGGGCAGCGAGTGGAAGCACGGGCGCATCATCCTGCCCAGCTACGACATGGAGTACCAGGTGGGGTGGTGGCGGGGGGGCCGGCGTGGGGAGGGATCCGCGGGTGTCCCTGTGATCCGCGTTTCAATATTTCAAAGGGCCGTCTGCGCCCATTCATCATTAGGGGAACGTGGTGAGGCCGCTGCGTTCATTGTGTTCCCCGCGTTGCCGTGGCAACTAAATGACACTCTTATTTGTTATTCAGAGTGTGCCTATCGCTGCACCCAGACTCGGGTTCTTTGTTCCTCCTCGTGCCTTTTCTATGGCTGAAATCTTCTTCCCCGGCAAATGTTTCTTCTCTTCGTTTTTTAGTGTAGATTGCTGTCCCACGGGCTGACAAAGGGACCCGGCAGCCAGGGAAAGGAACACAAACAAACCGCTCCACACCCAGGGAGGAGGCCCGGGGAGCCGCTGGGTCTCTGGGTGGAGGGGGCGGGCGAGGGCCAGGGGGACAGCCTCCCAGGCCTGTCCCAGCCCGCGTGTGAGCACAGGAAGGGGAAGGTGGCTGTCTGTGCTCCGTGGCCAGCGCCCCAGAGAGACCTGGCTCAAGACGAGCCGTTTCTCTCCCCGCGGCTCCAGGAGCGGAGTTCCATTATCTCGGCCCCGCAGAGCGAGAGACTGAGGCCCAGATGGGCACGCGCAGAAGAGGTGACTCAGAGCCAGCCAAAGCATTAACCTGCTCCGCCCCAGATGAGGAGCAGCAACAGATGGCTGGTGAGGCAGCCAACTGCTCGCCTCGCTTGCCAGAGGACATGTGCTCGTGTGCGGGAGAGAGAGGACTGGGAAGGGCGAGCAGGGGGGATGTCGGGGGAGACCAGGAGGTAGAGGGGCTCCTGCGTGTGCAGCCTGCAGTCGCTCTCCGGGTTGGAAGGGGTCCCTGTAAAAAGGGTCCCGAGTTTCTGCCCAACCTCAACCACATACCTGCTGAGAAACCTCAGCCCCATGCATTGTCGGGAGCTGTTTTTGCATGTTTGCCTCACCCATGAGATGGTGGGATCCTCAAAGGGTCTGGTCTGTTAGGTAACTATCTTTGTGCCTGGCACATAGTAGGTGCTCAGGAAACAATTTCCCTCCTGGTTGTAATAATGGAGCCGTGAGAGAGTGGTATCCCCAAGGCAATCCAGACCTGTATACTATATATTCCTCACCTTACCCCCACCTGTTCATGTCTCCTAAGTTCCCAACTTCCTCTGGGTTGGGCATGAGAAAGATTTATGAGAAAGGAGCCTCAACAATGCTGGGGAACACTTAACCCTTCTTTAAACAGACTCTGACCGTGTGTCTTTTCATCAATATGTTCACGTTACTAGACAATAGTGTCTATCCCTTGGAAGACCTATCTGAATCCCTTCACAGAAGCATTTTATTTGAACCCATCACACGAAGCCGGGAATCCCGGCACTGTTTGGGCCAGGAAGCTCGGTTAACCGTGCCTCTGTTCTTCTGGCTCCTAGATTGTGTTCGAGGGCGTTATCGGGAAAGGACGTTCCGGAGAAATCGCCATCGATGACATCCGGATAAGCACGGACGTCCCGCTGGAGAACTGCATGGGTAGGTGGCCACCTGTCTCTTGGTGGTTCTTCCACACGAGGCGCCAGGCGCTGGGATGGACCAGAGGAGGCGGCGCGCCCTCTCAGACCCGGTTGCCCCCCCTCAACCCCCCACCCCCCGTGGGTGAGGCAGCGGCAGCCTGTGCCGGAGGGGAGGTGTGCGCACAGCTGTGTCTTAGGGGGAGGGGTGTCCGATGAGGGGGCGTCTTCCAGCCCCGTCCCCATTCAGAAATAGACACGCACCGAGTAGATGGAGATTGGGGGTGCCGGGACCCCATCATCGCACTCCCGCTTTCAGCGGAGAAAAACGCTGGAGGACGAGAACAGCTGCCAGTCAGAATTACATGCTGGAGAGGTTTGACGGGTTTAATGGGCGCCTTCAGTGGTGAGCAAAAATAGTACCTGTGCCGGATCAGAGTGATAGCATAATTACCCGGCAGTCCTTTTGCATGAATGAACTGCAGGGCAACCTCTGGCTTGTGAAGTAGCTTTGAAGTGACTGCCTCTAATGGCCGAGATCCCAGCGTTACTGGAAGAGGAAGCCTGGCACACCAGGTGGCCGGTAGGGGAAGGGACTATGGCAGTCCCCTTAAGCAGAAGTACAGAGCGGCCAGCGCACCTCCAATCTGCACCCCCGGGCACCCTGGTCATCCTCCTCCAGCCGCAGATATTCCTAAAAGCACGAGGGAACCCCGAGAAGGAAGGGAACCCGCTTTCAGTCGGCAGGGTGACTGTAGTAACTCACCGAGTGCTTTTCTTGGCGCGTGGCCCCGGGTGTGTGCGTGTGCGATGATGTCAGGAGCACCTGGGACCCCCCTCTACTCCCCACCCCCACACACACACTCCCCCGTCCCTTCAGGCAGCTCTCAGGCCCGGGCATCTCAAAGTCATCCAGACTCTGAGAAAGTAATCAGCGGTAAGTGGCTGATTACAATGCTTCTGGGACCCCTTACCCCATAAAGGACTTTTTGTTCCAAAGCAACTCTGTGAAGCTCTCCCCACCCCCTGATGATGGTGTGTGAGATGGAGTCTGGGGCGCGTGCGCGGAGGACTTGGGACCCTCTCCGAGGGGCATTACAAACAAACTCAATGGAAGTCACCTGCGCCATTGCCCTGTGTTTGCCCGAGTCTTCCTTCCCTCCTTACCTCACTCAAAATGTTTTCTGTTTGTTTTTTTCCAGAACCCATCTCGGCTTTTGCAGGTGAGAATTTTAAAGGTAAAAAATACATATATCTATTTATTTTTTTGCATGCCTTTTCCTTCCCCTCATGTGATGTGGATTGGATGGAGAGAATAGACCTCCAAGTGTAACAAGTCTCTAATAAGAGAACATAGACGCCACACCTTCCCGCCGCTAGATGGCACCAGCCACGCCTGGAGAAGCCGGGAAAAGGGGGATTGAGATCCTCACTGTCTCCTGTTTAATTAAAGTTTAGGAACCTATAATGGAGACAAATAGGTTACAGATAAACCTTTCAGCCTCGCATTGTCCAACGGGGAGCAATGAGGCAGAAAAGGCGCGAGTGGTGAAAAAAGGAGAAGCTGTGAGCACACTGAACAGCAACAAAAAAAAAAAGTCAGGAGTGAATTAACAGTGAAATGATGTGGCAATGATTTATTTTAGCCCGAAGACAGGTTCTTCCCAGTCCCCACTCCAGGGTACCCAGGCGGCGGTCTCAATTAACCTGCAGTGAGTGACAGTGGCAGGCAGTGTGGCACGGGAGGACAGTTCAAGGAGGGACTATCCATCCTAAAGAGAAGTGGCAGAATTCAGGAGCTGGTGTCCATGCGGGGAATCGGCAGGCACATTTGATGGCTGGGATTTGAGCACTTAGAGGACTGGAACCCAGAAACAGACACCCTGTTTCCCCGAAAATAAGACAGTGTCTTAGGTTAATTTTTGCTCCCAAAGATGTGCTAGGTCTTATTTTCAGGGATACCTTATTTTTCCATGAAGGAGAATATGGTACACATTTATTGTTGAACAAAAAAAAAAAAGGAAATTTATGACCTGTCTACGGTACGGTAGTCGTTGTCCTCACAAACCAGCTCACTGATTGGCCACAGTGCAGCCGGAGCTGTTCAGGCAGGGCGAGGTCCCTTTAAATCAGGAGTCAGATGCCTGACGGTAGCTTCGGGGGCCTTATATTTCGGGGAGGCCTTATGTTCGGGGGAGGCCTGATGATCGGGGAGGTCTTATTTTCAGAAGGGATGCCTTCTATGACAGCGAGAGGCAAAACTGGAAGTAGGTCTTATTTTCAGGGGATGTCTTACTTTCGGGGAAACGGGGCATTTTCTCCCTAATAAAGTACATAAGAAGGCCGAGACCGGTTTGGCTCAGTGGATAGAGCGTTGGCCTGGGGACTGAAGGGTCCCAGGTTCGATTCCGATCGGGGGGCATGTACCTTGGTTGCGGGCACATCCCCAGTAGGGGGCGTGCAGGAGTCAGCTGATCGATGTCTTTCTCATCCCTCTTCCTCCTCTGTGTAAAAAATCAATAAAATATATTTTTTTAAAAATAAAGTACATAAGAAGGGATCCAAGAGGGAAGAATTTGGGATGTTTGCCCCATGGGGAGTGGGGAAGGGGGTGGGGGTCCAGGCTGGGGGAGGTGGACCGGGAGACAGCGGCATTCTCATGCTTGGTGCCTGGGCTTTTATAACGCGGCGGCTCTCCCACGTTGGGCTCTTGGCAATCCCGTTGGCTGGTGCTGCTGAAGTTCCCACCCGGGTCCCAGGGCTCAGCATGTAGAAGCCACTCGAATCACTTGCAATCCGGGGCTTGGCGTGGAAGCCCGCCCAGCGGCCCTCGCCCACCCCTCGGGGCGGGACTCTCGGAGCCTGCGCTGAGCACACAGCCGTGGGGCTGGCGGGCCCTGTCTGTGCGGGCTGGCCCTCACCCTGTGGGTGACAGCGCTTCAGAGATAAGGGAAGTCAGTTTTCTGTCGGAGTCTAGACTCATTATCTTCGCTCCCATTAATCTGTCCGGCTCGTGGCTGCACGGAGATGGATTCCCGGTTTGTCACCTCGATGCGCTCTCTGGCTTGAAATCAGCTCGCCTAATTTGCCATCATCCCCCTGAGCCTTAAGACGGGGCGGGGAGGGAGGCAGGTGAACTGGGAATGACAGAGCCACACACATACTGTCTTCTCTTTCTCACCTCCGCTGCCCCCCTGAGCCCCAGCCCCAGCCCCCACGGCACGGTTGGAAGTTATTAGGGGAATACCCGTGCCTGTGTGGGTGCTTTCTGGGCGTGAGATGCCAATTTAAGTGCCGGGAGGAAGTCACTCTCCCTCTGGGCGTGGGTACGCGTGAAGCCGAGGTCTGGCCTTCAGGACCGAAGGGAAAGTTGGTGCTGGGCGTGGAACCTGCTTCTGGGGCCTCCCTGGACTCTCGTGGGCTGTTGAGACGGGAGGCACCCAGGGTGGCTGGGGAAAGGCATCCCGGCGCTGCTGGGAGGGTGCTCGGTGCGCACGCCCAGGCCCGGGTCCGAGACTGCCGGGCCCGTGGCCGAGCGCTTGGCTTCCGTAGACGAATAAGCAAACCAGGCACATGTGGGCTCCCGGAGGCTGTGTTTACCAGGGAGCGTCACGGTCCAGTCGTGTACCCATGTAAAGAAAAAAATATATACAGATAAATAAAATCTCATCAGAGCTACGGCGCTCAACTGGCCAAAATAAACACGGGTCTTAGTGACTGGAAGGTGGGCATTGCCAGCGCTCCCGGCAGGCTGGTTTAGGGCTGAGCGAGGGCAGTTGGGGCTGCTGGCTGGGAGACGCAGAGCATCTTTGGAGGGAGCGAACGGCGTCTCGGGGGGCAGAGAGACTCTGTTCCTCGGGCCGAGAGCAGGGACCGGAATGGAGAATGGGTAGTGACCATCCCATTGACAAGGTGGACACAGAGCTCTGGACTGGTAGCCAGTGAAGCCGGGGCCAGACCCTGCTTGGGGGGGCAGAGGCCCAGGGGACCTCGGTGTGCAGCTCAGATCCAAGCAAAGCTTTCCCTTTGGGAGAGGAGAGCGGGCCGTTTGCCCCGTGGAACGGAGCGACCGGCATTCGGCTCCTCTCCTGGTCCAGGCAGAGGCAGGCCCGGGGCTGGGGGGTGGGGGGTGGGGGAGCACAGGTGCCTGAGGATGAAATCAGCCTTCACACTGAGAGAGCGAGCCGCACTGAGAGAGCAAGCCGGGTTTGGGCCGGCAGGATGGGGAAAGTGGACGGGAAAGCACTGCTACCCGCAGGCAGGTCCATTGTTAGTGGGTTTTCTCGGGGTGCACGCTGTTTTTCCTCTCCCTGGTAAATTAACCAGGAGACGGCCGCCTCCCCCTTCTTGAGGGGAGAGACCCATGGACGGGGCGGATCTTGGCGGAAACGCCGTGAGCGTGGCCTCGGGACCTGGGCTTCTTAGCGGTTCTTGATGCCTCCTGTTTGGAAGTCTGTTTTCATTTTCCGCCTCTTCCTCGGCTCTTGCCAATGAAACACGTTCTTCTTCCCTCCGTCGCCCGGCGCTTTCGGCTCGGTGTGTGCGCTGTCACCGGGCGGCGGGGCGTGAGTCAGTGATGAGGGGGGACATGCCACGGGGAGAAAGAGAAACGTGTGGAAGAGGGACATGGAAGGAGAAGGAACGAGCCGAGCTGTCACGTGACTTTGAGAAGGACTTTTTTGCTGTTGTTATGAGTCACGTTTTAAACAATGAGGCTGGGTATGCGTGGGTGTTTTTTTCTTTCTTTTCTCTCTTTCCTTTTTTAACCACTGGCTATAAACATACTACCGTCGTGTATCTTTTCCTAGAATTTGAGCTTTAACAAGTGAAAAACTGTGTGTAAAGAAGAAAGGATGGGGGGGGCGGGTAAGTGGGGTAATGAAGGTGATGGATTGTTTCCTTTTCACCAATCCTTTCTTTTTTCAATGAAAGGAAAGAGGATAATAAAGAAACAGTACAAATACTACATAAAGCCCACAATCAGCGTCCTGCGGGGGTTGTCCAGGTGGCCGTTTTCAGCAGCTCCCCGTGGAGGCAGGAGGCTGTGGGCTCTGACCCCAGGCTGGATGCACTTGTGAGTGGTGGTCATTGGGGAAAAGCATGTCCCCCTCTGATGGACGCTAAAGGGAACGTCAGCATCTTCTGTTGATGAGGGCAAATGGGGGTTGCCTGTCTCAGACCAGGGCTGAGGGTCCTAGGGCACATCTCCCGGGTTTGACCTTCTGCAGTCCTCACACGTTTTCTCCGGGAAGACCAGCAGAAAGGGGACCTCAGGGGCATCTCTTATGGCAGGGAGGGGAGCAGGCAGGGGAGAGAGAGCCATTGGGGGTAGAGACAGAGCTGGCAGGGGTGGGGGTAGGGTGGGCGAAGGGGGTGGACTCTGTGCGCCAAGTTTGAAGGTCCATCTCTCCCTTCCCATCCCCATCTCCTTCCCCATTGGCTGCCTCCCAGAGGCCTTGCCCACAGGCCCCACGGCCCCCATCCCGGGGCACAGGACCCGGGGCTGGCCTCCACTTCCCGCTCCCCTGGGCTGCTGTTCTCCCTCTGCTCTCTCTGCTGGGAGCGCTCGGAGCCGCAGGGAGGGTTAAATGGTGTGCGTGCACGTAATCCTCCGATGAAAGGCGGAGAAGTGCTCTAAGTCCTGCCGGGGCTGCGGATAGGCAGCTGGGCCGGGCGGCTCCTTCCCGGCTCCCCCGCCCTCCGGCTCAGCTGCCAGATGCAGCCGAGGTGCTGCTGAGCCGGGGGGCCTGCTGATCAGATGTGTGCACCGGGACCGCCTGCTGCCGCACCTGCCTGGGGGACACTGCGGCGTCCTCTGGTGCGCCCCCTCCTGAGGGTTCACCTTCCCCTAAGCAGGGGCCGGTGGCTGCCTCTCTCCGGGGAGGAGGACACTCCTTCTTGGACTGTTCCTCTCTCCACGTACAGAAAGGACACCCCGTGTATTTTCCAGACATGAGTGCCCCCCGCCCCCCAAAGGGGTAAGAAGTGCCTGAGACTTCAAGCCAGCCAACCACAGATCTGAATTGAGAGGCATTACACTCAGTTATTTTTTAAGCAATTAATACAACTTTTATTCAAACAACTCTAGTAGAGGGTACAGTTCAGGTGGTTTTGTTGAAAGAGGGGAGGAAAGAAAAATGTTTTTAGCACTTGACATCTTCATGCAAATTTTGCAGGGTTTTCTTTAAATATTTTTTTTATCTACATTCACCCACTGAGCATGGGATCCCCTGGATTTTAAATTTTTAAGCAAAATTAGGACAGCTGCATAGCAGGTTCTTTTTATGTAAGTCCATCTCCTCTGTAAAAAAATAAAAAACATTTTCGATAGATGGGGGTCCGCACGGTGCCTGCCAGCTCAGCACAAACCCTCGGCTGACCCTCCATGCCCTCCTCAAGAGGCAAATCCAAAAAGCCATTTCTCAGGGATATTGCATACTTCTGCTCTCTTCTTCCAAACACACCACATTCTTCCGCTATCTTCTATAAACTTTTCTAGAGGAGCCAACTTTTTTTTTTCTTTTTTCTTTTTGGCTTGCTTAATCTCCCAAATTAAATAAGCCTTTTATCTGAAATGCCCCTTCACCAACACTTCACGGATGTTTTCAACCTTTCCAAAAAGGACTGCCCAGACAGGCCAGGCCCAAACATTTCTTCCTTGCATCGAGCCCGACACCCCCCCCCCTTTTTTTTTTTTTTTTTGTTGTGAGATGATTCACCGTTTGTTGTCTTTCAAAACATCGCTTTGGGGGAAGCCTGGACGGCCATAAACTTGGCTGTGTCTCCGTGAGGACCCGCCTGGCGGGGAAGGTCCTCAGACCGGTCCCGACCGAGGCAGGTGGCAGGGAGGAAGGGGCCGCATCCGGTCCGAGAACAGGGTCTGCGCCCTCTCTGTGCAGGCAGGACGGTGGCCGTGGGGCTCTCGGAGACTCACCCTGGAACCCAGAGAGCCGGGAGCAGCGTGGGCATGAGCGAGGGGATCGTGTCCTAAGTGTGCAGTGTGGGCATCGGGGCTGGGCCGGTGCCACCGGAACGCGCTGTGGTCTTGGCCCTGCCTCTGGCCGGGGGCATCTCTGGGGTCTCCCTGTGCTGCTCTGCCCTCCCCCGTTTTCCTCCAGGAAACGCAGGAGGACCTCACTCACACTCCCAGAGGCTCAGGTCTCCTGTCTGAGAGTCTTAGAGGTCAACAGGGTAATTCCCAGGAAGCCCATTGCCCAGGGCCCACCGCGCACGACACGGCCACTCAGCATCGCTGCTGTTCCGGCCACGGTTCCCCGTTAAACAGCAACCTCTGTGCACGGCAGGGGCCCTGCGCCCTGTGTAGCCATTCCCCTTATTTTCCTCCCGCTCGCGGCTCCTTGGCGTTTGTTGTTTCTCCAAGTTCAAGTGCTAGGCGTTCTGTCACCCCCTCTCCCGGCGGCTCAGCCTTATACCCAGGAAGGCCTGTTCGGCCTGTCAAATGCATTGGTAATTACTGCCTCTTTAAATATGTTTCTCATTATCTCACCGAAGGAGACAACTCTGTGGAGAATTGGGGGCGGGGGGCCGGGGGGTTAATAAAAAGTAGTTCAGGAGTTGGTTTTCCACGGGAGGAAGCAGCAGAAGTGGGAGCAGCCAGAGGGGGCGTTCGGGTCAGCCCCTGGCCTGTGCTCTTTCCCCCCACGCTGGGGACCAAGCCCAGGCGTCTTGACTGTAAAGCAACGGCCCAGCCCCGCACCAGCCTGGGCGCCTGGTGCAGGTAGAGGCTGCCTGAAGCGGGCGCCTTTATTGCAATTGTACACAGAGGAACGTGCGAGCTCGCAGACCCTCCAGCGCTCCCCAAGAATAACTGTTAGATGAGGTGCCGGTGGGCCATAATCACGTTCCAGGGCATCTGCGTTTTAGTCCAGAGTCCATTCCCCCACCCGTGCATCCGTCCACCGCTCTCATGTGTGCTGGATGGCTGCTGACGTCTGGGAAGCGCTTGAACCCTATTGATCTGTTCTGGCAAACTGCAGCCTCATCAGCATAGGGCTCTGAAGGCTGCCACAGAGCCAGACTCGAAACCAGCCATCCACCCACCTCGGGGAGTTGAGTCCCTTTACCTGGAGAACGTTCTGAGTAACTCTGGCCCCCCACTGCCAGGTCACCCCAAAATTGCCTGTGGAAGCTGAGGGGAGGGTTAGAAAGTGTATCTTCTCTTTTCTAACTCCCTTAACATTAAAAAGCACCAAGGCATGTAGCATGTTTCCTCCTTTCTCCTAACCAGTGTTGAAGAAAAATGTTTAAACTAGCCAACTCAGTGTCCCCCACATGGCTTGGGTCACCCAAATTTTCTACCTGTTGATCGTTTGGGGGAGGAGAATCTTGCGCGCAAAGGGAAGGGGGTCTTAGACCCAAAGTGGAAATGGTCTTCCGAAGCCAGCGGTTCTCAACCTGTGGGTCACGACCCCTTTGGGGGTCGAACAACCCTTTCACAGGGGTCGCCTTAGACCATCAGAAAATGCAGATATTTACATCACGATGCATCACAGTAGCAAAATTTCATGGTTGGGGGTCACCACCACATGAGGAGCTGTATGCAAGGGTCGTGGCCTTAGGAAGGTTGAGAACCACTGTCCTAAGCAGAGAATGCTGAGGCCAGGGATGCACCTCTGATTCTGCCGGGGTAAAACCACGAGTTGTAATGCTACCTTCCTCCAGGGGGCGCTCTAGATCCGCCCCTGGGTGCCTGACTGGGTCTCTAGCCTAAGAAACACGTCAGGCCTGGCCCCAAGGCCACCTCCCTCCTCAGCCCCAGCACTCTGAGCCCTGGGTGAAGCATGTGATGCAGAAAACCAGGATCTTGGCGGGAGGGAAGCAAAGCCTTTGATCCGAGACGAGGCGGTGATGGAGGGGACGTGGGCAATGGTTTGCCGCTTGCCAGAAATTTGTACGCCTGCCTCTGTGGTCTGGTCAGGTGCTCCCCCCGGGGAGCTACTCCTTGCAGATGCCTCGCCCGCCTCTCCTCGCACAGGTGAGCGGCAGCCTCATTAGACACCGCCCTCACTGAGCAGCGGGATGGAAATCAGAGGCAGAGCCAAGGACGCCCTTGGGGCACCCAGGAACTCGGGGCCGTCCCTGTGCACTTTGTTGTTTCTCGCGCATTCTTCGGAGCCCACGGGAAAATCCAGCGGCAGGACGGTTGCCAGGCAGCGGAAACTCTGGCGTTCCGAGTAATGAGTTGACACCGGTCCGATGCGACTCGAGAGCTGGCCGCTTCAAGGCGCGCTCTTCGGCGCCTGGCTTTCCTTTGCTGTTTCTCTGCAGAATTTTTAAGATGGTCCCGGGGGCGGGGGGGAGGGCACCTTCTCAGCTACTGTGGAGAAATTATGAAAAGATAAAATGGCCAGAACAGCCAGACCAGGGGATGATGGAGATGACCGGGTAGGCAGCAGGGGCGTGGAGAGGGCATCCTGGGATTCTGGGACCCTTGCCGCCCCCTGGGGCTGTGTGTGTGTGTGTTGCGGCTGCCAGGGCCTGTGCTGTGTGATGCATCCTTATGAGAGCTCGTCCAATCCCGTGGCACTTGGGACAGCCTGAGGGGCACGGACGAGCCCTGCACCGTGTAGAAGGGATCCTAGAACTGGAGGGAGCCACGCGAAGATCTGGGGAGGTGGGCAGCTCTGAAATTCTGTCCAAAAACGATGTTCTCACCTTTCTGCCTCCTCTGAGCGGACATCAGAGGGTCTGGCCCGCCCCTCGGCGATCCCCCAGTCAAAGAGAGGATTCTGGGGCTGGGGCTGCAGGTGTGTGCGCACATGGGCTTGGCCATAGACGCACTTGCCTCTGTTCAGTCTTTTAATCACGAGCTTTGACTGGGTCCTTCTCTGTGCAGACCCGGGGTAGAAACCAAGATGGGAGCTCATTCTTTGCTCGCTCCAGGAGCCCTGGGTCTCACGGGGGAGGCCTGAAACTACCCATGAGCTCTGTCTGTGTCTTGGGCAGAGAAACACCCACAGAGTAGGGCCAGCGAGGTACGGAGAAGGCCCCAGCATGGCCCCCACACTGGGTAGCCCATGGATAGGGAAGATACCTCCTCCTAACCACCGGCATCTGATGCAAGCAGCCGGGGAGGAATTTTCATAGGTTAAGCATCTATCATTTTTCAGAAGTAAAGATCATGTCTGGTTTTGGCAAGCTCAGAAGCTCCTCGTCCCATCCCGGGCCAGATTCTCATCTGATGTAAATCTCTGGGAGAAACACGTTGTAGTCCTGTTTTGCATCAAGTGGGACGCCAGCCAGCCATTCCCCAGAGTTACCCTGGGCTTAAATCTACTACATCATCTCCATGGCAACCAGAGGCCGGCCAGCAAATGCGGTTGCCTTCTAAATCCTCTGCTAGCTTCCCTTCCCTCCCCTGTCTTCCCCGTGATTGAGAGCGATCTCCCTCCCTTTGCCCTCACTCACTCACTCTCACTCTCACACACCCAGCATCATTTTGTGGCCCCGTTTTTTTTTTTGTTGTTGTTGTTTTGTTGCAACATCCTTCCAATCCGGTTTTTAAATCTTCTATGCAATTAAAAAAAAAAATGAATCGTTAGTCATTGCTTCACAGTGGTAATTGACCTGTTTGGACAAGACCAGGCTGATTTCAGCCTTGACAATCCAACGTGGAATTTACCTTCAAGTTGAGCCAGCCTAATTAATACATGGTTTGGAAATGCTAGCCAGCTAGACCAAATACTGTATTTGCACCCATTCAGGGGACCAGCCTTACGGAATCCCAGAAGTCATTTCAACATCATTTATCTGTGTTTGTGTGTGTGTGTGTGTGTGTGTAAATTATACCGCTTCTATGTATTATAGCGTAATGGTGATGGAGCAGAAGGAAGAGGAGAGCTTTCTCACCATACACAGACTTACTGCCTACGTGCGGCATAACCAGTATGGGTTTAACCTCTCTGAGCCTCTACTTCCTCATCTGTAAAATGGGTCCGACGGGAACGTACCTCCGAGGCTGTGAATAGAAGTACTTGTTACGAACTAGATACTGGGTGTCCTCTTATGATTGCCCTGTCCCCCTTCCCTTATCCACTCCAAAGCATGTGTGTGTTTCCTTTTTTTTTTTTTAATTAATTTTTTTTATTAGTCTGCATGCTCTCAGCCTAGCAACACTCTTCTGTGTCTCTCCACCAGGGGGCACCCTCCTACCAGGGACCGAGCCCACAGTGGACACGGTGCCCGTGCAGCCCATCCCAGCCTACTGGTATTACGTTATGGCCGCCGGGGGTGCCGTGCTGGTGCTGGTCTCCGTCGCGCTGGCCCTGGTGCTCCACTACCACCGGTTCCGCTATGCGGCCAAGAAGACCGATCACTCCATCACCTACAAAACCTCCCACTACACCAACGGGGCCCCTCTGGCGGTGGAGCCCACCCTAACCATTAAGCTAGAGCAAGACCGCCCCTCGCACTGCTGAGGCCGAAGCAAGGACGGCACCCAAATCAAACAAGAAAGACTGCAGACACGTTGCCTCGATTTTTGCACTTTTTTCTCCTCGCCTAGTCTCTGTGTGAACCCTCAGACATCTCTCTCTCTTGGGGTCCAAACCCTGTGCCCTCTTATCCATCCCCCACCATGATTCTTCGGTTCTTTTTTTTTTTTTTTTTGGTCTTTTTGTTGATTCCAATCCAACCCACCAACCAACCCCAACTCTCATGTTGCATCTTGGACTGGAGAAGAGATACGCCCCTAAGCACTTCGCAGCTCAAGGCCCAGCTGGTTTCCTTCCAGAGACTGGTCCCCCGATGTCCCCTTGCCTTACCCCCTCCCCCTCGCGGTGGACCGGAGGGGAGCCCCAGATCTGTGTTTGTACATAGTATACATTTCTGCGCGTGTGAGTAGCTCAGTGTGTGTGAGAGTGTGTGTGTGTGTGTGTAGGTGTGAGAGAGACCGGTTCATTGTCGGGGCGGGGTGGGGAGCGTGTGGGTGTGTTCAGAGAGGGCCCCCTTTCACTATTGTGTTACTTCTCCGGGGGTGCGTCTGATGAGGAAAATAATAGACTGTTCCCAGTTTTGTTTACTTGGAGAAGAGGTTGAAGCTTTTTGTTGCCTTATCTAGCTCTGGCTGGCTTTCTGTTGGCTACCATTGTCATCTCCAGACACCTAAACACCTGGAGGCCACCTGGAGCGAAATGTGGCCCCTCCCATCCCCACCCCCAAACCCCACTCCCCAGCCCCGCCCCGAGAGGAAGGTTCCCTGCGCACTCAGACTGGACACCTGTGGTGTCTCCTGGTGTCTCGGAAGCAAGGAGAGAACAGCCATTGGGTGCGAGTGGAACCGCCTCTGCTTCCAGCCCTGAAGCAAATCTGTCTCATGTTGCCTTACAAAGAGAAGCTCATAATGAATGTTTAGCTGTTACCAGTTAAGTCCGATCCTGGAGGAAGTCAGAGAGAAAGATGGACCTGAGACTGAGGTAGGAAGAGCAGGAGGAGGTGGGGGAGAGGAGAGGAGAGGAATAAGTCCCTGTGCCCCACCTTAAAGGGAGTTTGAGTCCAGACGGTTTCAAACCATATCCCTTGGTGTTCTATCGACCACTGTACTAGTGTTTGTAAAATAGAGGGGAAAGGGATCGCTTGCTTTCTTTCGTGGTGTCGATGTGTGCCTGAACCTCCAGCCGCTGATGCAGACGGCTGTCCCCCTGACTTATTTGAAGATGAGGAGAGAAGGAAGAGGAATCCTTTTTCAAACGTACCAAGGTGCTGCCCCCTGCAAGCATCTGTAGCGTCTGGCAAGTCCACCCTCCGAGGCTGGCGTGGCATTTCCAGATGTTGCCCCGTGGTCGGGAGGAGGTGTGACGAAGATAAATCCGTTGCTGCCCGTTTGTCCTCTAAGCAACAGGGAATGGGATGTTGGAAGATGCACGGCCTAAGGATAGCGTACCAAGGCTAGACTCCATAATGAAGTCAATTTCACAGGTAGAAAAGGCGAATTTTAACGAGATTCACGGTGCACTGGGGCTCCGCTTTGGGGGTGTTTATTTCTCACCTTTCTGCTAGGAATCCCCTGGGGAAATATATTATCCTCTCCAAAGAAGGTGGCCTGGGCTCCAAGCTTCCGGTACCTTCTGAGAACAAAATACTAATGATAGATTTTTATTTTTATTTTTTATTTTTTTGGCTGCTTGGGAGAGAGAGACTTTTCGACATTCTTTCAGAATACCCACATCGCTCCCCCTAGCACACACTCACGTTAGCATCTGGTTTGTTTCATCCTCCTGAAAGAATGGTGCTCTCCCACTCCTCTTCTATTTCAAAGAGCGACTCTGTCTCAGCCACAGCAGCCCTGCCAAGAAAGAGGAAGATGAAAGGCTAGAGTCTGAGCCACCTTGAGATTTCGAGAAGCATCCTAGCCCGGCTGAAGATCTCAGAGAGAAGCAGGGAGAGGGAGGAGGGGCGGGAGCCCAGGGTACCCTGTGATGACTTCCATGCCCGTCCCGAAGGGCTGGTGTCACAGGTGTCCGCATCCAGTCTGCATGTGGGGCCCGGCACCCCCTGGAAATGAGGGGCATCCCTGGTGGAGCCCCCTGGAGCTGTGTCAGGAAATTACACCTGGAAAATCCAGCCAGCGTAGCAACTGTCTGGAGTTACCACATACCCTTGAGGATTTCCCTTCTTTAAGAGAAGACAGCAACCTTTGTGAACTTGCTGTCTCTTTATCTGATGCCTCTTATGGCATCATCATTATGTACATGCCATCGTTGAGGACATGAGGCTGCTCCAATCTTTGTGAATCCCATGATGCACTTCAGCTGGGGTTGTCATTCCATCCTCTCTCTTCTCTCCCTCCCTCCCTCTCTCTCTTTCTCTCTCCTCTCTCAGCCCCAGCAACTTTCATAGTATTACCCAGGTACTATGCTAAAAGGGCAGCTCTTCTACAAAAATCATGCCTTGCAGCTTTAAAAAGCAAAATTCTGTATTTCATAGAGGGAGGGAGGGCCGCTCTCGCCTAAGAAAAATAGATCGGACAGGTGACTGCATGCGTGCATGTGTTTAGAGTTGCTTCAACGAAGACAAAGAGGTCATAGCAACTAAGAAAATATAAACGAGTGAATGAATGAATTGAAGGTCTCGCTCGGGCTGCTAACGTTTTTTGCCTTAGTAGAGGTTTCATATCAACAGACCCAGGAAGGAAGCCCCGATCGCTGGGTGGAAATCCCTTCCTTGACATTGTACTGCCAATTGCTGTCCCCTAATTGCTGGCAAAGGCAGAAAAAAAAAAGAAAAAAGAAATCATATCATTGCCATTAACCAAACAGGATGCTTAAAATAAAGTCAAGTTGTCCTTTCCGTTGTCCTACCAATTTAGGGATGAAAGCCAGGTTAGGATAGGAAATCAAGACATGTTTCTGAGGTTGATGCCCCATCTATGAAAAGACCCTGTCTTGAAAATGAAACTAGCAGGCAAGCAAACACCTAAATAATGGAAAATTACCAAAGAACAACAAGAAAACAAAAACAACACGAAAACATAAACATTTTGACTTCCTGTGCTGATCCCCTCTCCCCTCTAGCTGTGACAACTCTTGCATTGCTCAGTTGCCTGTGTGTCAAAAATCACTTGTGGACATTGGAAACTATTGGAAAATGTATTGTTGTGGAATGTAATAAAATGATAATATTTTTTATACAAACATCTGGGTTTTTTTTTCCCCCCTTCCCTTTTGTCTGTGAGAACAAAGTGGAAATGGAGGCTTTGAACAGATTGATGTTTTCAGAGCCTACGGGTTGTCTGTCTTCTGAGCTACAGGGCACGGCTGTGGGCGGGTGGGTGGGTTCGCTCCTTGGGGCTGAATGCCAGCTTCCCTTCCCTTTCGTTTTATTACTGCTTGTTAGGAATTTATCCAATTTGCGCAGCTGAGCCAACTTTTATGATTGGTGTGGGATTTTGCAAAAGTTGCTAAGTGCTCAATCGTTCCGTGTGATTTCCACAGAATTTCTCTTGATGGAAAACCCCTGGAGACTCGACTCTGTTTTCAAAGGGCCCTGGGGGTAATGGGACTGGAGAGGCCAAAAGGTGTGCTCAGTCTATGGAAAGGCGGCGTCTTGAGCCTCGCCTACCTAATTATTACTTCCAGAGCAAGGGGGAGCTCCCATTTCTGAGCACGTTTGCAGATAAAAATTGAAACTTATAGAATATTCGAGGCTCAGAGACATTCCTGACCGCATTTTGGAGCAAGTCCTGAAGATAATGATAAATTACTGTGATCCCGAACTCTTATGAAAGGGACATTCCTTTAAAACTTGGAGGAGAGGGATTGGTGGAACTTATTCCAAAAGCCATGTCTTGTTGACAGGCATTTTTCTTTGGTTCTCCTCTTTGGGTTGTCAGTGATTAATTATATAAAACTAGAGGCCTGGTGCACGAAATTCATGCCCTGCCTGCACCCTCTCGAAATCCACGGGATTGGGCCTAAACCGGCAGTCGGATATCCCTCTCATAATCCAGGACTGCTGGCCCCTAACTGCTTGCCTGCCTGCCTGATCGCCCCTAACCTCTCACCTGCCTGACTGATAGCCCCTAACCACTTGCCTGCCTGCCTGATTGCCCCTAATCACTCTGCCTGCCTCCCTGATCACCCCTAACCACACACTGGGGGGCTGCTGGCTGGGGTGAGGGGCCATGGTCTTCTGATCTCTGGTTGTTCTGGTCATTCCTCTGTTTTGGTCGCTGGGCTTTCATTATATTGGACATTTCAATCATGGTGGGATTTGGAGAAAAAAAAAATTTAGGAATTGCCACCTCCCCGCTGTTGAATGTTTCTAGAATGTGGTCAAAAAGTGGTTGTGGAAGGATTTTTCCACCACCCCTTATTGGTGGACCATTTCATCAACCCAGGAGCCTTCCTCAGGGGTCTGAGAACCATGATTCGAGGTCTTAAAGGGACACATCCAAGTGGCCCAATTTCTGCCCAACTCCTCCTCCTTCCCTCTTTAAGCCTAGGTCCAGGAAAAGATGCTCTTTCAGCTGTAAAACCTCCCAGTGGTGCTTGGAGGAAACGGGCTCCTGGTTTTCGGGTCTCAGAGGCAGCTCTGACAGTACAGATGGCTCCACAGATGTCCCCGTCTGTCCCGGGCAGGGAGCAGAGAAGACTGTCCATGGCGAGAGGCTCGTTTGCTCCTCTAATGACAAGCGTGATTGCCCATTTTGTCTGAGTAACATTTGGCTTTCCTTTTTAAAGCCATTTGTTCCCATTAGCAAAGTATTTTTTTTTCAGGCAGAGACCCAGGCTCGGTCACCATTTTCCTGATCTAGCCTGGGAGCACATTTGCTAGACGGAAGTAAATGAGCCACCGTGTCTGCTCCGTTAGCCTTGCTGTTCTTGGAACCCCCTGGGAGAATTCCATCCTTGCACTTCCTGCCTGGGTTCTAGCCCCACAGCTCATTCTAGAGCAGCGGTTCTCAACCTGTGGGTCGCGACCCCTTTGGGGGTCGAATGACCCTTTCACAGGGGTCGCCTAAGACCATCAGAAAACACATATTTCCCATGGTCTTAGGAACCAACACACGGTCCTCGGTGTAGCAAAGTGTACAATGTAGTTTATTGTTGTCATATGAAGACTGTTGCCCATGCTACACCACGATTCAAGACAAAAAATTTCATTTATTTGTCATCAGAAATAAATAATTCACAATATCTAATTACATATTGCTTTTGTGATGAATCACTATGTTTTACTTATGTTCAATTTGTAACAACGAAAATACATCCTGCCTATCAGATATTTACATGACAGTTCATAACAGTAGCAAGATTACAGTGATGAAGTAGCCACGGAAATAATTTTATGGTTGGGGGTCACCACCCCATGAGGAGCTGTCTTAAAGGGTCGCGGCATTAGGAAGGTTGAGAACCGCTGTTCTAGAGGAACTTTCTCTTGCCCTCAAAGGAGAAAGGCTGTTAGGACCCTGATCTTAGGTGTCCACGCAGCACGATAACCAGAGTGCTATTTTCAGACCAAGCTCCAGCATCAAATGTTGCAGAAATCGTGTTTCCATGGATCATAAATACCAGATGCCAAGGCCCCGTAGGGCCTGTTTGGGCTCCTCTCTGGCCCTTGATGCTGCTTTCAGTGAGTGTTCTTGCTGTGGAAGCGAGGCCTGCCCTCCTGCCCAGGTAGCTGAAGCCCCGCTGGCCTGCCTCGGCCCGTTTACCGCCCCTCCTCCCTGACCCCCAGCATCTGGCCTTTCTGTAGTCGTGGAGGGAGAGGGCTTCCTTTGGTTTGTCCACACGGTGGGCTGCACACCTGAGCCAGCCTTCAGGCCTGTCCACGCGGCTCGTTTTCTCTCTAATTGTGCACATCGCTGGGCTCCTCGCAGCTGTAGTTTGCCTTTTATCCGCTTTAGTAACGGCCCAAAGAAAACACCCAGCGAATCCAACCCGCGAGCACGCAGGGGAGGGGACGCCAGCCGACGGCCTTACAGTGTGCGGGGAGAGGCATCGCCTTGTGAAAATAAATTAAAAGCTGCGAGGGTGTAGGAGTTAATGAAGCCTGACAGCTTCCACCCACGGGGGTGCGCCTAGGGGTTGGATATAAGCAGAAGCCTGCACCCTCAGAAGGCGTCAGGCCGCAGGCCTGGGCCAGAGCACGTTTGTACTAACTGTGGGGAGCTCTGCCTGGCCCCAAACCTTAGCAGGGAAGAGAGGCGAGGCTTGGGGGATTGCCAAAGAGCAAAACCCCTTTTAGCAAGGAATGCTGTTTTTGGAGAATAGGTACCTCAGGCAAACCGGCAAAAACCATTCTTTCCCCAAGGCTAGTGGCTGGGCAGGAAACCCAGGATCCTTCTCCTCTCTTCGGGGTAAAGTAATATTTCTTGGGAATTTGATTTGGTTTTTTAGTCACTGACCTTCAAGAGTTCAAAAAACCTTCATGCCCACTTCTGTGGTTTGGTTCGGTTGGGGATTGTTTTTTGTTCTGCATAAATGGTATCACAGCGTTTGCTCTCTTTGTCGAACAACTTGCTTGTTTTCACTTGGCGAAGTGTCAAGGTTACATCAGTTCACATGGACAAATTTACCCTGCCCTTTAGCTGCTGTAGAGCATTCCGTATCATGTGAAGTACTGTAGTTTATTAAGTGCTCCCCTACTGGTGAGCATTCAGGTTGTGTCCAGTTTTCTTCTTGTTTGGTTTTTACTATGATAAGCAATACTAGAAGCCCAATGTACGAAATTCGTGCATGGGGTGGGGGGGTGTCCATCAGCCCAGCGCACATCCTCTTCAATCTGGGACCCCTCGAGGGGTGTCTGATTGCCCATTTAGTCCCAATCCCGGTGGGCAGTAGGACATTCCTCTCACAATCCAGGACTGCTAGCTCCCATCCGCTTGCCTGCCTGCCTGATTGCCCATAACTGTTTCTGCCTGCCAGCCTGATCACCCCCGAACCACTCCCCTGCCAGCCTGATCACCCCCTAACCACTCCCCTGCCACCTGATTGATGGCTAACTGCTCCCGTGCAGGCCTGGTTATCCCCAACTTCCTTCCCCTGCAGGCCTAGTCACCCCCAAATGTTCTCCCATGCCAGCCTGGTCACCCCTAACTATCATCCCCTGCAGGCCTGGTTGCCCCCAACTTCCCTCCTCTACCAGCCCAGTCACCCCTAACTGCCCTCCCCTGCAGGCCTGATCGCCCCCAACTGCTCTCCCTTTCAGGCCTCATCCCCCTTAACTGCCCTTGTTGGCTGACCTAATTACCAACAATTGCCCTCACTTGCCAGCCATTTTGTGGTGGCCATTTTGTGTCCATATGGGGGCGGCCATCTTGTGTGTTGGAATGATAGTTCTTTGGATATTACCTCTTTATTAGATAGGATTGCAATGAACATCTTTAAAGTCAACTATGTACACGTGTTTGTCTCCGATAGCATGCCTGGGTCACATGGGGTGCCTGATTTCCTTTTCATACACGCTTCAGATGGCTCCGAGTTTCCTTTTAAACAGACCTGTCCCCATTTGAGAGGGCAACAAGGTCGTGGACAACGGAGAGCATCCCAGGTCACACTTGCACGAGCCACGTAATCCCTGTGACAGTCTCCCTTTCTCTAAAGTGGACGGAGTGCTTACAAGAGAAGACTCTGGGTAGCGTTAGCCAAAGGGAATTTTAATCCCAGGGCTTTTTAAGAAACACTTCCAATATGCAGAGAATGTGGGCCTGGCTGTACATGGCAGCTCACCAGAGTGTGGCAACTGTGGCCCAGGAGTGAATTCTGTCCCCGGGTTCAGCAGGCAGAGCCCTGTTCTTCGTGATTAATGAGTTCCACTTGGTTTACTCAAAGAGTGGCTGTGCTATGCCTTGCTGTTATTTATTTATGTTTTCTACTAAAAAATTCATGTAAAACCATCCTTTAAGGTCAGTGCACAGTACAGTGCTGCAGACTAAAATGTTCCAGCTGCCACAAGTAGGTCTGCATGCCAACCGAGATTCTCCAGTCCTTGGGCTTCCTTGGGAAGAGGTTCGGGCTGGTGTGACCCCAGGAAAGACAGCAGGCGATGAGGCTGTTTTCTGGTGGGAGGTCTGTATGTGCAGGCCAAGCCCCTCGCCCCAAATGGCTCCAGGCAGGAGTGGCAAATGGGAGAGAAAACAAGGGACCTGTTAGTTCCAAATACCGTTTCTTCCAAGAGCACTACCCTGTTTCTACCCAGCACTAAGACAAAGGGGTCATGAAAATGGGACTCTGATTCTGAGCCTCATGGATCATTTCTACGGTCGTATATGGGCGGTGTGGGCTTCTAGGACCTGCCAAAATCCAGGACTGCTGGATGGTTCGGGGGGGTGGGGGAGAAGCAGCATAAGCTTGGGGGGTGGGTGAGCTAGAGATGTCCCCAGGCACACAAGCCTTGGGTTGCCTTCGGTGTATACTTGTGCAAAAGTGAACGCTTTTAATATCATTAACTAGCGTACCCACAAGCGAAGGCTCTGATCGGGAGCTGGAACGACAGTATGCTGTGTCTTGGCCTTTGACCACAGCCATTTTTCTTGGGCAGCAGGACTCATTAGCAGGTCGCGTGGACTAGAGTTCTCTGTGCCTTGTTAGAGAGCGGCCAGCTCCCGTAATGAGGGGAGTGCAGGAAGGCTTTGAGCCAGAGGTGGCCTTGACCAGAGTCCTGTTCTCAGCCGGCCTGCTGGTTTGAGACTCTATTTTAGCACAGGCTGTTAAAGAACTGTTTTGTCCCTCAGCAGTTCCCTTCTGCCACCGAGGAGCTGGGAAAGGGCATGTAAAGACCTCAGGGGCCCATGTAAGCTTCCTCATTGCTTCTCTAGGAGAGTTCTGACAGCTGGAACTAAAATAGGAAGACAGTCATTAGGACCTAGATGGGCGTGAGATGGGAGCATCAAAGAAGGCCTGGGGTGCCTCACAGGCCTTGGCCAAATGCAGACAAGAATGTGAGCTCAATAGTAGTCTCGCGAGAAGCTCTGGGCCCACACCACAATCACCATCTGCTTCGAAACTCCTCAGAGGGCTATCGTCCCCTCCTCTTTCCCCGAGGAGGCCTGTCTCCACCCCTGCCTTTGCACAGGTGTTCATCTCCAGCCTGCACCCTCCTCCGTCTTGGCGGCCCCCGTCCCTCTCCTTGACATCCTTACACTTGCCCTGCCATCCCCCCACCATCCCCCCACCATCCCCCCACCAAAACCTTCTCCCAGAAAAGCATGGATCAGATTCCTTCAATCAAAGGCTTAATTGCTTAGTTCCTCAACTGGTTGCATTCTCTGAGGAAGCCAAACCTAGAGTCAGAGGAATTTATTATTCTATTATTCTCTAATTACACAATTGCATCAGTGGCCAGCAAGCTTCTGTGGAAATCACCTCTTGAACAGGTAAAGAGAGGTACCTTTCTGGAACACCTAACACCTTATCTCAGAATCATTCATTCATTCTTGTGTTCACAAGAGCTGCCCAGCTTCTCAGTATAACCAGCTCTCTCAGTGAGGTGCCTGTGTAAGAGACTTTTTTTCCAAGAACCTGTGGAATCGTATGGAGCAATCTTTTTAAAAATATATATTTTATTGGTGTTTTTTGTTTTTTTGTTTTTTTTTTAGAGAAGAAGGGAAAGGGGTAGAGAGTTAGAAACATCGATGAGAAAGAAACATCGATCAGTTGTGTTATGTGCCCACAACCAAGGTACATGCCCTTGACCAAAATTGAACCTGGGACCCTTGAGTCCACAGGCTGACGTTCTATCCACTGAGCCAAACCAGTCAGGGCCATAGGGAGCAATCTTTAAGAAGACATCCTTTTTGACATGTCTTCTTATAGAAATGGAAAATGTCTCAGATTTTTCAAAGACCTAGAGTAAAGAAGAGGCTCCAGAATTGCCCTCTGTCCACATGGCTGGGTTTTCCCAGCCCTCGCAGTTATGAAGCCCATCTTTATAGCTAACCATTTCTCTGGCTGTATTTTTCTTATTTCCATGCCATTGTTGGGCTCGGTGGAGCCATTCTGGCCTCAGCTGCTCATCTGCCTCCACACTTGAAAGCATTATTAGGTCATTTTACAGCCTTCTCATTGCAGTTGCTATTTCCAATCCTTTTTAGTGTTTCCTCCTAGTTATTCAACTAAAAATAATAAAAAAATAATGGCTAGATTCAGGTTCAGACTCTTCCAATATCTCAAACCAAGCCCCCTTTTTCTTTCCAGCTTGAAACCATTTGAAAACTCAAAAAAAAAAATACATTTCTTTTCCATGATTTTCATTAGATTTGGCTCTAGCCTACGAGATAATAACCCAGGATGAAGGATCTTCTGGTGGTGTTTCTAAACTCAAGCCAAACTCAGCAAGGGGTGAATAGCTCGCAAGTAGCCTGACTCTGGAGCAGCTCTGGCAAAATTTAGATTAGCATCTGAACCCTTGGCTTCTTGTAGCAACTGGGATGAACAAACCAAATTAGGGAAATTGAGTACGTAGTGGGGAGGGGGGTGCACCTTTAGCCAGTGCTAAATTAAACACTTTGGAGGGCCAAGAAATATCTCCTAGTCCTTCATTATTTCTCATTTATTTTGGTCTGAGTGTGGTATCTCCTGCTGGGATCAAAACAGAGTGGCTGAGAGAATTTTTTAAGGCTACTCCCATCTAAACAGTCCAGTGATTTAGCTGGCTCAGAGGAGTTGGGAACTTGGAATCAAATTCAACAAGAGCTCGAAGTGGCCAAGAGCGTATCCCAAACAAATCATAGGCCCCAAACAAGGTGTTGACAGTGTGGCTTGCTCTCAGTTCCACTGCTGATTGGTTCAACGATTTATTGCATTTTTCTACCCTCTTTCCTCAATTTCTTCCTCTTTAACATAGAAGCGATGACACCTGGTACCTGTGAAAATGAATGGTTTCGGTCATTTTCGGTGTGTGAGAGCCTCTTGGATCCTTGCTTTAAGGCTGCTTGCAGTTTGGTGGGTTAAGTGGAGGGGTTAAGGCTGGCTTCCTGGGACATTTTATCAGCCCTGCCTGAGTCAAGGTGAAGGCCTGAAAATCGGGGCACACTTACCCACATCGTCAGTTCCCCAATTGCCAGTTGGCAGGACTGGTTCCTAAGCCTAATGAGCAAGTATTGCAAACATAGAAGCTCCTGGCTCCCATTTGTCCTTTCCATGGTCCTCTCTCTTCAGGCACACCTTAAGATCGATGCCTTCGGGGAGCAGCCACGTAAGGAGAGGACAGGTTGGGTGAAGATGGGGAGCAGTGTGCGGCCAGGGAGCCCTTTTCTGTTGAAGCCATCTTGTCTCCTTCAGCCAGCAGCCCTGTTCAGAAAGCACTCAGCAGAAGGGCCCTCAGAGTTCTCTTACGTTCTGTCCAGAAAGACGATGGAGTTGTAGAGTAGGCAAGGTCCGTGGTTACTCTACAGAGGATCAGAGATTCAGAGAGGTCAATGCCTTGTCCAGGTGCTCACACCTGGGGCAGTAGCAGAACTCAGGCATGAAGCAGACCATTGGCCCTGCCTGTGTGAGCGTCAACCTATGAACCAGGAGGTCAGGGTTCAATTCCTGGTCGGGGCATATGCCCTGGTTTCAGTCTCGATCCCAATAGAGGACATGCTGGAGGCAACTGATCAATGGGTCACTCATCATTGATGTGTCTA
Organism: Lasiurus cinereus; assembly: GCA_011751065.1. Classification (NCBI taxonomy): domain Eukaryota; kingdom Metazoa; phylum Chordata; class Mammalia; order Chiroptera; family Vespertilionidae; genus Lasiurus; species Lasiurus cinereus. The sequence continues at coordinate 6,324,738 of JAAGEH010000022.1, forward strand.
TCTCCCTCTCCCTCTCCTTTCCTCTCTGAAACCAATAAAAATAGGTTTTTGAAAGAAGCAAGCAGTCTGTCTCCAGGCTGCCCTGAGACCACTACTCTTCCATATTCCCTTCGGGTACAGAGTGCATGACCCTTGGGGTGTCTCTGCTGCACATTCTGGATGGCAAACCTGCCCTAGGCTTCCACCAAGCCTCTCAATCCACTGCTCATAGGAGGCAGGGAAGGGACTCTCTGGAGAACCCCTGTAGTCAGTGTCCTGAAATGATCTGTGCACAAGCGACCCTGGGATGGACTATCTTACATCATTGATATAAAAGTAGCCAGTGGTTTGGCTCCTCTCTCAGCAACCCTAAGAAGCTCCCTGTACCACAGAACAATATCAATGCTGGAACACTCACAGTAGACCACAGCAGAGCAGAAGTGGTGAAAGCGAAGGCCACAATTTTTCTCTAACAAAAAAGAAACTAACTCCAAAGGATCTTAAGAAAGAAAGGAAATGAGGGAGAAAGAGTGAGGAGGGAGGGAGGGAGAGAGAGAGAGAAGAAAGAACTGTGAGAGAAGCATTCCTGTTTGAGGCCTAAATCATGCTCAGCGGGGAATTTCCTGGTGCAGGTTGGAGTGTCTGGGGTGTTTCCTCTGCATGTGTGGTCTTCTGCCACCAGGCAGTGTTCCAGACCCCTTGGGGTAAACATCTCTTAGACTAGGTTCGGTTCTTAACTAGGTATGGCTGTTCACCCTTCATGCCATGGTACTGAGATCTACTGATAAGGACACTGGAGAATATTTGACTTTTCTAGGGGGGAAGGAGTTCCTGAAACAGTCCAGTGGATGCTTAATGACTCTTGCTCTGAAAAATCAGGAAAATGGGAGATAGATGAGACCTGGAATCACTCATCACTGCGTACCTAACCCACCTCTCAGTGACGCTACAGAAAGAACTCCTGGGGGAGCAAGAGGACTTTCATTCTGAGGTTCAAGGTCCTATAAAACTGACCATGTTTAGTTGGATTGCGGTTTTGTTTTTAAGAAGGCTCGCTTGATTGCTCAAACTCTACTAAAATCCCTTCTGGTCGACATGAGCTCTTCTCTCGCTCACTCTGCTGGTCTGCAGCAGCGGGTGCAGGGAGAGGGGTCAGTACACGGTGAAGGATTTGTGGCAGGGCAAGGCAAACTCTTTGAATTCCTCAAAGAGAATCTGCTAAAAAAGAATTTGAGCCCAAAACCAGGAACTCAGTGTATGAATAAAAAGCTTCAGCTGCCATGTTTGAAACCATTCCTACAACCTCCAGCCCCCATTTTGCAGCTTAATTCTGAAGCGTCCTCCTCCTCACTTCCGGTTTCTTTCCTAGCCCTGGCCCAATCTCCTTTGCCCAATCCCCACGCTCTGCTCCGGTAGCAGTATGAGTCCCCTGCACAATGCCCCCCTTTCTTGTACACTGTTTTGTCGTGGGTGAGTCTTTGCTTCTCAACCACTCAGGGCTTTGATTACAGACACCTGGTCCCAAACATCTTCATTTTCCAAAGTCCTCAGTATGGTTCCTGGGCACCTAGTAAACCCTCTTAATAAGTGATGATTCGTTGATTGGCTAGTTAGCCAGTTCATGAAGAACTATTTAAATCTGCCTTTCCTCTTTGAGTAACGCTTATCAGAGAAAATGTGAAGCCCAAATTTCAGATTGCCACATCTTCTAGCTCATGAGAGATCTTCATTAGTTCCCATCAAGGGGGTGAGCCATTGATGCATGTCAACCTTGGGAGGATGTGTATCCAGGCAACTAGGATCCAAGACCTTTATTTCTGTTAGGATGGGGTGATGATGATGTGGAGGCAATGGTAGTGTCCTGCCCGCACCCAGAGAACTTGAGAGCAGACGAGGGGAGGAGGGCTCTCCTCTGGCCCTGATGTAGTACTGAACATCAGAATTTAGGCTTTGCAGTCAGATTGGCCTAAGATTGAACCCCTACAGGAGCCCAGAAGGAAATAGGGTCACGTAAGCACCAAGGTTAAAAGTGGAAGTCATGTGGGTGGTATGATCCCTCCTTGACCCGTGTTCTCCTAAATGTGTGGCCCATTCTGCTTTTCCTCATCCATCTGACACTCATAACCACTCCCTACAACAGAGTCCTGGCAGGTTCTCTTCAAGTTTTTCCTCATTAAAAAAATCTGAAAACAAAATTGCAGGTCCCAAACCCCACTTTTTCTGTTTGTGTGTGTGTGTGTTTGTTTGTTATCTGCCTCACTTCTCAAGCGAGGTCTCCTCCTTCCCAGGGATGTGCTGCCTCTACTCTCTGCCTTGAGCTCCTCACTCATTACTTCACCCTCCTCCAACCCTTGCCTTTTCTTTGCTAGAACTACAAGAACCTGGTGGAACCATACTCCCTGCTGCCAATGGGCTGAGGTTTACTTACCAGGCTCAACATAAAAGGAAGGTGACATGTGAAGGTCAAAGAGGATTTTGAGAAAGAAAGCTCTTAATCAAACCCAGATATCAAGAATATTAGCAAAGAGACTAGAGAAAATCGCTATCAAATTAAATTGTTTTTGTACAAATGTTCCCTTTATTTGGGTTTTCCCCAGTGGGCCATTCTTCCTTTAAGGCTTGGTGAACAGATGCATGTTGGAAAATGTTGATTAGCTTATCCTCTTTTCGACCCCTTCCCCCTCACCCAAACTGCTGGAAGCAGTCAAAAGCCAAGTCAAGCCCCTAATGTGTTCTTCACCTTAAGTAGCCTTTAATTCTCCAGGTTCAGAACTATCAGCCACATCTAGGCAACCAATTTCACAGACCAATCTCATTGGTCCAATTTTTTAGAAATGGAACGATTCTTAGGAGGTCATCTCATCCAGTCCTCTGGCTCCAGAGACAGAGGCTGTGATCTCCTGGGACAAAATGTTATAGTTATCACCACCCTCTTATCCTTTTTTCTTTAAGATTCAGGCAACTTCCATCCTTTTCCAGACAGGCATCAATAGTGTTTTCAGCCGAAGCCGGTTTGGCTCAGTGGATGGAGCATTGGCCTGCGGACTGAAGGGTCCCGGGTTTGGTTCCGGTCAAGGGCATGTACTTTGGTTGCGGGCATTTCCCCAGCTGGGAATGTACAGAAAGCAGCTGATCGATGTTTCTCTCTCATCAATGTTTCTAATTCTCTATCCCTCTCCCTTCCTCTCTGTAAAAAAATCAATAAAATATATATACATATATTTTTAAATAGTGTTTTCAGAGTTCGTCTCTGAGGGTGTGAGATGGATCAAGATGGCAGTCTAGCCTCCAAGAACTCATCACATCTTTTGTGAAAACCCAAGTACCTAAAAGCAAGAACAGGATTTGGCCCAAATCTCACAGATAGGAGCCCCACAATTTTTGCTCAAGACTCATTCATAGTCTCATCCAATGTTCTGCATCTTTTAACCGTGAAGGTATTAAGACCTCTGAGCACCAAAACCATTAGGGGTTGGAAATGTGGTGGCTTTCTCCCTTTCTTCCATGTTTGTTTTATTTTTCATAAGTTAAAAAAAAATCTCCAGGTTGACTTTCACAAGTTTGATTTGATCCCCATGACAGACACCACCTGCCTCTTGTTGATTCGTGTCCACGTCTTCCTTCCAGGGAAAGTCTGCATTGTAGAGGCCTGGAGAATAATGCAGAGGATGGGCACCGAGGCAGGGAAGCTGGCACAGCCTGCAGGTGCCAGTTGCTGTGCTATAAACATGCCAGGAGCAGGCTGGATTTATGGAGGATTGATGCCAATGGCGTCGATCCTTTCAAGTGGGGTCTTGGCACCTTGTTTTGTGCATCTCTTCTGGGCGATCAAGGGGATGAGAATGTGCTTTGGCACTTTTGCCAGGGATGAGGTTGTAATGTGATTAACACTAGCACCTCCAAGAAGAGTCTGAATTTTATGTGTGGCCGTGATAGCTGGATCTTCAGTTCAGGTCATGGTCAAGTAGACCTTCCTTGAGACGTTGTGCTAATCAAGGAGACGTTCAAGCTGGTCTGAAGCTCTTTTAATTCCTTTTGTTTGAAACTTTAACTATTTAGTATTTGGGTTTTGGGATAAACCTTGATTTCTGCATACCAATTTACAGTGCTGACCTCAAGGTTGTCCACCTGACTTTGGGCTGAATAGAATTCTCAAAAGGCCACATACATTCACTTGGTACCATTTTGCTGAGCGCTGGAACAAGCATAATTAACTTGTGAGATTGGAAGAAGTGATAAGACCATGTTCTTCACAACATACTTGATTCTCTTTTTTAATGTTTTTTCTTTTTAGACAGGTATTTTTATTGGCTCTGATTTCTATAAGATGGACAGCATAGTGAAGAGAAAAACCTGTATTGCCCCTTTCCCCAAAATATTATCACAAAAAAAAGAAAAAGATAGTGATAATACTGGAGAAAATTTATAGTCAATTAACTCAGCTGTCTTCAAGACTGGGCTGGTCAGATTGGATGCCCATGTTTGACATGTTTGATCTATTCTACACTGAAGAAAGCCAATAGAAAAATTGACGGGAAAGGAAAGATGGGAGATATTAGCACAGATATGTGAAGGAGAATAGGCATGACATTCTTTCCAATTCTACGTCTCCATTGAAGCATATAATGATGGAACATAACTTCCTTAAATTACCATACACTGATTTGAAATCCAGAGGAGAAAGACTCTTGTACTTTGTGTCCACTCAGATGCATCATTGTATAAGGAGGGTCAGCATGTTATACTAGATGAGCAACACCATCATGACAACCGAGGATGGACACGCAATGTCGTTGAAGTTGCCTTAGACAAAACTCAGGCCTATATTGCTAATGAATAACAATCATGATAAAGACACAAGTGAGGATTTACCTGGCACTAAAGACCTTTCCTGTTGTTTCTGTTCTTCTGGTTACTGGACGTAAAGATAGCTCCTTTGAGGGGAAATGCTCCATTTACATGATCTAGAAGCAGATGGGATGTTTGAGCTGCCAACATACTGAGGAGTCGTTCTCAGAAAGGTCGAATCTCTGCCTTGTAGCCATGGTGATAGAACTGGTTATAACTCGATTTGTTTGTTTCCTTTTTCATTCCAGTGGACATCCCAGAAGTACATGGGAGAGAGGGCTATGAAGATGAAATTGTTGGTGAGTATTACTATGATTTAGCAGATAATCATGAAGTTCAAGTTTGGTTAGAAAGAGGTACTGAATAGGGCCAGAAACCACCAATTTGCTCTGTCGATGTCAAATTTAGAGTTTAGAGAGTATATGGGGTCTTTTCTGCCTAACCTAACCTGAAACAGGTCCCCTCCTTCGGGCAACTTTCAACATTGATGGACATCAAATCAGGGAGAACCCTTGAGAAGTGAAGGCCAGGGTCCTCTACAGGAGTCACTGCTTGAACCCATTAACCTCCTTCCCCAAAGTGCCGCAGGGCGTGAGCGCCAGAGTGAATACCCTCCCAGGCCGGCTGTGGTTACCAGTTCCTTGGCCTGCATGGTCCCTCCTCACACGCTCCCAGACTCCAAGTTGGGATTCCCTGCGAGATCCACGTTTCCCTCTCACACTGCCCACCTCGTGTTTTCATTTCATTTCAAGCTGTTGGCCCACTTCAAGCACAGACTTCCGGGGGCTGAAGTGAGAATCCCGACGACAGGGCCACTGAGGACACGTGGAGATGTCATTTCTTCCCTGGGCTCCGAGGAGCACAGGTCTCTCTGAGCTCCTCTGAGCGCCAGAGCCCATCTCCAGGAGAGATGGCAGAGGATCCCCTCGGAGAGCAGCTTTTAGACCGAGATTGATGCCTTTACGAAGAGCAGTTTATAGAGCAGCTGTTTTCACCCGACCTTAATCAAACACTTCAAGTGTAGTTATAGAAACAGAGTGACTAATCCAAACAGCACCTTGTTAACCGAACGCAGACTCTGCCTGCAAATCCCGTCTAAGGCTCCTTTTATGGGCAAAGCTGCGCCACTGGCCTCCGCGGAGAGGCTGCAGTGGATCAAGCCACGAGCACGGACGGGGAGGAGGAGGCGGGCAGGAGGGTGCAGGAAGCCTGCCAGGCCCAGTGCAACTGCTTGCTGACTCTGGGGCCCTGCGTGAGTTCCCCTCGTCACCTAATTTCTTAAAACCCCATCTCATCATCTACAGCTATAATAATAAAAGTGTGATATGCTAATTAGACCAGACAGCAGAACGACCTTCCAGATGACCTTCTGGATGGAGCTGGGGCAGAAAAGTTGGGGGTCGTCTTATACACCCAGTCGTTTTATACCCCGGAAAAATACTATATATAAGACGACTGGGCACGTATAAGACAACCCCCAACTTCGGAGAAGATTTTTCCCGGGTTAAAAATACAATCACCCTGCTTTCTTCATGGAATGATCAGGAAATCCCACAAAAGAAGCCATGGGTGTCATCGTGCCTTGACCACACTGGGTGGCTTAAACAACAGAAGTGTCTTTCTCATCTTTCTGGAGACGGGAAGTCCAAGATCAAGGTGTCAACAGTGTGGGTTCCTTCTGGGGGTTGTGAGGGGGAATCCGTTGCAGGCCTTTCTCTTTGGCTTGTAGATGGCCATGCCTATATCCACGTGGCAATCTGCCATCTGGGGCTGTCTCAAGTTTCTCCTTTTTATAAGAATACCAGTCGCACTGAGTTAGGGCCCACCCTATTTCAGCTTGATCACCTCTGTAAAGCTCCTATCTCCAAATAAGGTTACACTCTGAGGTTCTGGGATTTAAGACTTCAGCATACCAGTCTGGGGAGGGGACATAACTCAACCCATTAGTAAGGTAAGACGGGTGTCAAGTGAGGTCTGGTGGCTCGGGAAATATCTGCTGCTTGGATGGCCAGGAGTGCTATTCAGATACTCTTCCTGTGAGAATCTCAGCCTGTCTTTTGATTTAATTTGAAACCCTTGAAGTCAGGGATGAGGAGGCAAAGAAGGAAGGGTGCCCAGACACAGGGCCATCCCAGGGGCTCCAAAGGCACCCCAAAAGTTTTGTTATAACATGTATTTACTTAGCACTAGTGAAATTACAGTGGTACCTCGAGATACGAGTGCCCTAACATGAGATTTTTGAGATACAAGACATCGAGCGAGCGATTTTTGCTTTGAAATACAAGCAGCATTTGAGATAGGAGTAATAGCGCGGATCAGCCGGCTGCACACGACCAGTTTACCGAGTCTCAAGCGTCTCATAGTTTCCCACGCCTCAAGGTTATGGAACGAATTAAACTCGTATCTCGAGGTACCACTGTATTTAAGTCTCCAATACTGAGACTATACTCACTATGTGCTGGACACTTAATAAATATTCATGTCGTTCGCCTAGCAATCAAGTCAGGTAGTCTTGGTTAATATCCCCATTTTACCGATGAGAGAACGGAGGCCAAGCGAGGTTAAATAACTTTCCCAAAGCGAGGCTGTGGCAGGGCTGGGCTTTGAAGCCGAGCAGTGTACGTCCCAGCTTCCTGTCCACACTCTGAAGAACCACTGGGCTGGGCTGGGAGGCTCAGGTATTTCACCCCAAAAGCAGCACTGCCTGCAATCCGTCCTGTGCTTTCTGTCCTAGATGAGTACGAAGTGGACTGGAGCAACGCTTCTTCCTCGACCTCAGGGTCCAGCACCCCTTCGGCCGACAAAGAGAAGAGCTGGCTCTTCACGCTGGACCCCATCCTCATCACCATCATCGCCATGAGCTCTCTGGGCGTCCTGCTGGGGGCCACGTGCGCCGGGCTCCTGCTCTACTGCACCTGCTCCTACTCGGGCCTGAGCTCCCGCAGCTGCACCACGCTCGAGAACTACAACTTCGAGCTCTATGACGGCCTCAAGCACAAGGTCAAGATGAACCACCAGAAATGCTGCTCCGAGGCATGACGGATTGCACCCAGATCACTTCTGACGTTTCATTCCGGCAAGAGAGGCTGGTGAAGATTACAATTTTTCTCCCCTTTGGGAACTGAATGCCATATTCTCCATCAAACCGATCCAGAATTACCGCAGGTGTGGACAGGACAGGCGGGCAAGCCGAGGAAGGAGGGAGATGCAGCTGTATGGTGGGGTGGGGGAGGGGGTGTCACGACCCATCTAGCACCGCGGGGGGGCCGAGTCATTGCTGGGACAAAGACGGGAGCTCATCTCTTTGGGGTCACAGTTCTCTTTTGTTTGTGAGTTTGTTGTTGTTATTATTGTTATTATTATTATTATATTATTCTATTTTATTTTTCTGGTCTGTGAGCAACTCAAAGAGGCAGAAGAGAATGACTTTTCTAGCACAGAAGCAGAGGGGGATCGTTATTCTCTGCTTTCTGTTTCTAATCAACACTTGAAAAGCAAAGGGTCTCTTCACACTTTCCACCTTTAGGGGGGAAAACTCAAAAAAAAAAAAAACAAGCCGTGCAGCTCAGCCCGTCTTCTGATCTTCTCCTGACTCACGGGATCTACTGTGGCGAAGGCCCTGCCGCCGATCCTGCACGCTGCCGTGCCCAGTCCCAGCATTTACGTAGGATTTCGTTGCCTTTTAACTTTTTTATCCAGGGGAAAATCGCCATTTTAGGGTCAGCTCGAACAGCTCTTTCCCACCCGAGATGTCAAACAAACCAGAAAGGAAACTTCACACCACGTCAAAATCCGCGGAAGCACCTCCACGTTCGACGTGGACGAGCCTTAACAAGCTTCGTGAGTAGGAGCCATTCAGACCAGGATGTATGGCTGTGGGGCTCCTTGCGGGGCCGCTGGGGGTGGTTCTGCTTTTTCTTTTCCTTCCTCCTCCTTCTCTGAAGACATGGACGCATACACACACACTCATGCACACCGCCCCAACAGTTGCCTCTCAGCCCCAGGAAAGGCCTGGTTTGATAGCCTCCGAGGTGGGACGGGGAGACACAGGCTCTGTTTTCTGTCGGTGTGAGGTGCCTGGCGCCCCCCACCCCCCGGGTGGGAAGGAGGTAGTGGGGAGGGAAAAGAAGTCCAGCCGTGATGGTGTGATGGCAAAGGCTGAGCAGATAGTACAGAGACTCTTGATGAGTCAGCCTCTCCAGGAGGAAACATTGGTCTCTCCTTGGGTTACGGCCACCACCTCCACCTTTCAGGAAAGTGGGGCCAGGATGTAAGGGTGTCTCGCCGGAAGTCTGCAAGCACTGTGAATCAAAACGCTGGCAACCCTGTCTGAACCCCAGAGAGGCTGGCGTTCTCTCACACACCTACACGCACCGATTCATGTGGTTTTTTTTATTAAGTGCCTTGAAAAAGTGAAGCAAAATGTATTTGCCCTCTATGTCAAAATCAGTGGATATCATACAAGTTAAGGCATCCCTTCTCCCCTAACCCCAGTGGCTCCCCGCCCAGCTCCCCCCTCCTCACCGCTGACCTGCAAATGGAATGAGCCCTGCTGCCCAAATGGTAGTCAACGCCCAGATGACTCTCACCTGCTCCAGAGGGGGCCGCATCAGGAATGGATGAACCTGTGCAAAGGATAGGATTGTCCGCGTCAAGATCCAAATCTGGTTTTGTAGTAACGCCTGAGGTTTACCTGTGTGCTGGTTGACCCTCAACCAGTGTGTGCCCAGCCTACCGCATAAACTGTCAGACCATTTTTGCTGCTATGGTCACCCCCAATCTCATGTGTCTCATACCCAGGGGAAAGGGGAAGGGTGAATGGGGCTGGCACTTCCTGTACATGTTAAACTCATGGAAATGCTGGTTCACATGGGAACGTCACCATGTTTTGTGTGCAGAGAGGGAGACTCATGCCGACAGCTATTTGTTCCTACGTGTGTGTGTGTGTGTCTGTGCCACCTTTGAGTTCTCTGTATCTACTGTGTATGTGAATGGTTACGTGGGACTCCGTGGTGTTGTTGTGACTTTGACCGAGGGCCTGAGTTAACTGCTGATCTCAGCACTCGCTGGCACCGTGGTAGTTAGAGGTGAAAAGTAAAGCCGTTAAGGCCGAGGGCTTAGCTTGAGGCCCGCCCTGAGCTGGGCGGACAGGAGAAGCAAGTGTTTAAGTAGCCTCCCCTCCTCTTCGGCCTTCCCGTGTGGCTCCGTGTTCAGGAAGCTAGCAAGTCCTGGGGATTTCCAGGAGCAGCCTGCAGAAGAAGTTCCAAGTCTGCTCTTGGGGGGCTGGCTGTCTCATGCCCAATGGACCGTGTTACAGATCCCCAAAGACCAGTCCAGTCTCCAGCTTGCAGTTCACCTCTAAGTTACGTACAACTCAGCCTGCATCCCTCGGTATCCATGTTCTCCCTGAAGCCCCAGGAGGGGCCCTGAATGCTGAACAAAAAAGCAGGCTCCCCAGGGCTGCGTGTAGATACCTCACCAATGCTGGAGGCTGGTCTCCGGCAAGACAGGAAGATAGTGGGGCCTCTGATTATAACTTGGCCAGAGGGCGCCCTGGTGCATTTGTCGTCTCCATCTGCAGGTGGGCTGGCTGATCCATCTCCTTAAGTCATTCCCTTGGGGGGAACGCAACTCCCAGTGTTGATCTCCTTTTTTGCCTTGTACCGAATGACACATTACCTCCACGCTCTCCCGGACTAGACGGTCCCCGGGGCCCCAGTGTTGCTTTCTCTCTTAGGTGGGAATGAGGAGTTGACAAGGATGAGGGTCCAAGGAATCAGCACGAATGGCAAGAAAACAAGGGGAGACGTTAAACCATCACCCAGATTGACTTTTCCAGGGTTTGCAGTTAAAGGTATTCGACCATTCGCTGGCTGAGCCAGATCACGGGAACTTGAGAGCTTTTACTGTGATTCTTCAATGTACAAATGAAACAACAATGTCAAACTGTGTTTATATGATTTGTATAAAGCCTTTTTAAGATTACTATTTAAATAAACATTATACCAGAGATACTTTGTTGAGTGTTTTTTTTACTGGAGACGAAGAGACTTGGGGAGACCAAATCACCCCAGCTTGCCCAAGACTTTCCTGAAAGTCCCGTGTCCCCAACACCCCTCAACCTCAATCAAACCAGGATGCTTGGTCACTCTCTTGGGACAACGATTCTCAACATTTTCGTGGGGGATTAATAGGTTGATTGTCTGGTTGGTTTTTTTTATAAGATAAAAATATGATGGAGATGGGTAGTGGGCTACCTGTCCCATAGGGCTATTTTAACTCAAAGACTTGCCTGGTTGATTTCCAAGACTATGATCCCTACAAACACACCTCTCAACGGTAGACCAGGGAAGGCCTCGCTATGCAGGTGATAGTTAAGCAAAAACCGGAAGAGATGAGGAGGCAGCTAAGCAAAGTGCCTGGGGAAAGCTTTCACACTGAGGAACAGCATATAGAGATCCTGCGGTGGGGATGCTGCTGTGCTCCTGGAAGCCAGATAAGCTCCTTCAGCCCCCCCACTTCTAGCCCCCTTCCTCACTGGCCCGGAAGGTCACCAGAGTCACATTGCTGCAACTTCCCTCTCTGCCCTCGCTGTGATCTTGGTAATCTCACGGGTCTCCTGAGATCCCTGCTTCTTTTGTCTTCCTGACCCTCACAACAATAACAGAGGATTAAATGAAAAGCAAATTCTACTTTCCTTTAGTGGGGCTTTGGGGTATTTTTAAAGCCCTAGTAAACTAATAATATCTCCTGGTCTCCAGCCATCGAGTGTTTACATAAGATCTCTCTCTTTTTTTTCTCTTATCTGTATCCTTCTGGAAATATTTATTCAATGCTCAGGGGAGGCAGTGAAATGAAGTTGGAGCAGGCCCATCTCGGAGGGAAACAGGGTCTCTCTGGATGCTACAGTGCCTCTGCCCGCACAACCCTGGTGGTGGCGCTGGTGGTCGGGCCCGGGAGGGGAGCAGGAAGGGGAAATGGAAAGGTGAGTGTGTTTCCCTTCTCCCAAGCTTCGGGCTCCAGCCCCAGGCTGAGCTCAACAACACCCCTGGGGAAATATTTTTAGGGAGTGAGGTGAGGGGGTGATGATCAAACTATGAATTGCTACCTACGTAGGTTCTCAGAGCTCCCTTCTGTCCACCTCTGGGCTTCGCGGTAACTTTTTTTTTTAACGGGGCATGTGTGCCTTTGAGCACACACAAGTTATACAATTTTTTTAATCCTCACCGGAGGATATTTTTTTTAATATATTTTATTGATTTTTTACAGAGAGGAAGGGAGAGGGACAGAAAGTCAGAAACATCGATGAGAGAGAGACATCGATCAGCCACCTCCTGCATGCCCCACCCCTCCCCACTGGAGTTGTGCCCGCAAGCAAGATACATGCCCCAGACCGGAATCGAACCTGGGACCTTTCAGTCCGCAGGCCGACACTCTATCCACTGAGCTAAACCGGTCTCAGCCAGAGGATATTTTTTATATTGATTTCTAGGGAGTGTGGAAGGAAGACGTGGGTGGGGAGGGAGAGAGAGAGTAAGAGAGAGAGAAATACCAATTGGTTGCCTCTTCCAAATGCCCCCTATCCATGACCCTTCAGTGCTCAGCCGGTGTTCCAACTACTGAACTACACACGCCAAGTCCATCGTGATAACTTTAATACCCGTTCCCATCAGCAAAACAGGAAGGGTCCTTAGAAACTTAAGGACAAAGGCAGAGGCACCCTTGCCCTTGAATTCCCACTTCTCAGAATTCCCAAGCCCCAAGCCTGCTCCCTACCGGCCAAGGCTGGTCCTCCTCGGTCCTTCATTTCCTTGGTGACCTTGAGAGGAGTTCTTGGAGGAAGGACATGCCTTCTATGTTCCCCCTGATCACACGGGCGAGAGACCACTAGGGAGCCCTGAGCCGAGTTATTCCTGCAGCCTACCCAGCGAATGACGCCTGGTCCTCTCTCCCCGGCCAGCAAACCCCAAAGGACAACTGTGTGCAGCCCGCCGTGAGAGACAGACCTTCAGCTGCTCTGAGCCCGCCCTCCACTCTCCACCTGCCTGGTGGCCCCAGGTGAGCGGGCCCGCTCTCCACAGAGGATCCAGCCTGAGCAGGCCCACACGGATGCAGAGCCCTGACCTGAGGGTCAGTCCGTGTACACACAGAGGCACCCAGCACGGCCCTTCACCAGCAGAGACATGAAGCCCAGGCCAGGGCCGAGGCCGGTTTGGCTCAGTGGATAGAGCGTCGGCTTGCAGACTGAAGGGTCCCAGGTTCGATTCCGATCAAGGGCATGTACTTAGTTGCGGGCACGTGCCCAGTGGGGGTGTGCAAGAGGCAGCTGGTCGATGTCTCTCTTATCGATGTTTCTGACTCTCTGTCCCTTTCCTTTCCTCTCTGTAAAAAAATCAATAAGATATATTTAAAAAAAAAAAAAAAGCCCAGGCCAGGGATGTGGAGTCTGAGGACTTGGGGTGCTCTGTTCTGGGCTTCTCACCAAAACAGCAGGCCTGAGAGCTGTGGTCAGGTATGAAGCCTCCTCTCGCTCAATTCAAACGACCTCAAGAGCCTCCCTCCCTCCAACCGCGCTGCCCACCCCAGGCCTCTGGGAGTCAGCAGCAGAGCCAGGCTGCCGCGGCTTGGAGCACAGCTCCGCTAATAAATCTCCATCCCTCAGCCCAGACTGCCTCCGCTGGGATCGGAGCGCCCGCTGGCTGCCCGCTGCACTGCCAAGCCCCACACCCGAGCCCCCTGCGGGCTGGGCTCCAGAGCCAGGCAGGCGGCCTTTCTGGACCGGCTTTCTCTCCTCCCTGTTTTTCTCCTCCAGCCCGCTCATCTCACCTCTTCTTGAGCAGTTACGTTTCTCATCCCAGCCAACTGCTTTTAAATCTTTTTTTTAAAATATATTTTATTGATTTTCTATAGAGAGGAAGGGAGAGGGATAGAAAGTCAGAAACATCGATGAGAGAGAGACATCGATCAGCCGCCTCCTGCACACCCCACACTGGAGATGTGCCTGCAAGCAAGGTACATGTCCCCGACCGGAATAGAACCTGGGACCTTTCAGTCTGCAGGCCGACGCTCTATCCACTGAGCCAAACCAGTCTCGGCATGCTTTTAAATCTTGTGGAAGTTCAGAGAACTTGAGAGGGTTCTGAAACCCACCCATGCTCCTTTGCCCTTGAACTTGGACATGCCCAGGAGGTGGGAGAGCGCTAGTCCCAGAGCTTGGGGGGAACCAGGGTTCTCGGTTCTGCCTCTTGTCCTGTGACCTTGGGAAGGTCATGCACATCCTGGCTTTCCCACCTCTAAAGTGGGCGTTGGGCTGAGTTAATTCTGAGCCCTGAGCTCGGACAGCCCAGCCGATGCAGGAGTTCAGCTCGGTTGTCTGAATCTGTGTCAGACACTCAGGGAGGGAAAATTCCGGTCTGGCCTTCTCTCGGGCTCCCTTCTGCAGAGAGGCCGGGAACACGCCTTGGGGCTTGATTCTATGGGGGAGCTGGCCCAAATGCAAGCTCTCTCTCAGCAAAGTTGCTCTGTTTCCCATAGACATGGATGTGCGTATTTGTCTATCTCCTACTCGTTCTGGAGGGAAGAATGTATACATGATTTCACTCATATCCTCAGCATATTTTATATGAAATGCCTACTATGTGACCTGCTCGATACTAGGAAACAATAGGTATAACAGATGTGGTCCCTGCCTTCAAGGAGCTTACAATCTAGAGCAGTGATTTGCCGCTCTGTTGACTAATGAGTTTGCCGACCACTGCATAAAACTTACCCAGAAGTTTTGACTTCAGGTGAAAGACGTCAGTACATTATTAAAATGCTTTTTAAGTGTTTTTCCCTAAGGCAGTAGTCGGCAAACTCATTAATCAGCAGAGCAGCAAACCGTGGCTCGAGACCACTGATCCAGAGAGAAGAGACTGTGGTGAGTCCAATAACCGCACAACTGTGTCCTAACCATCATGGCAGGATTCGTAAAGTGAAGCGCAGAAAGCGGTGAGTGTGGGAGCGGGTTAGGAAGCCACCCCTGAGCACCATGCCCAATGCAGCTGAAAGCTCAGGGGGAGGCAGATGACTGGGACAGGCAGGAGGGGGAGCACGGTGGACAGAGGGGGCAGCACGTGCAAGGATGGGAGGGAGAGGGAAACCTGGCAGCCGCAAAGGTGGGGGTTAAGGACAAGGACCTCATTCACTATTGCAGAGGTCGGCAAACTGCAACTCACGAGCTACATGTGGCTCTTTGGCTCCTTGAGTGTGGCTCTTCCACAAAATACCACAGCCTGGGCGAGTCTATTTTGAAGAAGTGGCGTTAGAAGACATTTAAGTTTAAAAAATTTGGCTCTCTTGCCAAAACCGGTTTGGCTCAGTGGGTAGAGCATCAGCCTGCAGACTGAAGGGTCCCAGGTTCGATTCCGGTTGAGGGTGCGTACCTTGGTTGCAGGCACATCCCCAGTGGTGGGTGTGCAGGAGGCAGCTGATCAATGTTTCTCTCTCATCAATGTTTCTAACTCTCTATCTTTCTCCCTTCCTCTCAGTAAAAAAATCAATAAAATATATATTTTTAAAAAACTTTGGCTCTCAAAAGAACTTTCAATCATTGTACTGTTGATATTTGGCTCTGTTTGCCGACTATGAGTTTGCTGACCACTGCACTATTGTGTAGGGGCTCCCAATGCAAACCTGGCACATACTGGGCAAGCACAATAAACATTTGTTGAATGAATGAATGACATTTACATTCCCTTCCTGATAGCATCAAGCTGCCCAGTTTGTACAAACTAAAAGGTAAGTGTTTTAATTCTTCGTAATCACTGTGTTTCCCTATAGTGGAACATGTGGAAATCTCCTAGAGTTTGAACTGAGAAAGTATACCCACAAGTTCCAACATGAAGATGGGTATTATTCATTTCTATGTAAAATTATAATATTATGATAAATTAGAGGCCCAATGCATAAAATTTGTGCACAGGAAGGGGGTGGGTCCCTCAACCCAGCCTGTACCCTCTCTCAATCTGGGACTTTTTGGGGGATGTCCCACTGCCACTTTAGGCCCGATCCCACAGACATCCCTCTCGCAATCTGGGACTGCTGGCTCCTAACCACTCACCTGCTTGCCTGATTTCGCCCCTAAAACTCAAGCTTTTGATTTTTTAATATTTATATTTCTTCTTTAATTTTTATTGTAAAGTTCAAGCTTCTTGAGAACATGAGGAGTTTAACATTATTTCATATTTCTTTCAGAGAGCTAAGCATGGTAAACACAGCAAATACTTCATACTGATGGGCTTCTCTACAAACATTTTCCAATCAGGAATGTTTTAATAGGCAGTCTCCAAAAACCTGAACTAGAAAACCTAAAAGCAGAGTGCTCAGATTTCAGGCATCAGGTGCTATTAGCAGGATTCCTATCCCAATTGAACTCTATTCTGAGCTCTCAACAGTCTGAACAAACTGCCCTTCACTATCTCCAAAGTCTGTTTGTTTGTTTGTTTGTGTGTGTGTGTGTGTGTGTGTGTTTGTTGTCTGGAAAAAAGACAGTAGGAAAGAGTGGGGGTCTATACTGACAGTGCTGTGACGCTGGGCTGTGCAACCACAGGCGAGCACACAGCAGTCTGCTTAAAAAAAAAATCCTGTATAATTTCAAACCATACTCCTCCTGGTCCTCACATGACCCGAAGCATCACTGCAGCAAATCCTCATTTTTAAAATGAGGTGTATGACAGGGCTCCCCCAGGGTCACACACCACGTGGGGGGGACGAAGACAGAAAACCCTAGGACTTGACTTATTAGCAACATTAACTGATTTTTATCACACTGAAATGACGGCGGTTGGTCTGTGCTGCCGTGAAATTAAAGGTGATTCAGAAGTAGAGTAGTTATTTATTGCTCTGTTAGGAAAGACCCCAAAAATGACTTCTCAGAAACCACTGGGCCGCTCGGTGGGATGCGGGCCATGGCGGCCTGCCAGCTTGCTTCACCGTGGTTCTGGTTGTCTGTCTCTGGGAGTGCTGGCGCTGGGCAGGCCTACACCTCATAGTTGAGCTCGGCGTTCATCTTGGGGTACATCTCGCAGATGACGTCAGTGGTGGCCGTGCAGTTAACCAGGAACAGCAGACCTTCTCCAGGCGCTCCTCTCCCCGCATTGCAGAGAGCTTTCAGGAAGTCGCACTTGCAGGGCGTGGCATACAGTGCTGCCTGGAACATCTTCTGCCTGATCCAGCCATGGTACTTTTTGAGCGCCATCTTGTAGGCCTTGGGGGCGTTGACACGGAGGTGGTTGGGGTGGCTCTCATCCCGCTCCCCATCACAGATGCTCTGCAGGAAGACCTAATGAAGCAGAGGCTCCTTTTCAGACACATCAGCTCCAGCGTGACCCCCACTTTGGGCCACTCTGCTCCATACATTTCCTTCTCTGCCTCCAGGATGTTCTGCAGGGTCCGGAACTTGGCTGGGTTGGTGCTGTACACAGCTTTGATTTTCGTGATGTTAACACTTATGTCTGCCTTGATGGGCGTAAACACTGGGGACGCAAGGCAATGACAGAAGGGTGAGACATGGGACACCACCTCCAGGAAGGGCCTGCTCTCAATCTGCTTGTCCAGGGGCAGTGGCTTCAGCAGGTGATCAGCAAGCAGCGCCATTTCAGGGTTGAGGCTGGCAGTGCTGCCATTTTCTAATCTTCCTCTTCCTTCCTCAGAACACTCCAAACCTACTCCGGATGGACCACTCCAACTCCACAGACTCTTAAGACTCCCCCCGCCCTATTTCTTTGACTTTCCCCCATCAAACCCACACCCTACCTTGTTGCCTAGGGGTGCCCTTAACTGCTCCTTGGGAGGCGGAACCAGCCCAACAAGGGGACATGGTGGTTCTGGTCTAATGGTCATTATGGTTGTGACATTGTTACGGTCACTGGCTTTTTATAGAGAGAGATGATATATGATAATTTAGGTCAAATATATTCAGATCTAAAAGCTGCTGAAAGGGTTGCTAGAATTAGCAAATAAAAATATCCCATGCAGCTACTGTGGGGAAAGTTCTGGAGATTGATAGTGGTAATGGTTGCACAGCATTGTGAAAGAACTTAGATTCACTGAATTGTACACTTAAAAATGGTTAAAATGGTAAAGTTTATGTTATGTATATTTGACCACAATTTAAAAAAGCATTTTCATAGAAAAAAAAAAGTTAAGCATCTCAATCTTAAAAATAAAGTCCTGTGTGATACTTAGGACATACCTAAACCTAAAGTTTCTTTATTGTTTATCTGAAATTGTATCCTGCATTTTATCTGGCAACCCTAAAGGAGGGGCTTTCTCTCTCTCCTAGGGCCTTCCCAGGACCATCCTTTCAAAGCCAAACATCAGTGTTCGTGGTCTGATAAGAATGAGCATGCAAGACAGACGCAGAAAATCGGGGGGTGCCTCTCTAATTATAGACTCAACCCTAGACAGAGACCACACCGTGATCCCTCAGCCCTCGCTCGCTCCATCAGCGAAGAGGTAGAGATTAGAAAATCGTGGTTGGGTTTCCCATCTGTTGTTTAATCATCACGATCCACAAATGCAGTAAAAGCTGGTTATAAAGCCCTTCTTACGATTGACCACGTGGCTAGAATTACAGTTGCAGATGGCGACGCTCCTGCGTGTGACTCAGGCGCTAGCCTCGTCCCCCGCCATCAATGCATCTTTACCCCAGAGTTGGTAAGGACCCATGGGGTGCCCAGATGCCTAATTGCACCACCACGTGCACCCATGTCTCCTCCGCCAAAGAAACTGCCTTCGCGGCTCCTCGTACAGCGAGAAACAACAGGTGCAA
>JAAGEH010000022.1:6343387-6360582 GCA_011751065.1 Lasiurus cinereus
CTCTCTCTCTCTCTCTCTCTCTCTCTCTCTCTCTCTCTCTCTCTCTCTCTCTCGGCTTCGGGAAGACAGAGGGCGGCTCCCGCAGAAGCACCCCGTGAAAGCCTTCAAAACGGCGATTTGTCTAAGCCCCATCCGTCTGAATGTCGGTGTCTACACTTTCTCCTCTCTTGCAGAGCAGCCAAAAAAGAAAATGTCATTGCGTTTGGGGCCGATTCCAGAGCCGGGCTGAGGCGGGCTGTTCTGTTCCGGCTCCCAGCCCCGGCGTGTTTCTCTCCCGGGGAGTCTTCGGGGGCTGCCCCTCCACCACCCCCATTCCCACGCTCACTGGCATCTCTATGTCTCCTCTCTGCCGGGCGATCCTCACTTGCCTTCTCCTAAAACAGGAGTGGGGGTGTCCGGCCCCCTGGCTGCAGAAGGCCCGGTAAATCCTTTGCTCTGGCCCTGCCAAGGCAGAGGGGTGAGTTCGTTAAACGTTGGACCAAATAATGCAGGCTCATGTTTAAGTTGATAATTGGCCCCGATGGATGTTATCAATATCCAAATGGCTCGTGGTAGAAAAAAAAAAAGGGTCCCCACCCCTTCCCTAAAGCATGGGCCTTAGCAACTCACAAAGCTTTAGCAGCCCCTGCTAGCACCTCGGGTGGATTTCCACGGGAGGGAAGAGAGGCTGCCGGCTGTGGCTCTCAGGACCCCTGGGGGTTGAACAGCTGAGGCAAGTTCATGTCTCTTGTGCTGCCTTTAGAAACCATCTCCCCCAGATCTGCCCAAACACATGGCATCCTCCCCAACCCACGGCAGGTTGGCTGGGAATGGTGTATGACCTCCTCTCTCCTGGGCGCCTTAAACCAACCTTTTAAGCCTCGAGGGACAGTTCAGATGAAGGTGACAGTCAGAACGCATCCCTGCCAGTCCCTGGCTCACCCAGGAGTGGGGTGATTGATCCCTGGAGGGAGGCTGTCGGCCGGGAGAAGGCAGAGGGAGAGAAGGGGCTCCATCAGGGTCAGACCCGGCTTCGGGTACATCACTTCGGGTAAAGACTCCCAGCGGCTAGATGGAGGACAGCGAGTAGGTAATAGAAAAATGGGGGGGGGGGGGAGGCGGTGAGGGGAAGGAAGGCACCAGGATGTGCACCACCAGCTCTGCCATGGGCCTGGGTGGCCAGGCCCAGAACTCCTCCTAGAACTCCATGCGGCCCTCCTCCGCCGCCCAGCAGGGAGCAGCCCTTTCCGGGGTGAAAATGTAATCCGGGTTGACAAATAGATCCATAATCCTGGGTGAACCGTAGAGGGTGTGATTTATGTCTCAATAACGCTGTTTTATGTATTCCAACTGGCAGCCCGGGACGGCTGCCCTGGGAATCCTCCGCCCCACCCCCACCCTCTGCAGGAAGACAGAGAGGAGAGCATCGTTGTGAGTCTGGTCCTGGCCTCGCCCACGGTGGCGGGAGACAGGCCTCCCAGGCTCAGCATTTGAACGAGGAAGATTCCTCCCACCCCAGCAAGCCCCCGCCACCGCCCTCCGGCTGCTCCCAGCCCCTTCGCCCGCGGCATCGGCTCCGGCCAAACCCATTTTAGAGAAGGTCTTCCGGCATGTTTTAATGAGACATTTAAAAAAATAATAACCTTTTTTATTTTATTTTATTTTTTTGTCCAGGGGACACAGATTCCTAAGTCGGAAATAATAAACGGATTAGTGATTAATTAATTGCTGGCAGGTGTGGGGGGAAGCCATCTCTGGCTTCTTAGCATTATTCCCCCTTTTCTCTTAAGATCGCTCTTTCTCATTTTAATTAATTTCTTGCCACCCCAGCACTTCTCTTATCAAACAGCCGAATAAACTAAACAAACAGTGTGCACTGAGACCCGGCTACTCAATACAGTGTTTAATTGGAACCGCAGCCTCGCCGTCTCCCCGTGGGGTCTCCAGGTACCCTGGAGCTCCCCCTGGCAGCGGGAATGGATGCCCCGCTCCAGCTCTCAGCATCTACTTAACCTTCCTGGCAGGTGCCAAGGGCGCGGCCTGATGGAAAGAAGGAGCAGTGAGCCGTCGGGTGGTTTGTGGTTTCCGGGTAAGGGCAGAGTCAGTACAGTGGTGCCTCGAGATACGAGTTTAATTCGTTCCGTAACCTTGAGGCGTGGGAAACTATGAGACGCTCGAGTCGAGGTAAACTAGTGGGTCATGTGCAGCAGGCCGATCCGCGCGATGACTCCTATCTCAAATGTTGCTCGTATCTCAAAGCAAAAATCGCTCGCTCAACAGCTCGCATCTCAAAAATCTCGTATGTTAGGGCACTCGTATCTCCAGGTAACACTGTGATGCATAAGGCTGTGGTTGTCCTCCCATCCACCTGCTGCACCGGTCACTGCCATGTCTATACTCCACCCTCACATGCCAGCGGGTGCGCCGTCCAATCGCTGGACCGTCCAGTCGCTGGGCCGGCCAAGGCTGAGGGGCAGCCCCATGCCTCTGGCTGCCAGCACCTCTGGGCTGGGCCGGAGGGCTGCCATCTCAGGTGCCATGTATTTACGCAGGAGCAAGTCAGTCTAACCCAACGATCCACCTCCATGTCCTCAAGCCGCAGCCAGAGGAGGGGTGACAGGCAGGACACGTGCTCCTGGACAAGCCCCCAGCCCCAGCCTCTCAGGGAATGTGGGCTTCATGTGAAGCTCTGTCCTTTCCAAGGTCAGAACAGCCACGGAACAGTGCACCGTGCGGTGCCATGCAGGCCTGTCCCTGATTGAGTGAGGGGTCGGATCTAACTCCAAGAGGGCTTCGGGGACAGAAGTCAGTAATGGAGTGAGAGCTCCTGGCTGCTTCCAAATGAGTTATGGGCTTTAGGACCTTGGGAGATCCCCGAGGAGGGAGGACCTAGGCTATCTCCTCAAAAGCACATAAACTGTTGTGCCACGACCAGAGGTTTATCCAGAAATGATGATTGGTGGGGCGACAGAAGCGATGGAAAGGGAGGTTTAAAAGTGGGTCTCTCGTGGCCACTCTGACCTTCAGCCCAAAGTATTTGTCTCCACCTGGAGGCAAAGACAAAATTAGTCTGCCCTGTGACTGATGGAGCCCTCATGATTCCTTGCCAAGCATTTCAGGGGCGGGGAGATGAGAGCTGGGTGGGGAGGCGGAAATGAGCCATGGGGAGCGGAGACACTGTAAGTCAGGAAGCAAGAAGAGTTGCTTCTAAAACCAGGCGGGTGGAAGGAGGGATTCAGCTAGAGGGAGGGTTTTCCGCTGCTTCTCTCTCAATCTTCTTCTCTCTCTCCCAAGTTTGGAAGCTTTGAAGGACTAGGAAATTGGGACAGGGATCCCTAAGGGGGTTCCTAAAGTAGCCATATACAGATTTTTAAATCCTCAAGGATAAACTATGGAGCAGCTGTAAAAAATTCGAGAACGTTCTTTATGTATGTATTAGAGGCCCAATGCATGAATTTGTGCATGGGTAGGGTCCCTCCACCTGGCCAGCAATTGGGGCCAATCAGGGCGATTTCACCCAGTCCCATTTGGGGCTGGTGGCCAGGGAGGATCACGGGAGGAACTGAGGGAGGGCTCTAGGGCATGTCTGGCCCCATCTCGCCCAGTCCTGATAGGCCAGACCCCAGCAATAAGCTAACCTACCGGTTGGAGCATCTGCCCTCTGGTGTTAGTGCACGTCATAGCAACTGGTCGGTCAACCATTCAGTTGGACACTTCGCACATTAAGCTTTTATATAGAGAGACTAGTGGCCCGGTGCACAAAATTCATGCACAGGAGTGTCCCTCAGCCTGGCCTGCACCCTCTCCAATCTGGGACCCCTTGAAGGCTGTCCAATTGCTGGTTGGACATCCCTCTTGCAATCTGGGACCACTGGCTCCTAACCAGTCACCTGCCTGCCAGCCTGATCGCCCCTAACCACCTCTGCCTCGGCCATCCACCATGGCTTTGTCCAGAAGGATGTCTAGAAAGTTTCCCAGTCAAATTAGCATATTACCCTTTTATTAGTATTGATAGCAGCCTGGTGCATGGATAGGGCTGGCCTGGGCAAGGCGCCTGGGGTGGTTTTCAGGCCAGCCACTCCCTCATCGGGGTGATGGTCCCCACTAGGAGGTGCCAGCCTGGGTGAAGAACTGGGGCAGTTTGTAGGCTGGCTCCTTGGCTGCCCCCACCCAGCAGCTTTTCTAGGCCCTTGTGCAGCTGTCACCCTCCACTCCCCACCCTCACCCCCACTGACTCCCGTTTCAAGTTTTGGACTCAGTTTCTCTGACTCAGCCCTGTCCCCCTCTCTGCTGTGTCCCTGGGAGCCAGAAGCTGCCCCTGGCCTTGGGCAGATACGCCTGGCCTGTCCCCCAACCCCCACCCCCACCCTGACCTGTAATAGTGCTACACACTCTCCTGGAGTAGCTGGTGAAACTTAACAAATAAAAAGCAGCATCTCTGAAGATTATAAATTGCACACTGAGACACCACAGGCTGCAGTGAGCTGTGCAGTCCATGGCTTGTAGGTCACATGTAGCAGCCTCCCACCCTGGTCCCTCCTGGCTCCTGCCCCCGCCTGCCTCCACCAGGGGCTTGGGCCCAACCCTGGGAGCTTCCTAATGGCTCTCACCTCACACATCACTTTCCAGTCCAGCCCACCTGCACCCACAGAAAGCTAACCTACCAGTGGGAGCATCTACCCCTGGTGGTGAGTGCACATCATAGTCAAATGGTTGAACTCCCAGCGGAACTCTGGGTAGAGGGGACCAATTTGCATATTAGGCTTTTATTATATAGGATATGGAAAGATCTTTAAGATGTAGAACTAAGCAAGGAAGCCAAGTGAGGAGCCGTGTCTGGCATGCATGGCAAGCTGTGTACGTTGCGGGGTCCAGTACAGAATAAAACTAATTGGGGGCAGGAAGACAAAGTTATTAAGAATTTCACAACAGCAATGGCAGAACATCAAGGCAAGTGCAGGGCTCTCCTGTGCATGGGTCCTGTGTGACTGTACTTCCACACCCACAAAGCCAACCCTGCTAGTTTGCTGCCATGCAGTACACCTAAAATGTTAAATAGGAAATAAATAGTCAGGTTTACCTATTTGGGGCGGGGTGAGAACTAAGAGGAAGGAAGAGGGGAGGGAGAAGAATGTCCACTCTACACCTATTCATACTTTTTAATGTTTGAGCCATGTGGGTGATTACCTAATTAAAAAAAAAGATATGATTAAGAAAAAATCCTCAGGGCTCTAGAAAACACCATGTTGACCCTAAGCAATACATGGGCTCCCATTCCCACTTCTCAGTGATTACATGTCACCATGTGGAGGTCCTGATGGCAGGAAGAAGCTTGGAGAACAGAACTGTAACGACAAAAGCCACAAATGTCCTCTTTCTTACACTCGCTCACTCGCTTGCTCACTCACCACTGGACTTAGATTTCTAGGAAGCCCAATAAAACTGAAATGTCATCTTGCTGTGATCTCTGGAAGGTTCTCCTCAGCCTCTGGGACTTTGCCAGGTTTCTGGCATAGGGGCCAGTGCCTACTTTCATGGCTGTTCTGTTGGTTAATAAGTGCTACACTTGTGAACAACAGAACTCCAAATCTCACTACATGTGTAGGTTGGGTGAATGTATCTATAATAACAGTAATAATCAGTCATAACAGGAAGTTCCAAATTTAACTACAAAGACACATTCATTTGTCTCCTGAGCGGGGTAGGGGGGCACGGTACATCCTGGAGAAATGGGAGCAGAACACGAGATGCTCCTAATGACAAATCCTATATAATAAAGAAGTGATATGCAAATTGACCCTCATGCCTTCACAAGATGGCTTCCCATGACCAGACTAGCAGGGGTGTTAGTGAGGGATGACCAAACGACTGAAGAAGCAGGTTGTGTGGGATGACCAGGCCAGCAGTGAGGGCAGTTGGGGGCGACCAGGCCTGCAGAGGTGGCCAGTTAGGAGTGATTAGGCCAGCATGGGGAGGCAGTAGGAAGGGAGGGGGGCAGTTAGTGGTGATTAGGCTGGCAGGGTGGGCAGTGAGGGGCATCTAGGCCGGTGGAGGTCAGCAGTGGGGAGTAGTTAGGGGCAACCAGATAGGCAGAGAGGGGCAGTTGGGGCGACCAGGCCAGCAGGGGGCGGCAATAAGGGGTGACCAAACAGGCAAGCAGGTGAGCGATTAGGAGCCAGCAGTCCAGGATTGTGAGAAGGATATCTGACCAGTAGTCAGACATCCCCTAAAGGGTCCAGATTGGAGAAGGTGCAGACTGAGCTGAGGGGCTCCCCCACCCCCTCACCCCCGTGCACAAATTATATGTATTAGGCCTCTAGTAATCATAATAATTTGCATCTATTGGGTATCTACAATGTGCTAACTAAATTATTCATTTAATCTTCATGATTCCGACAGAGCAGGTTCGACTATTTTTCTCATTCAGAGATAAGAAACCTAAAGTCCAAAGGAAAAGTAATTTTCCAGACATTATTTTTTGAGTAAAAGATCAAGCCAGATTGGAGCAAAGACATCCTGGCTCCAAAACTCATGCTCTGAACCATTAACCACAGAGGAGGGAGGTCCTGATTTTAATGGAACCATCTACATAATATCAAACTAAAATGTAATCATTCACCTCAGCTGTTCCACTCAACAGAATCTTCTTCTGTCCAGAATACAATAGGGTTCATTGGGAAGTCAAGGCTGCCTACTTTTTTTCAGGTAGGTGTGACTATGAATTCTTTTACTCCATCGAGTCAGATGAACGTTCGGGTCACCATTGTCTGAGGCCAACATTGAGTTCAGCCTGAACCCGCACCCTCTTTCCTTAGAAACATTTCTTGAATCTGACAACTTGACAGTTCTTGTGGGCAACTCTCTCAAGACTTACCCACAAGCCTCCACATAATGTAAGAGGTTGAGGTGGTTGAGAAAGTGATGAGGAATGACTTCCGAGAGTAAAAGTAAATCAATTAAATAATCCAGTCACAGAAGGTTGAGATTAGCGGTAGATGGTAGCATTGCTTACCTGAGGGAAAGAAGACTCTAGGACTCAATTCAAAGTGGCTGCACAAATGCTCATGAAGGTTGAACCAAACCCCAATGTTCCCTTGGGAAATTCCCCGCTCTGAATTGCCTAAGACACTAGGCACATGTATCTATGTAAGAGAGCTGTACATATATTTGTACCACCTATACTGTCTTGCATTTATCCTCTAATAACCTGTGGTGACTCTGATGGAAAAGCCAATCTCAGTTACATTTTTCTTTCCCAGCACTTAAAATATGACAAAGCACAAGATAGGTGCTTGGTATATGTTTGTTGCAATAATGAATGAATGAATGAATGAATGAATGACTCATCAGTCAATTGATTACTGTCATAATCCTTAATAGCCATGTTGTACAAGTAGTATCTCATTATGACAATCTAACCCCTCCCTGAAGTCACCCAATAAAATATTCAAATGTTTCTTAATCTATTGACACTTGGAGATAATGGCTAAAAACTCTATTCCCAGTAGGCAGAGACTGGAGATGAAAAAGAACCAATATCCAATTTCCTCAGCAAGAATTTAAAAGTGAAAGCAGAATGTCTTGAACATAAAGAGGAACATTTTGCAGATCAGCTTAACATATTGCCCTTAAATGCCTAAATGTATTTGTGCGATGCCGTCAACTAACTACTCAATAAATGCTTTAAAGCTAGTTTGGCTTGTTCAAATTTAAAACATTAGGAAAGAGAAAAGAGGTTTGGTTGATTTTTATAAATTCAATACCCCAAAGTAGTGTGGAAGGAAATAAAAACAGCTGGGCTTTATGTAGCTGCTAATCTAGTTGCATAATCATCCATCTAAGCAAAAATAATCCCTCTGCCACATCTGGAGGAGGCAGTTACAATGTAGAGGGGAGTGGCTTGGTTGTCAAAAGGACATTTTCCTTATTGGGAAAAAAATTTAATTTTTTGCAAATTGCCATGCTGGCTTATCCCTTTTATTTTATTTTATTTTATTTTCTGAGTCAGACTTATGATACACAAGGAACCCAGAAGGTGGTTTGGGGATGTTTAGAAGACTCATAAAGACAGGCTTTCTTGGAATAAAGACTAGGTGATAAGACAGTACAAGGAGGTCAAAGCATCACAGGTTTCCAGTGAAATCTACAGAATGAGAAAGACTGCCAGTAGTTGGTGAGGAGAGACCCAGGGGATGGGTCTACCAAGCTGAGAGTAATGGAAAACCATGAAGTTTTGCTTTAAGGATAAAAAGGAAAAGTAGGATTATAGATAAACAATGATTGATAATAACCAAAGCCTCGTAGAACAAAGAAATTAACCTGAACATCCATTTTTGTACAGGAGGTCTTTGTAGGTTGTTCTAAGTTAGGTATCACTTTCTATTCTGTCCTTAAAACTTTGAGTTATATGTAGATTTTATGATTCTCATTTCTCTTTTTCTCAAAATGAGTAATTCTCGGCATTCATCTGCATCAGAATCACCAAAGAGTCTAATTAGGTGGAGGTAAGGTTGTGGCTCAGGAATCTGTTTGAACAAGGGGAAGGCAATAGATCCTGGGTAATTTGATGCAAGAAACTCACATCTCACTCTTGAGAAGCTCCTCTTATGATTTATGTCCCAGGTAATGTCCTGGATCCATGCAGCTGGAGCAAGGAATTACCACCAGATGGAAATTTATCAAAATTACAGGCATAATGAGAAGGAGAACTCTCAGAGGTCAGAAGGTAGCAATTTTGTCATGTAAATGTGATGTCGTCAAATAACTGCTCCATAAATGTTTCAAAGCTTACGTGGTTTATTCAAGTTTAAAACATTAAGCGAATGAAAAGAGGTTTGAATGATTTTTCCAAATTCAATACCAAAAATATTAGGGGCGGGGGGTATGGGGGAGAAGCAGTGTATTTGTTAAATGGCTAATTTATTGCAAAGTTCAGAGTCCAGGATCCATGGAAACAGGACTCGGGAAGGAGGTTGAAGAGCTACAGAAACCTAATTTACCTATTTTTCCTGAATGAACAATAAACTTCAAACTAATTTGTTGATGGACGCCTGCATTAAGAAGTCACTGTTTGCGAATCTCCGTTTTGCCCAACTTACTTACCTCTCCAGTAAGGTGTGTCCACGTCTGCCTCACCAAAGCATGTTCTTCTGATTTAATTGCAAGCGCTCCCTCAATGAGAGGACCTGGGAAGAAAATGGAACTGAATGAAAAGAAACCCCCTCCTACATACCCATACGCCTCCTCTCTCTTGTCCCTATGAGAGATCCATGTAGCAGGGTGGCCCTTATACCAGGAACCTCTGTACTTTCCCTTGGTGACACTCCTGTGCTAACGGAGGTCAGTAGAAATCAGGAAGAATGGCTTCTAACCTGGGTTCTGCACAAGAAGGTCTATACATGAACCAACTCATCAAGGCGCTCCCTCCCTCCCTCGGAGAAGTAATCCGAGCGAGATATCCTAAGACATATCCTTTCTTATGGACATTTAGCCCTCTCCAAGGCCCCAACCTCAGTTTCCCATCAAGGAGCACAAGCTTTGGGCAAGGCAACTTCCTCCGCTGGGGATGTGTTGGACTCAGAAAATCGGTGCTCAGACCCATCTCGCATCTTCCCATTTTTCAGGAACAGCAGATGGCACAGCATCAATCCCTTGCAGGACGCCTCTGCCCTGTGGCCCAGTATGAGAACGCCTGGAGCGTCTGGCTTCAGAGACTCATTTGCATGACCATCAGCAAATTACTTTTGCTATCTCGGCATCATTTTCCTCCTCTATTAGCCGGGCATTTCTCCCCTCTGGGTTGGTGAGAATCAGAGGTAATGTATTCCAAACGCCTGGGACATAATAGGTGTTCAATAAATGGCAGTGATTACTTTATGTATGAGCCTTAGGCTAATGTATGTGTGAACATTTAGTTATTAATTAGGAGGTAAATGAAAGCTGGCTGGAGGGAATTGCATTTGACCTTTAGCAAATTATTTCATTTAGATGTGCTGATGCAAAACTATCACATCTGATGAAGGAAGATGAAAATAAATCTGGCCAACGAGGGATATTTTAATAAATACTCCATCTCCCTCCCACATCCGCTCGGTGTCGGGCCACCTCGCGGTAATCTGCACGCCGCGCCGGAGGCTTTTGTGCCCCTTCCTCTGTTGTCACCGTCCATCACTGACTGATTCAGAGCCAAAGAACCTTTTTCAGCGCCTGCGCCTAGGGACTGCTCCAAGAAAGGGACTCTCAGGCTTTTTCCCTCCAAAGGATCTTGACACCGAGCAAGCTCGGGTGTCCTGGGGTGAGTAGAACCTCTCTAACTCCTTCAGAGGCTGAGATCAGCTTGGCTGGGGTGATGTGATGCTTAGGCCCTGCCCTTCCAGGCGCCCATTTCATTGACAGGCACCGTCCACGTAAAGCCCCTCGTGGCAGCCCCATGGTGAGATCCAGTTTGCCGGCAGCACCTGTCTCCTGCAGAGGAAACAGCACTCCCGTTCCAGCTGATGAGAGAAAGGGAGAAAGAGAAACTGACCAGAAAGAGAAGAAACATGGAGACATCTCATATCCTTGTCTTGGAAATTGGTGGACAGATATGAAAGGGGAAAGAAGGAAAGAGGGCTGAGAATGAGGATTGGTGAAGGCGTTTTGGGGTGGAGAGCAATGCACCAAAGAAGATGTAGGCTGCAAGCGAATCAGAGGGATTAAAAAACCGAAAAGAGGCCACGGTGGCCATTCTTTGCAGAAGAATCAGTGATAGAACAGACTGGCAGGCTTAGGGAAGAAAGTAGCTAAAGGCTACCAAGCTTAAAAATATAGAAAACAAGAAGAGGAGAGGAGAGGAGAGGAGAGGAGAGGAGAGGAGAGGAGAGGAGGAGACTGTAAGAGGAAATCTATTGCTGATATGACCCTGTTGGAAAAGATAGCAGATACCAGGACCAAAAAGAGAAAAGAGATTTGTGTCTTTAACGCGCGATTCTCTCACAATGACTCTATCACACGTGGGTAACCGGTGCGCCCAGGGGTTTCTCTGCTCTCAGCCTACCTGGGAGGAGGATGGATTAGAAAGTCCAACCCAACGAACTTTGCAAAAGGGCTGTGATTAGCTTCAGAAGGCTCCCACTGCGCGAGCAGCCCATGTAATAAGCTCACACGTGGTGACTGATTACCCCCATTACCATTCCTGCATATTTCTGCCTCCTAATGCCCACAGAGGAGCGAGCAAGAGAGTTAGGCAAACATCCTCGGGACTGGTTTATTAAGCTAATATACCAGGCATCGCCCATTTTGCATCCTGAGAAGCCACCGAGCCCTTTGAACTTCGCATTTTCATTAGAAACGGTCTGTTTTAAATAATGATACAGCAACTCTCCGCAAGTGCTTTTTGCCCAAGGATTTTAAAACACATTCCGATTGCTGCTGATTCTCGGCGTCGGGTAGCTAGCATTACATTAATTTTCTAGATGGTTAAACCGATGCACCTAACGGTGAAATGCGACATCAGCAGCCAAGGTAGGAGAGGAGTTCGGAGTGCTCTGAGTCCGGCTCTTACCATTTATCTACAAAACTACACTTAGGGGGACATGCTAACATCTAGAGGCACCATTGTGAGCTGGGAGCACGTGGAAGACCTTACAGATGGCTGTCCATGTGCAGAGACATCCGTCCTGCTGGTGGCTGCCTGGCATCTTTTAGCCATGGGTCTTGTGCCTCTCCCTTGCCCCTGCAATGCAGACATGTGACCTGGGTGCTGCCAATCAGATGCCCTGGTGGGAGCGGCAAGTCTCGTGCCTCTGATGCGGAAGGTGCAGCAGAGAAAATAGCAGGGTTCCGCATCAAACCAGTCTGACAGCATCGTGGTGGCATGCTGCTAAAAGCTTAGTCTCTGGCCTGCTTCTTGGCCCTCTCTATGACCTCAGGAGCTCCTCTATTCCCTTTGAACAAGCAATCTTTCTCTGCACCTTCAGCGGGATTCAGCTGCTGTCGCTTGCAGGTAAAAGATGTGGCAGGTATTGCTCCCTTTTCCATGAAAAATAGAGATGTACAGACTTCCTTTAGTACTGTACTTTAT
The DNA here is from genome assembly GCA_011751065.1 of Lasiurus cinereus. Taxonomy (NCBI): domain Eukaryota; kingdom Metazoa; phylum Chordata; class Mammalia; order Chiroptera; family Vespertilionidae; genus Lasiurus; species Lasiurus cinereus. Next base: position 6,355,428 of record JAAGEH010000022.1, read on the forward strand.
GATAGATTGAGAACTTCTTATTATTAATCCATTTTCAAAATTAAATGTCAATTGACTCAATTGGCATGTGGTGTTTAAAAATATGTCATTTTTATGGAGCACTGGCTCAAGTACAAAACTCTGTGCAATTATAGGAAGGATTTTCCGGTTGCCTACTATGTGCTCTATATCACACTGAGGGCTGGAGGTGTGAGAAAAATAAGTAAAAACAGCCAGGCCTCTATCCCCACCCCCTCCAAGAGCTGACAGTCTACAGGGAAAGGCAGACAGCAATTGAAGAACCGCACTCAGAACTGTGAGATTGCCACCATGATAAGTGGTGTGAAGGGCAAAGAAAGCATCCTCACAGGAAAAATATGTTAGCAGGATCTATGCCTTTGAAAAGAGCACACTAGAATGCATTGGAAAATGAACTTGAGGGGAGTCAAAACAGTTGTAGACATATCAGTTACAAGACAATTTTGATAATTCAGGAGGGAGTTGATGGTAGCTTAGACTAGAGGGATAAGGGTAGAGATAGAGACAAAAAGATAGATTCAAGAGGCATTTAGGAGGTCAAATCAGGAGGGCTTGGCAATGAATTGGATATGAGGATATGACAGAGGGTCATAGATGACTTCCAGCTTTCTGACTTGAGCCACTGGACATCTAGATAGTAGTGCCCATCCCTGGGAGCAGATCAGACTTTGTAGGGACATCATGGGCTCAGTGTCACATGTGTTAAATGGGATGTCTTTGAGGCACCCATGAGGCCTGGAACTCAAGATAGAAGACTGGGCTGGAGCATGAAGTAATTCTTGAGTAATTGAAATCATTGTGTGATGGGATGTCTTAGGGGAGAATATGGCCTGAGAATAATAGAGGACCTTGGATCTATTCTTATGGATTGTAAAGTATAGGTCTAAAAGTTCAGAGAGCCACCCATCAGTGGCTGCCAAAACAGTACTGAGAGTCTGCCTATAAAACATCAACAAGATGAAATGCTTTCAACCAAGAGACATGTCTGGATTCTCCTGGTACAACCTCCTCTACAACAGAGATCACACTCAGGGGCCTGGCCAGTCTACTAATCAATCAATGTGCCAAGTAGGAGCTGTGGCACAGAGCAGAGCCAGGTCCTGTCCGAAGGGCTCAAGTGATTCGAAGCCCTGGCAAGTCATGCCCAGACACAGTACCTGAACCCACGTCCCTCTGTTAAATGCCCCTCCATCTGAAATAACGACTGTGCTTTATATTAACCTAATGGACCGTGACAGAAACAGCATTTAACCATGACTTCCAGAGTCAGAATCAGTTCTCTGCTTCTGACTTAGAAACAGTCTTCAAGTACTATTAATTCCTTTTCCTATTAAAATCCTCTATTTTTTCTCTTTCCAAATAACATTGACACCCCAAACACTTTACCTACCTTTAATACTGTCCCTAAATCCATTTTCAAATGTCTAACACTCTAACCACCCTAAAACCCCCTCCATTATTCAAGTTCATGCCCACACCACTGGTATTATGTGGTGGAAGAATAACTAGCAGAGGAACAAAGGCTGACCACTTTCTAGCACTGTAACAGAGCATGGGGTCAAGAACCGTGGAGGTGAGCCAGCTGAGGTGAAAGGATGGGGTCGGGAACCAGGGAGGTGGGCCAGCTGAGGTGAAGAGAGAGCTTTTGGGGGTCAGAGGCAGGAGTGAAGACAGCAGACTCACTGCTGTAAGCATGAAGATGACCTAGGGCAAAAAAAAGTAAGAAAAACTAGAAAATAATGGGAGGCACTGGCTCTCGGTGTTTTGAGTTTATTTTTGCTGCTCAGCACCAGTATACTGGTATTTGCCTGCAGGTCTGAAAATATTTTCCATTTATATACAGTCATATTTTTTTTCCTTCTCAGTATTCCTCTGCAGAAATACATTCCATGTACTAATAATAACTGCCAGTTATTGATTACATCTAATATGTAGTTGAAGTGATTTGTTTCTTAGTATGGTATTACAACACACACACACACACACACACACACACACACACACTAAAATTCTTCCTCCCTCCTTTCCAACTCCTTCAAGACAGAACTGTAATCTTTTTTTTAATGTATTATATTGATTTTTTTTACAGAGAGGAAGGGAGAGGGATAGAGAGTTAGAAACATCGATGAGAGAGAACATCAATCAGCTGCCTCCTGCACATTCCCTGCTGGTGGATGTGCCCGCAACCAAGGGACATGCCCTTGACCAAAATCGAACCTGTGACTCTTCACTCTGCAGGCAGACACTCTATCCAATGAGCCATGCTGGTTAGGGCCCGAACTGTAATCTTTTTTTTTTTAATTTAATAAATCTTTATTGTTCAGATTATTACAACTATTCCTCTTTTTCCCCCCACATAGCTCCCCTTCACCTGACTCCCACCCCATCATCTGCCCTTAACTCCCCCCCACTGTCCTCATCCATAGGTGTATGATTTTTGTCCAGGCACCCCCTCTCACTCCTTTCCCCCTGAGAGTTGTCAGTCCACTCCCTTTCTATGCCCCTGATTCTATTATATTCACCAGTTTATTCTGTTCATCAGATTTTTAATTCACTTGATTTTTAGACTCACTTGTTAATAGATATGGATTTGTTGTTCATAATTTTTATCTTTACCTTTTTCTTTTTCTTTCTCTTCTTAAAGAGTACCTTTCAGCATTTCATATAATACTAGTTTGGTGTTGATGAACTCCTTTAGCTTTTTCTTCTCTGTGAAGCTCTTTATCTGCCCTTCAATTCTGAATGATAGCTTTGCTGGGTAGAGTAATCTTAGTTGTAGGTTCTTGCTATTCATCACTTTGAATATTTCTTGCCACTCCTATCTGGCCTGCATAGTTTCTGTTGAGAAATCAGCTGACAATCATATGTTCCTTTGTAGGTAATGAACTGTTTTCCTCTTGCTGCTTTTAATATTCTCTCATTGTCTTTTGCTCTTGGCATTTTAATTATGATGTGTCTTGGTGTGGTCCTCTTTGGATTCCTTTCATTTGGGGTTCTGTGCGTTTCCTGGACTTACAAGTCTATTTCTTTCACCAGGTGGGGGAAGTTTTCAGTCATTATTTCTTCAAATAGGTTTTCAGTATCTTAGTCTCTTTCTTCTTCTGGCACCCCCATAATTCGGATATTGGTATGCTTGAAGTTGTCCCAGAGGCTCCTTACACTATCTTCACATTTTTGGATTCTTTTTTCTTTTTGCTTTTCAGGTTGAGTGTTTTTTGTTTCTTTGTATTTCAAATCTTTGACTTGATTCTTGTGATTTTCTAGTCTGCTGTTAGGTCTCTGTATATTTTCTTTTATTTCAGTCAGTGTATTTTTAATTTCTAGTTGGTCCTTTTTTATCTCCTCTTGGATCTCCCTAAATTTATCCATCTTTTCTAGGAAAAAAAAAAACACACAACCTTATAACTGTGGTTTTAAACTCTATATCCAGTCGTTTGTTTTCCTCCATGTCTTTCGTTTGTGATTTTTTTTTTGTCTCCACATTTTCATTGCTTCCCTGAGTTGGTAGAATAGCTCTGTGTGCTAGTCCTATAGCTACTGTCCTATATGGCTCTGGTAGCTCTGTCTCCCCAGTTACCTGAGGTGGACACTCTTGGTGCACCCCTTTGTGGACTGTGTGTACAGCCTTATTGTTGTTAAGTCTTGATTGTTGTTGGTATCACTGAGGGGAATTGACCTCCAAGCCAATTGGTTGTGAGGATCAGCTGTGTCTACATCAGGAGAACTTTTGTGCTGGAGTCAGCCTTATGATACAAGACTTGCAAAATTGCAAAAGCCTCTGCGCTGGGCTTGGATGTGGTAGAGTCTCAGGGTTAAGCATAGCCTGCCCTCCCCGGCCCCTGGGTCTCAGTGTCCCTTGGTAATCACTGCAGCCTTCTCTGTGTGCACTCATGCTCACATGCCTCCAGACCTCTGCCTTTTGCATCTCCCCCTTTTGCATTTCGTGCACAGCAGGGACCCATATGATTCTGGGCTCCTAGGATCCCCCCCAAAACTGGGGTTCAGTGCAGTTGAAGTGGAGTTCAGTGCAGTTGGGAGGTTCGGTCTTTCTCCCATTAGAGAAAGCCAGCAGCACAATCAGCAGTCAGTCCTCACTGCGCACACTGGCGCGTGCGCCTCCAGACCTCTACCTTTCATGGCTCCCCTGAGTTTCTGTGCACTCCTTCCTTTTTTCGACAGTCCAGACTCCCCCCATATGAGTCTTGCCCAGAACTGGGGTTCAGTGCAGTTGAAACTGGGGCTCAGTGCAGTCAGGAGTTTCCATCTCCCTCCTGCTAGAGGAAGCCATCCAGGCACTCCACCACCCGTCCTCTCCACATGCATGTCTCTGTACCTCAGCTTTTTGCAGCTCCTCTGAGTCTCTGTGAGCCCCTCTCTTTCCTTCTAATTGTAGAATTTCCACTCAGCCAGCTTTCCTATGATTCTGGATGATGTCCATTCTATCTTTTAGCCATAGTTTTGAAATCGTTGTGTTAGGCAGCAGTTTACATGTTCACCTATGCCACCATCTTGGTTTCCTCCCCCGAAGTATAATCTTAAGCAGAGACTTGTACCACAGCCGAGCATCAGTACACATGTGTAGTAAAGCAACGACTGGGATATTTGGTGCACAGCACTTGAGCCAGCCACACACTTTGCCTCCGGTTGCAGCTTCCAAGGCAAACATCCTTCGGGAGACATTACATAGCACCTGAAACAGGATCACTGTGTCTGTTCTGTAGAATCTTGGTTGGTTTAGGACCTTGTCCCCAAAACTCCCTCTCTGTTGACATTTGGCAGGACCTCTGTCAACAAAAATTAGATCAGCCAACACTTGCAGAGTGTCTGGCACTTAGTAAATACTCAATACTTGTTTTTTTAAAAAGAAAGAAAGAAAAGAAAATCAAGTTAAAAGGAGCCATGTGTGATCTGAGTGAATATGATAAAGCACTTAGTGCAAACACATATAAATAATAACTGTTAGTATTACTAACTAGAGTCACTGTTGCTTCTTATTCATACTCTGGGAACCAAGAAAATCCTCTCTCAAGGTAAATATCACATGATCTCACTCATGTGTGGGATATAATGATCAACATAATTTGAACAAGAATAGATCCAGAGAAAAATGGTAGGGGTAAAGTCGGGGGGGGGGGGG
>JAAGEH010000022.1:6360682-6393847 GCA_011751065.1 Lasiurus cinereus
GGGGGGGGGAAGAAGACATATGTAAAACTTTAGACAATAAAAAAAAACTAAAATTAAAAAAAGGAAAGGCCTCTCTCACTCCACCCCTCTTATTTAAATACTATCACACCTTTCAGGCAATGTCAGCCTCACCTCTCTCTCACACGCAATTAGAGAACACGGTCTCACACTGGGTGTATGAGCAGCAGAAGAACAACTCCAGAGGCAATCTGGACATAGCTTTTAAAATTACAAACACAAATGCCTGTCAATCCAACAGGTCACACTGGAGAATTTATCCTGCAGATGAACTCTCACCATGAGCTATGCAACAGGTCTAAGGCATTTCACTTCAGATGTTTGAAAAGAAAAAAATGAAAACAAACCCAGTGTCCATCAATAGGGAGCCCATCAAATAAACCTTGATACAGTGTTGAATTTGAGTACTATGCAGCCATGAATAAATTTTGTAGGAGGAAGATTTCTGGGTACTTTAACAATAAGATTGCCAAGATATATTGCTAAGCTTTGAAAAACGTAAGGCGCAGAAAAACAGTGTGAGAGGCTTCTCAAATTTTGTATACAAGTGGCAGGAGATGAAGATAGGTACTTGCATTTGTTTTACATTAAGAAAGTCTGGAGTCTGGTCATAGAAGCAAATCAGAATCCTACAGCCACTCTGGTAGAAAACCTGCCACCACAGCTGCAGAACCAGGGACACAAGGACTCCAGGCACAGATTTCTGTGAGTCACAAAGCCAATCCCCTCCCCTGCCACCTGTGCACTAGCGATATAGAAACTACAACCCACTGCACACACAAAGCAGTGGCAACTCTTTCTGACTTTGAGCCTTGTTGTCAGACTTGGGAAGTTTGTTTCCCGCGAAAAGTTTCTGTGCCTAGACAGGGAGACTGAGCGGAATTTGAACCTAGCTGCTCATCTCTAGGGAACTGGACTTCGGTGACCAGATGCCATGCCCACGCAGGGCAGGGAGACAGCACTGAACTTAAGCCCAGTCTTGCAAACTCCGGGAATTTGTTTCCCGCAACTTGCCTCCACGCCCAGCCTGGGAGCCAGTTCTGAATGTGAACATAGCTGCACGACCTTGGGGAGATTGTTTTCTGCGACCAAATCCTAATCCCATGCAGGGAGACAGCACTGAATTTGAGCCTGGGGGTGCAAACCCAGAGAGTTAGTTTCCCATAACCAGACCCTGTGCCTTAGCAGAGAGGCTGTGGTGAATTTGAACTTGGATGTGAGGTCCCGGGGAGTTTGTTCCCCATGACCAGACCCTATGCCCACACAGGAAGGCTGCGCTGAATTTGAGCCTGGGTACATGGACACGGGGAGTTTGTTTTCCACAGTGCACACTCGCATGACCAGACCCCACACCCACACTAAGGGGAAGTGCCACCTGACTTTGATTCATGGCAAGTGCACACAGAAGACTGTTTACCACAGAGCAGAAGTGGACCACATATCAACACAGTGCAACTGAGCAACCCAGTCTACCAGGAAGATCAGGGACCCTGAATCTCCACACAAGAGGCAGCATTGACCACCAATGACTAGATTCCAATCCTCGTTACATGCGCCTGAGATCCCTGATTCCCAGTACATTCACACTAAGAGCTAGTGACACCAAATCTTGGTGCGTGTACACACCCGGACCTGATTCTCAGTGTGAAGTAGCACCAAAAAAACAGAGACTCTGACACTCAATTCTCGGCATGAACACAGGGAGCCTCTGACTCCTGACACGCAATAGGAGACTTTGATTTTTGGCACATGCCAGTGGGTCTCTGTTTCAATGTGGCACAGGCAGCTTCCCTGATTCTAGGTGCACACACAAGGTCACACTAAGCACCAGTGACTCTGACCCAGGGCGAGCGTGGTTCACAACAATCCACAGCAACTGCATGTCTTGGTATCAGAACTCTTCAATAACACTTGGGGGGGGGTGCAAAACTCCCACTGCATATGGTCCAGGCCCCTGCTCCTCAACATCTAAACCTTCTGGTGATAGTCAGAATGGGGAGACGATGAAGCAATCCCCAGAGGAAAGAAAAGGAGGAATCGCCAAATAAGGAAAAAAGCAAAATGGAAGCATGCAACAAGACAGAAAAAGAATTCTGAGTAATGGTCATACAGTTCATACACCAGATGGACGAGAAAATCAACAACCTATGCAAAAAATCAGGAAGAAATGAAATATGATATAGCTAAAATAAAAAACACCATGGAAGGCTTTAATAGTAAACTAGAAGAAGCAGAGGACTGAATCAGTGAGTTAGAAGACCAGGTACAGAAACAACCCTAATCTGAACAGCAAGGGAAGAAAAAATATAAAAGCAGGAGGAGAGCCTAAGGGAGCTTTGGGCCAATGCAAAACAAAATAACATATATATAATAGGGCTGCCAGAAGGACAAGAAGAACAACAAGGATTAAAACATTTATTTGAAGAAATAATGACAGAAAACTTACCTGATATGGGGAATAAAAAAGTTACTCAAGTACAAAAAGTCCCAAGCAAGATGAATCCCAAAAGACCCACACCAAGACATGCCATAATTACAATGGCAAATGTTATTAATCAAGAGAGAATATTAAAAGCTGCAAGAGAGAGACAGAAAGTTACCTACAAAGACCCCCATCAGATTATCAAATGATTTCTCAACAGAAACATATCAAGCTAGAAAATAATGGAAAGAGATATACAAAGTGATGGGACTCAATCCAAGAATACTCTATCCAGCAAGACTATCAATCAAAATTGAAGGGGAAATCAGGAGCTTCACAGACAAAAAAAGACTAAGGGAGTTTATCACTACCAAACCAGCAATGCAAGAAATGCTGAAGGGAATGCTGTAAAAAGAAGAAACAAAAAGGTAAGAAGGAACACAGCCTCAAGAAATAAAAATGGCTACAAACAAGTACCTTTCAATAATAACTTTAAACATAAATGGACCAAATGCTCTAATCAAAAGACATCGAGTGGCTGAATGGATAAAAAAAAATGACCCATATATATGCTGTCTACAAGAGACACACCTTAAAACAAGGGACTCACACAGACTGAAAATGAAGAGATGGAAAAATACCTTTCAGGCAAATGGAAATGAAAAAAAAAAAAGCTGAGATAGCAATACTTATATCTGACAAAATAGATCTCAAAGTGAAGCCCATAACAAAAGATAAAGAAGGCCACTTCAAAATACTAAAGGGATTGATACAACAATAGGATATAACCCTGGTAAACATATATGCACTCAATGCAGGAGTACCCAAATACATAAAAAATCTTCTGGAAGATATCAAGAGAGAGATAGACAATAATATAAGCATAGTGGGGGACTTTAATACACCACTGACATCACTGGATAAATCCTCTAGACAAAAAAAAATCAGCAAAGAAACAACAATCCTAAATGACTCACTAGATTAGATGGACTTAATTGACATCTTCAGATATTTTATCCCAAAGCTGCAGAATATACATTCTTCTCAAGTGCACATGGGACATTTTAAAAAATAGACTACATATTGGGTCACCAGCAAAGTCTATCTAAATTCAAGAAGATTGAAATCATACCAAGCATCTTTTCAAACCACAATGGCATAATATTAGAAATAAACTACAATAAAAACAATCCAAAACACTCAAACTCTTGGAAGCTGAATAGCATGTTATTAAATATTGATTGAGTTATCAATGAGATCAAGGAAGAAATTAAAAACATTCTGGAAACTAATGACAATAAAAACACAACAATCCAAAACCTATGGGACACAATGAAAGCAGTCCTAAGAAGGAAGTTTATAGTTCTATAGGCCTACCTCAAAAAACAAGAAAAAAAAATGGTTTTAAATCCTCTAATGCTATAACTCAAAGAATTAGAAAGAAAGCAACAAGCCCAGAGTGAGCAGAAGGAAGGATATAATAAAGATTAGAGCAGAAATAAATGATATCGAGACAAAAAAAAATACAAAAGATCAATGAAACCAAGAGCTGGTTCTTTGAAAAGATAAACAAGAGGCAGAGAGAGGACTCAAATAAGTAATATCAGAAATGATAGAGGCAAAATAACAACAGATCCCACCAAAATACAAAGGATTGTTACAAAATACTATGAACAACTCTATTCCAACAAACTGGACAACCTGGAAAAAATGAACATATTCCTAGAAAAATTTAACCTTCCAAAACTCAATCAGGAAGATTCTAAAAATCTGAATAGGCTAATAACTATGGAAAAAATTGAAGTAGTCATCAAAAAGCTTTCAGCAAACAAAAGCTCAGGCCCAGATGGCTTCACAGGAGTGTTATACCAAACATTCAAGAAAGAACTAAAACCTATCCTTCTCAGACTATTTCAAAAAATTCAAGAGGAAGGAACACTTCCAAACTCATTCTATGAAGCCAGCATCACCCCAATACCAAAACCAGATAAAGACAACACAATGAAAGAGAATTACGGCCAATATCTCTCATGAACATAGATGCCAAAATCCTCAACAAAATTCTAGCAAGTCAGATCCAGCAGTACATCAGAAAGATCATACACCATGACCAAGTAGGATTTATATGTTATATCCACAAATCAATAGAAGTGATGTATCACATAAACAAATTGAGGGAAAAATCACAGTGAGATCAATTGATGCAGAAAAAGCATTTGACAAAATCCATCACCCTTTTTTGATAAAAACTCTCAGCAAGGTAGGAATAAAAGGATCAGACCTCAACATCATAAAAGCCATATATGATTAACCCACAGCCAGCATCACACTCAATGAACAAAAACTAAAACCATTTCCCCTAAGAACAGGAACAAGACAGGGATGCCCACTCTCACCACTCCTGTTCGATATAGTACTGCAGGTACTAGCCATTGCGATCAGAAAAGAAGAAGAAATAAAAGGCATCCAAATTGGAAAAGAAGAAGTAAAACTGTCTTTATTTGCAGATGACATGATACTGTATATAGAAAACCCTAAAGACTCCATCAAAAAAACTAATAGACTTAATAAATGATATCTGGTATTGAGATCCCAGATACAAAATTAGCAGGGTACAAAATTAATGCCAAGAAATATATGGCATTTCTATACACCAATAGTGAACTTACAGAAAGAGAGACTAAAAAATTAATCAATCCATTTACCATCGTACCAAAAAAATAAATAAATAAGATACCTAGGAATAAACCTAATAAAAGAGATAAAAGACCCATATGCAAAAAACTACAGGATACTGAAACAAGAGGTAGAGGAAAATATAAACCGTTGGAAGAACATACTGTATTCAAGGATTGGTAGAATCAACATCATCAAAATGTCCATTCTACCCAAAGCAATCTATAGATTCCGTGCAATCCCCATTACAATACCAACAGCATATTCCACAGACATAGAACAAACTCTCCAAAAATTCATCTGGAATAAAAAAAAGACCCTGAAAGCTACAGCAATCCTGAGAAAGAACAAAGTAATGAGGGATCTCAATACCAGATTTCAAGCTATGTTACAAAGTCACTGTTCTCAAAACAGCCTGGTACTGGCACAAGAACAGACATATAGATCAATGGAATAGAATAGAGAATCCAGATATCGACCCAAACCACTATGCTCAATTAATATTTGACAAAGGAGGCAGGAACATAAAATGGAGTCAAGACAGTCTCTTCAATAACTAATGTTGGAAAAATTGGACAGATACATGCAAAAAAATGAAACTAGACCAGCAACTTACACCATACACAAAGATAAACTCAAATTGGATAAGGAACTTAAACATAAAATGGGAAACCATAAAAATACTAGAGGAATCCACAGGCAGCAAAATCTCAAACATATGCTGAAGGAACTTCTTTACTGATATTGCTCCTAGGGCAATGGAAGCTAAAGAGAAAATAAAGAATGGGACTACATCAAAATAAAAAGCTTTTATAAAGCAAAAGAAACCATCAACAAAACAACAAGACAGCCCACTGCATGGGAGAACATATTTGCCAATGTTATCACTGATAAGTGTTTAATCTCCAACATTTACAGGGAACTCATACACCTCAACAAAAGAAAGATAAATAATCCAATCAAGAAATGGGCAATGGACCTAAATAGAGACTTTTCCAAAGAAGACAGAAGGCCAAGAGACATATGAAAACATGTTCAAAGTCACTAATTATCTGAGAGATGCAAATCAGAATGACAATGTGGTACCATCTCACACCTGTCAGAATGGCTATCATCAACAAATAAATAAACGACAAATGTTGGCGAGGGTGTGGAGAAAAAGGAACCTTGGTGCACTGCTGTTGGGAATGTAGACTGGTGCAGCCACTGTGGAGAACAGTATGGAGTTTCCTCAAAAAACTAAAAATGAAATTTCCATTTGACCCAGTAATACCATTTCTAGGAATATATCCCAAGAAGCTAGAAACATCAATCAGAAAGGATACATGTACCCATATATGTTCATAGCAGCACAATTTACCATAGCTAAGATTTGGAAACAGTCTAAGTGCCCATCAGCAGATGAGTGGATTAAAAAACAATGGTACATCTACACAATGAAATACTATGCTGCGCTAAAAAAAAAAAAAAACACGGAATTCCTACCTTTTGTAACAACATGGATGGAACTGGAGAGCATTATGCTAAGTGAAATAAGCCAGTCAGAGAAAGATAAGTATCATATGATCTCACTCATTTATGGAATATAATGAACAACATAAACTGATGAACAAAAACAGTTCCAGACAGAGAAACATTGATCAGACCATCAAACCTCAGAGGAAAGGTAAGGGAGGGTGGGGGTAAGGGGGAGAGATCAACCAAAGGACTTGTATGCATGCATATGGACCTAACCAATGGACACAGACACCAGGGGGGTGAGGGCATGAGTGGGGAGGATGGGGGCTAACTCGGGAATAAGGACACATATGTAACACCTTAATCAATAAAGAAATTTAAAAAAAGAAAGAAAAACTCTGGAAGAATATGGGGGAAATTAAGAGAAATAATTGCCAAGTCAAAAAAAGAGAGAATTAGGCAGATGAAGGAGGGAAGGCAAGGACTGAAAACTTGCTATAATAAAGATGGAATATGAAAATTGACCATAACTTCCACAAGCCAATAAGATGGGAATATGCAAATTGACGTGGCAAGAGGAAAGGTGGAAGGTGGCTCTGGGCCAGAGCAAAGGCAGGCGGTGCTGGCAGCCAGGGGAAGGAAGACCTATTCTTGCATGAATCTTCGTGCATCGGGCCTCCAGTCTATAATAATAAATGTGTAATATGCTAATTAGACCAGCCATCCTTCTGGATGAAGCCAGGGCTGCAAGGGAAGCCTGGTTCCTGGATGCCAGAGGGAAGCCAGTGCCAGCAGCAGGGGAAGGAAGGCCTACTCTTGCACCCGGGCCTAGTTTTACTATAAAACTGGTAACTGGGTACTCAAGGTAGGGAGATAGAGAGATAGACTCACCTTTCTTTCTTTCTTTTTTTCATATATATTTTTTTTATTGATTTTTTTACAGAGAGGAATGGAGAGGGATAGAGAGTTAGAAACATCGATGAGAGAGAAACATCGATCAGCTGGCTCCTGCACGCCTCCCACTGGGGATGTGCCCACAACCAAGGTACATGCCCTTGACCAGAATTGAACCTGGGACCTTTCAGTCCGCAGACCAATGCTCTATCCACTGTGCCAAACCAGTTTCGGCGACTCACCTTTCTTTCACGTTAAAAGAAAACTGGTCTTATGACCATCTAAGGAGCATATTCACCTGCTGGTGTTTGGGAGATGAAGTTGGTACCCTGGAAATTCAGCATCTTATACATCTGTTCCCTAGCCTTCCAGCTTCTTCACAACCCACTGCGAGGACGCAACCTTTGACATGGTTAACTGCCTAGGAAGTTGGACACACCTGTACTGTATTGGCTTGCTCAATGAGCAAATAGGGATGGCCCTGTTCTTACATCTCTGCATTCTTTTTGAGACACGAGAATATAAATTAAGAAAAATCCCTTGGGTCACAGACTCAATATTATAACTCTTTACTTCTTTGCTTCCATTGGTTTAAATTCAGACTTTAAATGTGATTTGCAAATGGCTTCGTGTGATGGATATTAGAGGTCAGAGAACTTTTCAATCCATCTAAAGGTACCTAAACACTGCAACAAAAATCCATTAAACTTAGAAAGTACAAATAGCTAATCCTTTACATGAGGAAAATAAATAATTCACCTCCAGGCTCACCTTCCATAAATTAGTTGGCAAAATGCCATTATCATATGCCAACATTGAACAGGAAAGTAAAGCAGCTGTATTAAACTTTGACAAATTTTTTATTGATTTTAGAGATAGAGAGGGAGGGAGGGACGGAGGGAGGGAGAGAAAGAGAGAGATCAGCTGTCTCCTCCATGTACTCTGACCAGGAATCAAACCCAAGACCCTTTAGTCACTACTGTTAATGAATCTCTGCTAGCAGTTCTCAACCTGTGGAATAAATGAGTGAGAAATGTAAGCTCAGATGCCTTTCTCAATGACCCACAGGTTGATAACCGCTGCTGTAGGGCCTAAGACCATCAGAAAACACAGATATTTACAGTATGATTCATTAACAGTAGCAAAATTACAGTTATGAAGTGGCAACGAGAATAATTTTATGGTTGGGGTCACCATAACATGAGGAACTGTATTAAAGGGTCGTGGCATTAGAAAGGTTGAGAACCACTGCTACTGAATGGGACAACACTCCGACCAACTGAGCCACACTGGCCAGGGCTAAACTTCGACAATTTTTTAAAAGTGAGCGGGAAAAGTGGGGCTGAACCATCGCTATTTTTTGTTGTTTTCTTCCATGTAATTCTCTAAACAGACTACCTAGTGGATGAGCTGGGAGAAACTCAGACCCACAGAGAAGAACCTACCACCTGGACTCTCTGGAGCTCACTTGGAGGAGAAAGAAGAGACTCAGGGACAGAAAATAACACAAGACTCACTCTGCAGACAAAAGAGCCATTAGGAAAAGACTGACTCCCACACCGCCTGGAGCTGGGAAGCGAAAGGAAAGCTGGGAAAAAAGCTTTAGAGGGAACAGGACCAGTCAGGAAGCAAGGCTGAGTCAGGCCAGCCGCCTCCATACCCTGGACCCCTTAAGCAAAACTTTTAAAAACTCAGGTAGCAAACATTTACCTGGGATTTGCTCTGCGCCAGGCCTTGTTCAAAGTGCTTCAAACATCAGCTCCTTCAGTCCTCACGACATCCCATTCTCCTGGTGAGGAGACGGGGTGCAGGATGAGTGAGAAACACGCCTGCTTTTATTCAGCTGTGGAGGCAGACACCCAGGGACGCTTCCACCGGTCACCATCTTCCCTTAGGTCCACCACCACCGCCTTTTGTTCTGTTCTGGGCCCCAAGAAGCTGCACGTGGGAAGGAAGAGAAGACAAGTAGCCAGAGAGATGCTGCCCACTGGGCTTCCAGGTGAACAGAGTGGGGGCTTCAGACGAAGACAGGTCTCCCCGCTTTTCCAAAGCTCACATAGCCCACTTGGCTTTTACCAAACACCTACACTGGTGCTACGTGTTTTCACTAATCATCCGAAATCCAAAGAGTGTTTTCACTTTTACAACAACAACAAAAAGATAACCCCACCGCCCACCCCCAAAAAATAGTGTTCAGCATTTGTTTTGCAGCGCGCACCCACAAGCAAGAGTGTCGCTGCTTTTGCCATGTGTTGGTGTTCCTTCCGGTCGACCGTATGTGTCACTTGAAATGTCAGGAGACAAGTGACTTTTTGGGTCCGGAGCACTCAAAAACGTTCCCTCCTACCTCAATGGCAATCGCTTCTTCACTTTGCACCCATTTCAGCCGACGAAAGGATGGGCACCCTCTACTTTCAGATTGGGGGGATGTCCCTGAACCCACAAATGATGAAAGCCTGGACTTCACTCACGTCTGGCCTGGGGAAGCCAGACTTTCCTGGCTGTGACCTGTCTCACCGTCCCATTCATGCTTGCTCCCTGGATCTTTACCATCAGCCTGAACAAGGAGAAGACGAAATAGCAATGTCATCAAAGTGAGTTGGACACCATAGACGGCTGTCTTCTCCTTCACTCCCTCTCCTTCGCCAGCCTCTCCCTCGTGACAGCTGCCCTGAGCGGGAGGGCGGAAAGGCAACTCGGGCGATGCTGCTGTTCACACCTCCCAAACCAGAATGAATCCACACAGCATCCTTCCTTCCGGGAGACTCACAGCAGGTCGCAGGGCGGGCGGGCTCTCTCTCTTTCTCTCTCCGCGATGACCTCGTCTTCTCCCCTGAAATTTCAAGCCGGTTTCCATTTCCACCTCTCCCTCGGCTCTGGGCTCTATTATCTTAAGGTGCGAAAAGTTTCCTCCGCACCAGTCTGCCTGGGAGGAAAACCGGGGTGATTTAAGTGGAGATGGAGGAGAGTCCCCAGCTGATACCTCAGAGAGGAAAGGGTAAGCTGCGATGCATTGGTCGGGGAAGGCTGGATCTCTGTTCAGCCAACCCTCTTTATTTCTCTTTCTCTCAGATGCTATTTTAATGAGAAGCCACAAGTCCTCAGCTTCCAAGGAAAATGTCAATCCCTATCAAACCCCAAAGAATTGTTGGAGTTGATGGAAATCTAAATTTATCCGTCCGTTTCCCCACGTCCCCCTCCTCTGGCTCCCACCAGCCCCGTCCTCCTCCAGCTGACCCCGGGGTTCAGGAACAAGCTGCAAATCAAAGCCGGGGGGGACATCCCGTCAGACAATGGGAAGGTCTGCGGAAAGGTTAAAGCGGGAAGGAAGCGGAATTTATAGACTTCGCATTAAAATCTTAAAGGACCTTAGGAGCGGCGATGAATCTGGTGCTGGGGGAGGCAGGGGCTGTCAGAGGCCGGGCGAGAAGGCCTGACAGGGGCCATAAATCTCCGGGCCGCCGCAGAGAGAAAATAGGCACCTTTGCGGGCGAAGGCAGCGTGATGAAAAGATTCCAACCTGCGCTTGAAAGGCGGGGAGGCGAGGCCCAGAGCAGCCGATCGTGGGGGAGGAGAGGGGCGCGGGGTGGGGTGGCAAAGGCCAACCACAAACACACTGGCAACACACGTGTGGCCACGGGGGGACCCTTTGAAACGGGTTCCCAAAGAAAGGAACCAGAGGAGAGGCTGGGCTCCTGACTGTGGCGGATCTGAGATGGAAGGCAGTGGAGGGCGGGTGGGAGGTGGAGGGAGCTTCAGAAGGCTGCAGCAGCCAATGGTCAGAACACAAGCCAGGAAGTCCCAGGAGCTGTCTTGCAGGTTCATTCACACAAATTCTGTGCCTTTCTGGTTTGGGGTGTTGGTTTCTCTCAATGATGTTCTCTGGGGGCACAAGTGACATACGTGAAAACACTCATTAAGATACATGAAACCATTGCAACTGAAAATCACACACCGCGAATAGTTAGGAAAATGCCAAGTACACGGGACCTTCCCCTCGGATGGGGACAGGCCTGATTGGAAAAGCATGTGGGCACCATTTCCATGGCCCGGGCTCATGCCAGCTTCACCCAGGTCCTAAGTGAGGCCTTGTTTCTTCTGCCTCAGTTTCCCCCCCGTGGACAGAAATTGGCAGATTTGTTTCACGTTTGCAGGAAGGAATCAATTGAATTCGTATCTTCATGGTAGAGTTTAAACCTCCGCGGATCAGTTTAATTATTAATGTAATGAAAACGGCATGTGCACACACACATATACATATATACATCCACTCACATATGAAATGCAGCTTCTTCAGTGTTCTGAAACACAAAAATCAATATACTCCTCCATGCCTTGCGTTTCTCTCTGTTCCATTTGCTTTCTACACCTCACATCACTTCTCCTTTTCCTACTTGCTTTTTCCCCTCTTGCCAAATTCCTGTCCACTTCTCATTCCTAGCTTCCCTCTCCTCTCTCTTCTGCCGTTCTGACTCTCCTCGGTTTCTCACGCCTCCGATTTGCCTTGGGAACTGGAATGCATCTCATACGCCATGTTATTCCATAGGTGAGTACATATGGTCATTAATATTCATCAGTTCTCTTAATCTCTAGTAAAAATAGAAGAAAAAACTGCTACCTTTTTATGTGTCAGACTGGTTGATCAGCAGCCTGTACATCTGAAGTATAAAACTCTCCTTCTGAAAATGAAAAAGAGCTCTCAGTCCATAGAGAACCCAGAGGTCGGAACGCTCTGGGGCGGTTGATAATTGCCTTGGACCAGCCCAGGAGAGGGGTAATCAACAAAGCGGAGAAGTGATCTTAAGGGAAGACAGTGGAAGCCTCCAGGTGATAAGCATAATTATAACCTTTGCAGGTGAATTCACCCACATATGTCTTGCAAACGGGGAGCTCATCTTTTCACATCCTACGCCAGTGGTCGGCAAACTCGTGAGTCAACAGAGCTGTGAGCCCCAGTTTGCCAACCAGTGTACTTAGACTCACCAGCAGATCGAAGAGATTTCTGCAAAAAAGTTAAAAATCTTAGACTCTAGAACAGCAGTTCTCAACCTGTGGGTCGTGACCCCTTTGGGGGTCGAACGACCCTTTCACGGGGGTCGCCTAAGACCATCAGGAAAATGCAGATATTTACATCATGATGCATAACAGTAGCAAAATTTCATGGTTGGGGGTCACCACCACATGAGGAACTGTATGCAAGGGTCGAGGCCTTAGGAAGGTTGAGTACCACTGACTGCTCTAGAACCTAAGAAATGCCCTTAAGTGTTTTCTGTGGCCTATAAAACATCAAGGTGGATCAGAAAAAAAGCTGGCTACTGTGACTCAGACAGCGTGGGCTACCTTAAACCACAAAGAGAGGGCAAAAGTGTCTGTGTGGAAGGTAAAAGATGTTTACAGAGTACAAAAATAAGTGAAATTAAATAAAAATAGGAAAAAGTAAACACCACATCAGATGCAAGGAACTTCTCATATTTTAGGACCTCCCATAAGAAATACATATACTTTTTCCCCACTAATTCAATGGATCCATACACAAATGAACTTAATCTGACTTCTAACTAGCTCGCTTGGTGAAAAGCTAGTGGACTAGAAGTTTATTTGCAGAGCTGGAGTCTTTCAGCAACTCAATAACCGGCTTCCTGTTTGACTTTGGACAAGTTATTTAACTACTTGATATCTGAAGTTACTCATCTGTAACATGAGTAAAACAATATGAGAGCCCTGTTATTTTTGGCTCTTGGCTGCTCCCAACTTTGAATGTGTAACGGAATCTCATAGAGAATTTCACAGAATTAATGCAAAGGGCCCAGGTTGAATGTTGACTTCAGGGTATTGTCGTTACAGAGAAGCTGTTAATAGCCCCGGCATCCCTACCTGCTCTCCTGAGCCATCACTCTCTTCAGTCTGGTCTGTCCTCTCTGAGTTTAAGACCACATGCATCCCTCTGCTTCTAGAAAGAGCCCCTACCACATCTTTCCTCTCAAACACCTAGGAAGTCTTGTTGACTTCGACTTGTCTCTTCTTCCTCCCTTCTTAACACTTTGTAATCTGGTTTCTGTCCATCATCCTATATGGTTTTGGGTCAACCTTAATATTTCCCCGATAGCTGTGGCTGGTTTGGCTCAGTGGATAGAGCATCAGCCTGTGGACCAAAGGGTTTCAGGTTCAATTCCGGTCAAGAGCAGGTACCTTGGTTTCATGCTCCTCCCCAGCCCAGGTCCTGGTTGGGGTTCATGCAGGAGGCAACCAGTTGATGTGTCTCTATCACATTGATGTTTCTCTCTGTCTTTCCCTCTCTCTCCTAAAAATGGAAAAATATTCTCCAGTGAGTATTTTTTTTTAAAAAAAAAAAGCTCCCTTATACACAAATCCTTTTACAAATGTGTGTCCTTCTCACCACTTTCTCTAGTGTTGTGAGAGTTTATGTCTAGACTAAAGATGCATTCACATACCACCTGCAGCCTTTCAAATAACTCCTTGACAGGTTCTGACTTCTTTTCCTGTCCAATAACCATTCCTTCTCATTCTCCTCCATCCAGCATTTCCAATCAGCGGTTTCTCTAATGATGTGTTTTCCTATCAACTGCAGGTATGACTTCCAGGACAAATTCTGTCCAAGATATATGTGCCAGTTATCCATTGTCACAATAAAATTGTGTAACAAACCACTTTAAAACTTCATGGATTAAAGCACTCACCAATTTTTATTGCCTGTGAGTGTATGAGTGCACTGGGGAGTTTTATGATGTGGGCCTGACTTGATTGATCTCAGCTGGGTGTGTTTATGCATCTGCCATTTTCCCAGTCAGTCTATCACAACACTTTGGCATAAATGTCCTGCCATCATCTAAGGCCAAGCAAAGAAAAAGCTAATCATTTTTGTTGGCCTTGTTGGCAGGACTATCTATATTTCAAGATACTAAGTTTCCTAAGCTTAGAACTTTAAAACCATCACTCTACTTCAAAATTTCAGCAGTACCTGAATCTTTTTCCTCCATATCACATTCCGCCTAGGCTCTTGAAATTATTCCCGTACAAACTTCCACGTTGCTAGGGATCCATTACTTTCTACAAGTCATTTTGAGTGGAGACCTAAATTACCCTTCTGTGAGTGTCACTTCGACTCTCTTGGTCTTTTAAAAATCTCTGCTCCCAATCATGTCCCTCCACAAACATATCTATCTATATAAAAGCCTAAGCTACCATTATGACCTAACAACCAGAACAGCTGGAACAACCAGTTGACCAGTCACTATGACAACCACCAGGGAGCAGACGCTCAATGTAGAAGCTACCCCCTGGTGGTCAGGGTGCTCCCACAGCCAACCTCCCATAGCTGGCCAACCACCTGTCATCCCTCCCTACAGCCGGCTGGCCCCCACCAGCCCCCGATGCTAAACCGTTTGTAGACGACCTGCTTCTGAGTTGGGGTTTCGTACATAGGAGAGCAGCTCCCTCACTGCAATCGATGGAAAGTCAGCCCTCAACACAAGGGTTTATCTCACTCCTGTTCTCTCTCCTCCCCAGACGCTGCCTGCCCACCATGGTGGTGGCACAGCAGCAAGGGAAGGAGCGGGTGAGGGGGAGGTAGAGAATCGTGCAGTGGCGAGGTCCGGTTCGTCAGTGTCCATTTTTTCTGTGCCTGGCCCAGTGGTCTCCTCTCTGGACCCCAGCAGGGCCTTTGGGCCCTGGGCTGGGATGGGGAACAGGGGGTGGGTAGCAATGGACGTGGCCCTTTTCCCAGGGGGGGGGGCGGAGGGCCAGCTCCCTTCTTAGAGCCAGCAGCCAACCTCCTGTGGTCCCATCTACCCCCCCCCCCCAACACACACACACAAACAAATTTGTGCACTGGGCCTCTAGTGTGTGTGTGTGTGTGTGTGTGTGTGTGTGTGTGTATTCAGGTTGGTGCACCCCATCTTAAACATTAAAAGTAGAGGAGAATTAATAGCAGAATGTTTTTAGATGGAAAAGGAAGAAAAGGAAAAACAAAATTAAATGACATAATAGTTGAAATCCAGTTTATCTATTTCTTTTCGTGAAGCCAAATCCTAGAAAACTCTGAAAATGACATATTAACATCTTTAATCCATTCACCATGTTGTATATGCATCTCTGACTACTTATAATAAACATACATAATTGTTGGGAAATTTATGAATCCTGATTTTCTTGATATAGTTACTGATAAAATTAATCATCTCTCCTCAAGCAAGACAGTTTTCCCTGTGTTAAATTCATTGGAGCCCATGAGTAAAATAAAATGTACGTAGATTTTTAAAAGTAGGTTTGGAAATTACAACAAGATCCAAAATCAGTCAATAATTTGTAGAACTAAAACCTGTAGTTGATGTATGATGTCTTATTTGGGCTAAAAATTGAACCATCTTTAATGAATTTGCCATTTTTATTCTCAACCTTTGCTTGCTGTTCTGCCAAAAAACACTCTGTCTCTTCTTAAGCCCATTTCCAGAGGGCAAAAGCTTGGTCCCCACCACTCTTCTCTTGGCCATGCTTTCTCACATTGATGGGCACATGTTGGAACTGAAGTACTTACTCTTTATGGTGGAATGGGACTCATTTCAAATGGCTTACCCCTTTGTCAGTGGACTTCACAAAAGCACACATTTATAATGGAAAAGTACAGTCTTTTGAACATCTGGAATAAATGCTAAGACTCTGAACACTTTTCCCTGGGGATTTCAGAGTTTGGGTTTGTATGAGTTAGTTATAGCTATTGTTCTTGAAAAACCAATGTCTGGCGCCTTTTGTTTGAATTCGTTTAGACTCATAGCCTTAAACTAACTTCAATAGATCAACAGTTGTCTTTTTTTTTTTTTTAACTTTGGTTCCCTTTACACTCCTCTTATCTTTTAGAGCCTCAAACGTCCAGGCCTTGGGGCCAAAAATGAGGATCCTTAAAGAGAGGACCCCTCACACCACTGATTTTGTTCAGCCTAAGGCTAGCCCTCTGCCCTCTCTGCTTTCCATGGCTCAGCCACTATTAACCATGAACACTGCTTCCATCTATATTCTCTCAGGTATCCAGGGCCCAATCTTGGGGGACCACTTGATCCTCCTATGTTTTTTCAATTACTAAATCTGGTCATTAATTCCTAGTTTCCCCACCCCTGTCTTCAGACCAGAGAATCGTATTAACTAAAAAAGATGGTAGGTCCAGGATGGAGAGGGCTAAAATTCCCAGGGTGTTATCTTTTTCCATCTCTCCATTTGCAAGGGACTGTTCCTTATAAGGTGACTTCTGCCTTATATTTTAGAAATCTCCCTCTGACAGAGTTCACCTAAGCCCTCTCCTCTTCTCTTTCCCACAAACTCTTGAAGCCCTAAAAAGTCTCTTTTCAATCCATACAGACAAACAGTTCCACTTACTAGTTTGATTCAATGCCAAGTTACTTTTCTGAAATGCTCTCAGTCTGCTTCATAAGCCAACACTCCCACGAGAGCTGGCCTGCTTCCTTCCCACACTGATGGTGTGAGAGGGGGAAATACACCCCGCACATCAAAGAATGGGCCCTCTCGGGTCTGTGATTGGTTGAGAGACAATGCAGGGTGTGGTTCTGGGTTAGCTGTTCAGCTCTTCTACCCATCCTCTTTAACCTACCAAATAGAATAAATGATGAAGAGGAAAATTAAGCAAATCAAACAAGATGAGTTAAATGAGCTTGTCTTTTCACATGCTAATCTGGATGGGGAGGGGGAGCAATTTCAAATCAAGATGTGAGCAGTAGCCAGAACTATTAGTAGGTTGGGAAATGGGGTGCATCGAGGGTCAGATTTATAAAACAACACTCTTTCGCCAAACCTCTGAAATTCTAAACAAAAACAACACTCAGACGCATTGAAAAGACCAGCCCAAGCATCTGGTTTCCTTAGCTGGTGCACATAGCAGGAGAAATGTTGGCAGAACATTTGATTACCATAAAAGAGAGAGCTCTGCAGAAACCACATTAGAGTAAACTCAACCAAAACAAAGTAAAATGTTTGAACTGTTTTTAAATAGATTATGGTGGAGGCTTGCAACAGGGTCTAGCCTGGAATCATGAGAAATGCAAATGAACAAGCTCAGAAGCAAGCTGCCTTCCCCTGTGATGTGACCCTGGGCTGCCCAGATTTGGGGGTAAAGTAAATACCTGTCATCTACAGAACTGCTCAGAGGCACGTCACATTCACATGATGGGTAGTGTGAGCCAGGCATGTTAACCATTTCCAGAGAAGTGGCGAGCCAGCCTGATGCTGAAGTGTGCCTGCAGATTCTCCTGAACCACTAGCTCCACCCCACTATTCCTTCCAGTGAAGAATTGCATGAAGCAGCTGGTTTTGATCATTTCATCCATGGCAAAGACTGTGAGAAACACATTTATTTTAGTAACACACAGCAACATATATACATTTACACATATATATTCGCACATACTCTTTCTCTGGGTTGTATATATGTCTATTGTCGAAGGTTGGCAATGACCTTCAATCAGTCTTTCAGAGTGTCCTCTTATGAGCTGTCAACAAATTCTTCCCTAATTTGGGCTCTTGGCAGCTGAATCCAACTGCCATTGGAAACCAAACTGCTGGGCTTTGGAAAGCCAGCCCATCCATCTGGGCAGCCCATTTTCTAAGGGGCTCTGACCTCCCCTAGAGACCCTCCCCTCTAAGCCCCTCTTAGCATTATTGTGCTAAAAGAGACTGTTTTTGAAAAGACATGAGTGGTTCTCATCACACTCTCCAGATTCTGTCTAGAGCGGGAGCAAAGATGCAATGATTTGTGAGCTTGGAGATTCCATGAATCAGGAAAATTTCCCCCAAACTAATGTTAATGAAAAGAATAGAGGGCAAATATGAAATGAGGTTGACAAGATGACTGGGAGTCTTGGTTGTAGCTCTGCTTTGCTGTCATGGGAACAAGCTCTGCGTAACAAGCTGGCTGAGAGTGAGTTATTTTCATGAGGGCACTTTAAGTGAGCTGCTCCCTCTCCCCAGAGAGCCAGGCTGCCTCATGCCAGGGAGCCAGCACCATCCCCGCTACTTCTGCTGCCCAGTCCCTGGGGTTGAAAAATGTGAGGCAGCGGTGGGAGACCAGAGTCAGGCAGCCTTCTATTTATTTATTTCACTACTCCGCTGGCCTGGGTGCAAACACACAGTGTTCCATTTACATGATCTGCTAACTGGGCATCCGTGCCTGCCCAGCCTTGGTCCATGCTTAGAGGTCCTAGACAATGGCCCGGCTATTTCATTTCAAATACGCCCTGGATGCCAAGAAGGGCCAGGAAAAACACTTGAGAGCAGCCTCCTCAGTCTTTAGCATGCGTAATGATCATCTGGTGAGCTTGATAAAAGCACACATTGTTAGGCCCACCCCGGAAGATTCTGATTCAATAAGTCTGGGGTGAGATTTGGGAATCTGCACTTCTAAAAAGAAGTTGTATTTTTGACCACCAAGTCATGCTGATGCTGTTGGTCTTCATATTACATTTTGAGTAAGGCATTGCCTTTGAGAGTTGCTTTCTCTTCAATCAAGTCAACAATGAATGTTAGTTGGGAATTTTTTTCCTCAAGTAAGAAGAATCTGTAGATATTTATCCTCTCTCCCTGCTGATCTAATTCCAACTCATCCTTCAAGGCCTGGTTTGAGCTCCTCTAAAGCCTCAATCAGGTCTTCCAACTCACACTAACCTCTCTCTTATCTGAACTTCTACAATACTTCAACACAGGGTTGCCTACTTTTGTTCTTTTAAAAAAAAATCTTTTTCAGAGAGGAAAGGAAAGGGAGAGAAGAGAGAGATAGAAACATCAATGATGAGAGAGATGAACTCATAGACTGTCTCCTGAATGCCCCTACTGGGGATCAAGCTCACAACCCAGACATGTGCCCTGACCAGGAATTAAACCACGACCTCCTGGTTCATAGGTTGATGCTCAAAGGCTGAGCCACAATGGCTGGGAGCCTACTTTTGTTCTTAATTGTTCACTGATTGTTCCTTGCATGTGAATTTTGCCATGGATCTAAACTCTAACGCAATTGGACAAAGGCTCTCTAAACACTGTAAGGAGTAGACACGGAATGGTTTGTAAAATGAATTTCAAAGATCAAAGCAGAACCGAATTAGTGTGCCTTTCAATGTAAGCACAGGTACCACTGGAGAGCTGTGATCATAAAGGAGTCATCAGATACATCCATCACCATGTCATTTTGGCCGTAGTTCTAAACTTTTTGTTTGAAGTGGCTGGCACGAGATAAAGAGAGACTCAGCTGTGTGCAACAATAAATGACTTAACTTTTCTGGTATTTTCCTAGACATGAATTAGTTCAAATTGTACCCAAGATGTTCCCAGCTTGGATGTTGCTGCATGAAACAGATTTTAAAAGTAATATGGACTGAATGTGGCATGGCAATGTGAGGTGTGCCAAAGACCCCCTCTCCAGGTGAATACAATTTCACTACTGAAAATTATAAAAGAACAACCTCTTAAATCTTTGAAATTTTTCCTAAGGATATGCATCAAATGGATAAACATTTATTTAAGAAAATTTTCTAAATCTTAATATAAGATAATATACATGTTGGAGCAAATGTAGGCTCATAGTTATTTGTAGGGAAAATAACACAATAATTAATAAATAAAAATGTAAGAATGAGCTCCGTGCTTCGCATACTCGCCACTATAAACCTACTTTTGCCCCACCTTCTATACTTTGTAAGCCCTAGAACAACCATCAACAAAATAATTCAAAAAACATGTAGTTTAAAAATAATTGAAGTAATTAAAATGTTATTCTAGAAAATATTCAATTAATGCAAAAGCAAGCCCTAAAGAAGGAACAGAGGAGGAAAAAGATATGATTATAGAGAGAAACATGTTAAACATAAAACTAACCATATCCATAGAAACACTATGAATGAACTATACAATCTATTCGAAAGGCAGGGTTTTGTTTGTTTGTTTGTTTAAGTGAGATTGTCAGACTGGAAAAGAAACAAGATTCAACTATATTGTGTCAACTATATGGTTTACCTAGCTAGGAGGTAGGCTGTGTACACTGTTTGCTATAAAAGGCTAAAATTTTCTTTCGTGTCCTGGTTTTTATTCTCTTTTTATCTTTGGGTTTTTCTATATACTCCTTATTAAATAGAGTCTTAACTTTGCAGTTCTTTTACCTATAATCCCATGTTATTACACAGGAGCCTGGTTGATATAGAGGTGGTATATAGGGAAGCCGCTTATGGCCCTATGATTAGTGAGTCTGTGCCCCGGTCTGTGATCTTCACAAGAACATCTTAGATTCCCCTCACCCCCCATAGGTGACATGCAGTCTAGTGGGGGCTGCAGTTAGCTACTTCTCTTTCCCAACATCAAAGGCTAGAGCAGTGGTTCTCAACCTTCCTAATGCCGCGACCCTTTAAGACAGCTCCTCATGTGGTGATGACCCCAACCATAAAATTATTTTCGTTGCTACTTCGTAACTGTAATTTTGCTACTGTTATGAACTGTAATGTAAATATCTGATATGCAGGATGTATTTTCATTGTTACAAATTGAACGTAATTAAAGCGTAGTGGTTAATCACAAAAACAATATGTAATTATATATTGTGAAATGTTTATTTCTAATTACAAATAAATGAAATTTTTTGTCTTGAATCATGGTGTAGCATGGGTAACAGTCTTCATATAACAACGGTAAACTACATGGCTACACTTTGCTACACCGAGGAGCGGTGTGTTGGTTCCTAAGACCATGGGAAATATGTGTTTTCTGATGGTCTTAGGCGACTCCTGTGAAACGGGGTCGAGACCCACAGGTTGAGAACTGCTGGGCTAGAGGGAGTTGAGCTTTTTCTCCTTTCCCAGGTTTGCTAGACTCTGGGGGAGAGGAAGGCAGAACATTTCCTTGGCCCTGGCTGGGTGGCTCAGTTGGTTGGAGCATAAGACACCAAAAAAAGTTATGAGTTTAATCCCAAATTGGGGCACTTATAGGAGGCAACCAATTGATGTTTCACTCTCAACATCAATGTTTCTCTCTTTCTCTCTCCCTGCCTTTGACTCTGAAAAATCAATAAAACCATATCCTCAGGTGAAGATTTAAAACATAAAATAAAAAGTTTCTTTGTAATGCAGTCTTTTGTTAAGGAGAAAAGAATAGAATGCTCTGAGCATATTTCAAAATGGTTATGCCTCCCACCTTACCTCTCTGCACATCCCCCATCCCAGCTAGAAGCACAAGGAGGTGCTCCAATATTCACCTTGAGAAACTAGTAAGGTCCTATCAGTAAAAGTGTGGGAATCTCCTACAATGGAGCCCCTCAGAGTTTTTAACTCTCAAACTAGTCCACACACAGCCTGCAGCAATCCATCAAACAGTTTAGGTTTTCCTACCAGCACTGGCTCCAGGGACTGACTTCTGCTCCAGGGCTGCTTCTGCTGGTTGCTGCCTCTCTCTCCAGTTTTGGTTTCCCCTGTGACTTCAATTCTCTAATGGATGTAAGAGGAGTCGTTGTTCAGCTTGTTTGCTTTTGTGAGGATGTCAGTGATGACTTCCAAACCCTTTACATGTCAGACTGGAAGATCCTATATAATAAAACGATAATGTGCACATTGATCCTAAAGGTGAACCAATCGGAACAACCAATTGCTATGATGTACACTGACCACCAGGGGGCAGACACTCAATATAGTCGGTGTGCTTCCACAGGGAGAGCCTTGCTCTGCCAGAAGGGTGAGCAGGCAAGCAGGCAGGTGAGCAGTTGGGAGCCAGTGGTCCCGGGTTGCGAGAGGGATGTCCCAGATTGTGAGAGGGTGCAGGCTGGGCTGAAGGAACCCCCACCCCCATGCACAAATTTTGTGCACTGGGCCTCTAGTAAGAAAATAAAACTGTCCACAAAGGAAAGCCCAGCCTAGATGGCTTTACTAGTGAATTCTACCAAACATTTAAAGAATTGATACAATTCTTCACAAACTGTTCCAAAAAATATCAAAGTAGGGAACTCTTTCCAACTCATTCTATGAGGCTAGTATTAACCTGATATCAAAACCAGACAAAAATATCACACAAAAAAATAAAACTACAGACCAATATCCCTGATAATTATAGATGCAAAATTCCTCACCAAGATACTAGAAAAGCATATCCAGCAACATATATCAACATATATAGTAAAAATAATTATATGCCATGGCCAACCAGAATTTAACATCTGAAAGTCAGTCAATGTGATATACCATACTAACAGAATAAAAAAACAAAATCATCTCAATAGATGCAGAAAAATCATTTGACAAACCCCAAGATCCTTTCATGCTAAAAACACACAGCAGCTTAGGACTAGAAGGGAACTTCTGGAACCTGATGAAAGTATCTCTGAACAGCTCCAACTAACCTCATACTCAATGATGAAAGACTGAATGCTTTTCCATTCGGTGTAGAAACCAGACAAGAATATCCACTCTTGCCATGTCTACCCAACAACAGATTGGAGGTTCTAGCTAAGCAATTAGGCATGAAATGAAAGGTATTAAAGGCATCCAGGTTGGAATGGAAGAAGTAAAACTCTAATTACAGCTGGGATGGTCTTGTATATTGAAAAGCCCAGAGAATCCATTTAAAACTATTCGGACTAATAACAAGTTCAGCAAGGTTGCCGAATGGAAGATGCTGACAGCAGAAGTGGTTATGGGTATTAGGATCCCCTGCTGTGGCAGAAAGTACTGTATAGCTTAGAAGCAGGTTGTTGCTAAACCTTTTGAGTTTAGGGAAGGAAAGATCTTTTATGAGATGGAAATGATTTTAAACCAATCTGAAGAAAAAGGGTACGCCCAAGGTTGAATAATAAACTCTGATTAAGTATGCAGCCACACAGATGGTGTCTCTTAAAAATCTCTAAAATGATAGCACATGGCTGAAGCTCTTTATGGTTTCAATGAATCTAGTCCTTATGATTATGTAGCTGAACTTGGCACAACTCTGACACATAGTTCCTCTGGCAAGCTTTCCATTTTGTCCTAAGATACACACAAAACTGGCTTCTAAAGGAAGGGCCAGGGGGGTAGAACAGTCCAATCTGTGCCTTAAATAAGATAGGGGGGCGGGAGAGTGGGAGGGGGAAAGGGCTGCAAATACATGAGTTTTTAAGGATATTATTTTGCAATGTTTTCGGTATGTAATCCATGGAGCAAAGCAGGCTCATCTTTACCTGCTTTCCACTGAAAACATGAAAACGTCGCACCTCAGGCCCAGTCCCAAACCTCTGTCTAGGGCAGCTGAACAGCAGCTATGACCTTAGCATCTGCAACCTTTATCATATTGGTGTAAGGTTTCAAGGAGTGTTTTTTTAATTAATATTTTATGTTTAAAATACCATAGGTCCTTCTATAGCCTACTACTGAGCAAGTATTTGGGACTTTTCCAGTTTAGCATTTTACACATATTAAATTTCCTTTGCAAATAGAGGCCAGATACCATCTTGTGTTTTTATTTATTTATTTTGTAGCTTTGATGGAAACTCTGCAGATGAGATGTAAAAGAAAATGAAAACTAATATCAGTTTGATTATTAAGAACGGTATTTTGCCATCCCTGATGCAAGAGACCTTTCCTCATCTTCCAGGGCCAGATTCAAAGAAGGCTCCAGTGCTCGGGGCAGAGCCACAGAAGAGGCCTGCCAGTCTTCGTCATGAAGAGATGGAAGAAAAGGCATGAGAAACAGAGAGGGTGCTGGTCGGAGAGAGACAGTTCCCTCTCCAGGCCAGGAAGTGGGTGCCCTGAGACAAGCTCTTCGTCTTCAGGAGTGTCTGCGAGAAAGGGAGGCTGGTGTTTGGGTTGTTCAGCTTCTTAGCCCAGGTGGCGAGAACTGAGGCCAGAAGGCCAGAAAGTGCCAGTTTCCAGAAGAACTAAAGATGGATCTACCTCTTCCTGTCGGCCCAGCAACGAGGCCATGGAGTGTAGAGACTCACTGCAGACTCAGCCAACGCCATGGAGGCTGGGACCAAATTAGGGGGACCTCAGGGGAATGTGGCACCGGGCTACCAGCTGCTGAAAAATGTGGTCCAGGCTCACAACGCTCAGCAGCTGCCACGTTTCCTTCAACAGGCCCTGGGGCGGGTGCTAGGGTTCCCACTTTCTCATACCAAACCCCAGGTCAAGCAGCTGTGCTGCGTAATGGCCTCCTGAGAGAAGACAAGCAAGCTCCTGGCTGGCAGTTGGGGAGGAAGAACCTTTGCCCTCCCCTTCAGCCCCACTTCTCACCGCGGAGGGAAGAGCACAGGGAAGGACGGCTGTGCCAGAAAGCCAGCCACAATCCAAGCCACGGGGGCCATCAACACACCCAGTGCGGGAAGCGGGCACAGAGCTTTGGATGGAATCTGAGGCTGAAGCTGAAATTGCAAAATGAATGAGAATAAATGCCAACAACCGGAGTGAGAGTGTTCTAATAAGGGTGAGCGAGTGAAAAATGATGGAGTCCCGCTGAGGAGTTGCTGCCTCTGCCTCGTGGTTGGCAGAGCGTGGCTGGGATTTATTGGGAAGACAGAGGCTATTGCTTTTACTCACTGGAAAGATGAAACCTCCAATACAAGCTCTAATGTGCCTCCATTCTCAGCCGTTGGGCCAAGAGTCAAGACTTCAAGGGTAGTGACTGCGTGTAGAGAGCTCTGGAGCCAGTGAGGAGCAGGTGTGAGACCTGCTTACTAGTTGTGTGGCTTGGGCAAGTCCAACTCTTCTGTGCCTCAGTTTCCTCATTTACAAAAAGGACATTACTGAGTTCTTGTTAAGATTAACAAAGAGAATGATGTAAAGTACATATCCCTAATCCACTCCACAGTCCAGGCCACCCTTAGTCTCACAAAGACAACAGCAATAGACTACAAAGGGGTCTCCTTCTATTACTATTTTTTTATCTCTTTGTGGTAGAGTACCTATAACATATCTCATCATTTTAACCATGGTTAAGTGTACAACGTAGTACATTCACAATGTACTGCACCCATCACCACTCGCTGCTTCCAGGACAGTTTCATCGCCCCAAAAGGAAACCTCATATTCATTAAGCCGTCACTCTCATCCTCCCTTCCCCAAGCCCCAGGCCACCCCTAATCTGGTTTCTGTTATAGACTCCCTTATTCTGGACAATTCATACAAATGAATCATACAATGTGTGCCCCTTTGTTTAGCCAATGTCTTTGTGGTTCATCCACGCTGCCACATGTATCTGTGCTTCACTCATTGCTATTCCTTGCGTTTACTCTTGCCCCCTATTGGTTTTCACAAAGATGCCAAGGAGATCTTTGGAAAACATAGTATTCTCTTGTTTAAAACTTCTCGGCGCCTGTCCACTGTACTTAGGACAAAGCACAACATTTTTTAACATGACTTTGAGGGGCTGGATCACCCGCCTTTGCCTATCGCTTACCCACTGTCTTGCTCTGCATCTCCTTCTCACTCTCTTTTTCCAGTTGCATTGACCTTCCTGGTGGTGACCTTGAGGCTTTTTCCTGTGCACGGTTCACTGTCTTGGATGCTTCTCCCTCCCCTCTTTGCCTTCCCAAGTCCCATAGAATATTGGGTAATATATTCAGCTAGTCCTGTGGTCAGCAAACTGCGGCTCGCAAGCCACATGCGGCTCTTTGGCCCCTTGAGTGTGGCTCTTCCACAAAATATCACAGCCCGGGAAAGTCTATTTTGAAGAAGTGGCGTTAGAAGAAGTTTGTTTAAAAAATTTGGTTCTCAAAAGAAATTTCAGTCATTGTACTGTTGATATTTGGCTCTGTTGACTAAGGAGTTTGCCGACCACTGAGCTAGTCCATCAGCAAGTATTTACTGAACATTACCGAGTCTCAGGCACTGGGGTTGGGGACCAAGAATACAAGGGTGAACAAGACAAATGTGGTCATCTAGTTGGAGTTTACAGTCTAGTTGGGAATAAATTCCTATATGACTTAGTAATTGTCATGACAATTAACAATTTGCCTTCCTCAGAGGAACCTCCCCTGGCCCCTCAATCTAAATTACACTGCCCCATGTTCTCTCAGCACACCTACTTACGTTGCTTGATCACACACGTTGAAATTTGTGAGTAAGCAGTTGAGTGTTCCTCTGTTTAAAATATACCTCTTCTACCGAGACCGGTTTGGCTCAGTGGATAGAGTGTTGGCCTGTGGACTGAAAGGTCCCAGGTTCGATTCCGGTCGGGGGCATGTACCTTGCTTGCGGGCACAACTCCAGTAGGGGGTGTGCAGCAGGCAGCTGATCGATGTCTCTCTCTCATCGATGTTTCTGACTTTCTATCCTTCTCCCTTTCTCTCTGTAAAAAATAAATAAAAATATATTTAAAATATACCTCTTCCCTGACAGACTGTAAGCTCCTTGAAGTCAGGGGGTACACATTTCCTTCCTTTACTGGTGTTAGCTCCTAGTCTGGCACGATACTCACCCTCTGGTAGTTGCTCAAACAACATGGATGACTGAGGAATACATGCATGTATTTTCCAGAGCAGAAAGAGTGGGAAGCAGTAACTCAGCCACCACTGCTATTAGCCTAATCTCCAATGGCTTCGATGGGCCTCAGCACTCATTTACCCTTATCATCACCATTATCATCAGCAGCGACTTCCTGCTGACCTAATGCTGGCTGCAGCGCAGCAACCTCAGGAAAAAGACCCTTCCTGGGTAATTCCATTTCCCCGCCTACAATTTTCACCGCAGGCAGCGTGAGGCTGAGACTGGCAGCTGCCCGGCAGAGGAGGACTGCAGGGCAGCCAAGAGAGCGCGAGGCTGGTCCCTGGCTTCCGGTCAGTTGCTGTCTAAGTCACCTTTAGAGCCACAGTTCACCAATTCCCCACTCACAAAACGCTTCAGGGGACAAAGACACTTCCCAGCAGTACCTGCTCACTGTCCTGAAAAACACACACAGAGAATTCAGGAGCGGGATGGCCCCTCCTTTCACGGAGGCACCAAGTGAGGTCCAACATGAGTGATGACTAAGACACGCCAGCAACAAAGGCTTCACATTAGCATCCCCCCTGCAGGAGAGCAGCCTGGGACCACCAGGGAACCTGGACCACACTCTAAGCGCAGCTCTCTTAAGAGGACTGGGGAATTTCCGCCTAACCTCTCCGGCTCTATTATTGTGGTCCCAGAAGAGACCCCACCCAGTTAAGTTAGAATCGTTTTTAACGAAGAGCAGAGCCCGCCCTGCTCTGGGCAGCTCACCCCTCTGCACTGCCACCGCCCCCCTCCTGCCTTTGTGCCTCTGTCAGCTGGCACCATCTGCCTCCCATTCTGATGGACTTGCCATGTGCACATGTCTTGGTCTGGGCACATCTGGAGCAAACCATCGAGGTCCATTAATTCCAGGGCTCTAGGGCTTAAAAACAATCAGAGGCCACAAGTGGGCTTTAAAAATAATAAGAGAACACAAATAGAGCTCTTCACATTCTTCTCCCCGTCTCATCCCTGCAAAGGAGTCCCAAGTCCCATAGAATATTGGGTAATATATTCAGCTAGTCCTGTGGTTGGCAAACTGCGGCTCGAAAGCCACATGCAGCTCTTTGGCCCCTTGAGTGTGGCTCTTCCACAAAATACCATGGCCCAGGCAAGTCTATTTTGAAGAAGTGGCATTAGAAGAAGTTTCAGTTTAAAAAATTTGGCTCTCAAAAGAAATTTCAGTCGTTGTACTGTTGATATTTGACTAATGTGTTTGCTGAGCACTGAGCTAGTCCATCAGCAAGTATTTGCTGAGTGCCAGGCACTGGGGTTGAGGACCAAGGATACAGTGGTGAACAAGACAAATGTGGACTTTGTCCTGATGGAGTTTACAGTCTAGTTGGGAATACATTACTATATGACTTAGTAACTGTTACAAGGGAGATAAAGGATTCTTGGTAGCTCATAGGAGGGACCATTCATCAAGATTTGGGCAGGGAACTCAGAGAAGGCTGCCTGGCCATATTAAATAAATATAGCCCTAGCTGGGTGACTCAGTTGGTTGGAGTGTCATCCCATACACCAAAAAGGTTGTGGATTCGATTCCCAGTCAGGACACATGCCTAGGTTGCAGATTTGATCCCTGGGTCGGAATATGTACAGGAGACAGCCAATCGACGTCTTTTTTCTCTTTTTTTCTTCTTTACTCTCTCACTAAAAATCAATTAAAACATATCCTTGGGCAAGGATTAAACACAAAAATAATTAATATAGTTGGAAGGATGGCCATGCATGCATCAATGAAGGTCTGTGAATACTATAATGACATGAACCTATGGTGAGAGAAAGAAAAACACGTAATTTCTTTTGAAAGGAAGTGCTCTTGAAGTCGCATCATCACTTTAACTTACCTCCCCTTGATTCGTACGTAGTCCCCTGGCCGCATCTAATTGCAGCGAAGGCTGGGAATGTCTTTAGCTGGGCAGGCCATGTTGTCTGGATGAACTTCAAGGTGTCTAAGGGAAAGAGAAAGACAAGGCCTACTACTGAAAATAAATAGGCTCTGGCCCAGGTGAGAAGTGTAAAAACAAGAGATGTCCGAGGCATGTTGAAAATAATTAAGTAAGCTCCATAATAAACACAGATGTCAAAAAGCACTCCAGAAACCCATGTATGAAACCAAGAGGTCGGTGGGCGAGTGTAGTGGATATTTGTTTTGAAGTCTCCCCTAGAACACCTTCCCAAAGGCACCAAAATCCTTTTGGGACAATCATCTCCTCCCCGTTGGATATGGTCTCACAGGACTGTTATCAGGGACCATTTTTTTTCCTAGCGGTGGTACTAGCAAGAATCCAATTGGGCTGAGACCGGTTTGGCTCAGTGGATAGAGCGTCGGCTTGTGGACTGAAAGGTCCCGGGTTCGATTCCGGTCAGGGGCATGTACCTTGCTTGCGGGCACATCTCCACTGCGGGGCTTGCAGGAGGCAGCTGAT
This sequence comes from Lasiurus cinereus, assembly GCA_011751065.1. Classification (NCBI taxonomy): domain Eukaryota; kingdom Metazoa; phylum Chordata; class Mammalia; order Chiroptera; family Vespertilionidae; genus Lasiurus; species Lasiurus cinereus. The sequence continues at coordinate 6,390,070 of JAAGEH010000022.1, forward strand.
CAATGTCTCTCTCATCGATGTTTCTGACTTTCTAACTCTCTCCTTTCCTCTCTGTAAAAAATCAATAAAATTTATTTTTTTTAAAAAAAAGAATCCAATTGGAAGTCTTAATTTGGTCTCCCAGATGTAGACCATGAAGCATCTGGGAAGAAGCATTTTGTTTGGAAGGTGATTCCCAGGAAGCGTTGTGAAGAAGGGGAAGTGAGAGAGAAAAGGAGAAGAGTATAGACTCGTGGCCACATGACTGCTGTGGGAAACGGAGGCTCCATCCCATTGGGACCCTCTGAGGGACTGTGGGGGACACCCCTCAGGTGGTCTCCGCCCGGGGAGCGGAAGCTGGGTATTTATACATCAGCTCCTGTTCCTCGTTGTTGAGGATCGCTTTGGCTGCCTGGCCGTAGGCTGAACAAAACCCAGGGACAGAGAATGCCCTCAGGCAGGAAAAGACAGGAAGCCCAGAACATGTAGGCAGCGGTCTTTAGGTGACCTCCAAGGGAGCGTGGTTGGTGCAGAGAGAGCATCTGTTCCCTGGGCAAGTGAGCCACTGAATGCTCGTTCCCAGAGACTGAAAGAGTGGCGGCCCGTCACTGCCCTGCCCAGACTGCTCCTGCCACAGATCCCCTCCTTAGGTGGCCCGCTCCAGAGATGCCTTGGTTCCGCTCATGCATTTCCAGGTCTGCTTCTCTAGGGCCTCTGCCATTTCTGGAAGCTTCCAGTATCCTTCCAAAACTTCCAATAAACATTTGGTAATGTTCCTGTCATTTGTAACCAGAAAGCATCACTGGCGTGCCTAGAGAGTTGGTACACCTGAAGACTTCATACTCCTGGACACCTGGTACACCTGAGGTCTCAGCCTTTGATCTGGGCCTTTAAGGATGTAAGTCATGCTGAAACCGGTCCGACTCAGTGGATAGACCATAAGCCTGCAAACTGAAAAGTTCCAGGTTTGATTCCGGTCAGGGGCATGTACTTTGGTTGCAGGCACATCCCCAGTAGGGGGCGTCCAGGAGGCAGCTGATCGATTTCTCTCTCTCATCGATGTTTCTAACTCTCTATCCCTTTCCCTGCCTCTCTGTAAAAAATCAATAAAATATATATATTTTAAAAAATAATGTAAGTCATTTTTCTGCACATCGGTCTCCTCATCTATAAAATGAAAGGGTGGAAGTAGATGACTTCCAAGTTTCCACTCAGTGGTAAGGTTCTATGCTGTGATTTAAACCAAACGGTTGGTCAAACAAGAGAAACCGCAAGACTCATTCCCACAGTCATACTCCCAAACTCCACTCTCAGCGGGTGTTGCCGCCTCCTGTAAATGGTCATGGGCTCCGGGATCCTGCAGGCTGACTCTGTCCCAAAACCAGAAAAACGACAACGTTTTTCTGGCTCCCGGATTTTACCCCGGCCCTTCTCAGAAACTGACCAAAAGGACTGCTTCAGGGGGGCGGGGGGAACCAGTGTTTTGCTTTTATGCAAAGGAATTCTGGGCAGATAAAGCCAGGCTGCCCACAGGATTCCTATGAGGCCGAATTCCCGGTGCATGGGTAATTGGATTTCTCTCTCTCACTCCCATCACTCCCGCTCCGGAAGGAGGGACTGGGGGGCGCAGAGAGAGTGACATGCGTTGTTCTCCTCCCTGGATGCCATGAGCAAATGCCCGAGTTGGGAAAGGGATGAAGCCGAGGTGTGTCTCTCCTCCCAGCTAATGACGCGGTTAACAAATGCAGCAGTGTGGCGGAAAACCAGAGGATTCAGGACTGTCTCTCCATGAAGTTCTGATGATTTCCCAGGACGGTCGGGGTGGCGCAGAGACGCGGCTGATAAAACGCGCGGTATGGACGGAACAGCATGGAGAAAGCCAGCGACGGCAGCTGTCGGCGCGATTTGGCAAGCCGCAACTCTTCAGACAAATCTAAACAAATCACCCTCCCCGGCTTCCTGATGCCTCTGGAAAAGCCCGGAATGACGGCTCGGCGCTGGCCTCCGAGGCAGGGGGGAGGGAAATGTGCGCATTCCACAACTTCGGGCCTCTCCTCGGGCTCCTGCTCGGCGCAGCAGCTGCCACCCTTCCGCGGATTTGGCTGTTTTCTGCAAAATCCAACCTTTCGTTAACGAATCATCTGTTTGCAGGCCTTCCCACTGGGCCCCGAGCTAGCATCCCCCCCACACCCCCAGCCTTCTGGAAAACCAGCACCCAACAGGTAGCCCCAGCTGGGTGAAGCTGAGATCGGCCCTCTACCGGCCTAGCCATGCCTTCCCATCTCCGTGTCCAAGGCAAGGTGGGTCCGTGCCTGTGGCCTTCATCTGGGAGCACATCTCCAACCCCAAGTCCTGGCAGCTAGCTGCCTGAGCCCATCTCCCCTGCAGCTGCCAGGCTGGCGGCCCCTCTCTGCTTGGCAGCCGCCGTCATCTCGTTAGACACATTTCACCGGGAGGCACGGGATGGGTCTGCCCTTCCCGGTCCAGAACGTGATGTGGAATGGGGTGGCGGCGGGCGTAGAGTGGGGGTGGGGGTGGCGTGGGAAAGGAATCCTGCCCTTTGAAGTCCCCTCCCCTTACACAAATGGAAGACTGAAAACACCTGCTCTTGCTGCGTGGGCCGAGTTTCGGGGAAGCAGCCCTGGAAAGGCAGCGTCCAAAACAGTGTGGCCGGCCACCGGCAGAGACAGCGGGCCCCTGCAGAGACAGCGGTGGCCTGCCTGAATGCCATGGCTCAGGGGCATTGGGGGGAGAGCAAAACCTGGCCGCCCAGGAACTGCCCCTCCAATAAGCGAGCTCGGGAAGGGCAGTCGGAGGCTGTGACAGCAGCCAAAACGGCCCAAGTGGCCTGGACAGGACAGGAGGCTCCTCCAGGAAGTCAGCTCCCCAAGAGGAAAATAGGGGTGGGGGGGCGGGTAATGGGGGAAGAGAGAAAGCAGGAAGGGATAGAGGGGAGAGGGAGAGAGAGGTTGAAAATTAGAGCGAGAGAATAGAGCTTCTCTGTATGGCGATTGTAAGTGAACGGAATCACAGAAGAAAACACCTGAGCGCCTCGTTTGCTGCCACGTACACAGCAGGTGCTCAATAAAACCTTACTGGGGATGGAGTTAAATGTGACTTCCTAGACACAGCCTGCTCTACTGTAAGTGAGATAAATATCCGTTGAATTGAATTGAATTGAAATAGGCAGCAGGTTAGTGGTGTAATTTGAGGAGCAATGAAAACAAATGGTTCCCTGCCTTCAAATCTCTCCTACCGGAGCTGCCAGAGTGCTGGAAATTTCCAGAGCCTTCTTCTGGTTAATGGAGTAATGAAAACCTTGTTGGAAAAGCAAACATGACCTGGGAGAGGTAGCCCATGGAGCGCCTAGGATCTCTCTTTCATCCAGGATGGCACGTGAGTCCAACTCGGAGGCAGCACTGGCGGGTTCACGGGAGCTGCGGAGGTCTGTCCTGAGAAGCTTCCGGGGCCACAGCCGCTCAGCAGGAGGCAGGCCCATGGGCAGTCCCTGACATCTGCATGGTGTGGCAACTTGATGTGAAGGGTGCCAGGTGCTGGTCATCCCTGCCTCTTAGTCTGAATTCTCTGAGCATATTTGCCCCGCCAAAGTGCAGGCTCCTAAGGAAAGAAAAGCTGGGATGCACATTGACAAGTTAGAATCGACCAGAGCATGAGCCACTCGTGGACATGACCACGATGGGCATAGGCCACTAATGGGCATAACCACTGATGGGCATAGACCACTGATGGGGATAGACCACTGATGGGCATAGGCTACTGATGGGCATAGACAACTGAT
>JAAGEH010000022.1:6393857-6443477 GCA_011751065.1 Lasiurus cinereus
ACTGATGGGCATAGGCTACTGATGGGCATAGACAACTGATGGGCATAAACCACTGGTGAGCATAGACCACTGATGGGGCATAGACCACTGATGGGCATAACCACTGATGGGCATATGCCACCGATGGGCATAGGCCACTGATGAGCATAGGCTACTGATGGGCATAGACAACTGATGGGCATGACAACTGATGGGCATAACCACTGATGGGCATAACCACTGATGGGTATAGGCCACTAATGGGTATAGGCCACTGATGGGCATAATCAGTGATGGGCATGACAACTGATGGGCATAACCACTGATGGGTATAGGCCACTGATGGGCATAATCAGTGATGGGCATAGGTCACTGATGGGCATAGGCCACTGATGGGCATAGACCACTACTGGGCATAGGCCACTGATGGGCATAATCAGTGATGGGCATAGGCCACTGATGGGCATAGACCACTGATGGGCATAGACTACAATGGACAGTATGAGCCGTGTGAGTCGGGGGTAGGAGGCTGAGGAAAGGCATCTGAAACCTAGCCTCCCCTCCTGTACTGCTGCTGAGTGACTGCTCACTCCAGCTCTCCTGTCCAGAGGAGGACCACAGCTTTCCTCTCATTCCAGGAACGTGTCTGGCGCCTGTCAAACTCCCCCATGAAGTCCTCCAACAGCAGAGGAGAGTGGATGGTCATTCTCTGGGCACCAGGGGTGGTACCAACGGCCTGCCAAAAGCAAAATATGTCTGGGAAGTCTCCGTTTTAACTTGAAACTTCATGTAAAGTATATGTCCTATCATACGATGTTTGCTTTCATGTTGAAATATTTAACTTACTTCTCCGGCTCTATTACAGTACTGTTATTTACTCTCACAGATGAAGCTCAAACCCTGGGTGACTGAATATTTAGAAATGCACTGTTCACTCACATGAAGTCCCTGTGGGTGTGGCTGGTGGGGGGACAGCCTGGCCCTGGGTCTTGTGCCTCTACTTTCCTTCAGGACTCCTGAGTCCTCTCCAAGCTTCAGGTTGGGAGAGAGACCTCTTCTCCACTGCTTGAGCCCAGAATTGACAGCTACTCTCCCCATGTTCCATGAGCAAGGATTCAGCACATGGCCGCACTTAAACACAAAGAGAGCTGGGAAACAGAGTCCCTAATTACCCCAGCAACAACTCCGGGTAACAAGTGTGTCTTTACATTATTACTTAGCGTCTTAAATTCTCCATCTCCCAAAATCAGGGAGAAAGGTTAATCTCCCAGAAAGATGTGCCGAGTTTTATCCCACACCTTTATTCATCCCGAGCACATTGCTGCCTATTCCCAGAAGGGTATTTACCCCCATTTAAGAAGCACATAAGTAGTCCATTTCAGTAAGTTTCCATTTCCATTTGTAGCCACAATGAAAACCAATTTGAATGAACTACCCTATGCTACCTCCTCTTCTCCCGGCTCCCTCTTTCTCTTCCTCTCAATCTAGTTAGGTGGGCCCAAAGCCATATTGAATATTACCAGGAAATGGCTGGCTGGCTGGCTACCAACAGGCCTTCCAAAGTGGCATTATCTTAATGAATTTTTCACGGTCCAAGGTCTGGCCAGAAGACTTACAGGTCCAAAAATTCAATCTTGTAGAGTGTTCCAGAATTTGTCTGACTCGCGGTAAGGGATTGACTGATGTGCACTAAACTCCTGAAATACCAAAACTTCTCACCAAAATATCAGACCTCCATTGGCAACGGGATGTGCAGCTGTCAGAAGGCTCAGATATTCACACTCTCCTCCCCAGCACTGTGCTCCCTGAAGAAAATCTACCCAGGAAACAAATCACAACCAGAAAGCTCCCTAGTGAGTCTGGAGTCGGAGCAAGGGCAGTTGAGTTAGACGCCTTGAAAGCTTAATGGCTTTAGGCGGCCAGAACCTCTGTACCAGCTTTGCAGGGCTGCCTCTGGTCTGTCCTCGGTCTGAGCAATATGCATACCAACTGCCTTTCTGATTGACATTTTCTCTTTAGGCATATCCACAACATCAGTGGGGTTAGTGCCACGGCACCTACTTTGTCTTTGAGGTGCACTGTGTATGGCTAGCCTCATCCACTGAGCTAATTTTAGTCTAGCTCTCTGAGCTTGGGAGAGGAGTTAAAGGGAAAGAGCATCGAGTTCACCCATCACACCCACACCAGCTGATGTTTACCTGCAATCGAATGCAAGAATTTGTTTGGAACGTGGAGATATTGGATATTGGTAGATCTTTGGGAGAAAACAAAATGCTTCTCTCCTCTTCTGCAGATACTGAGGCAGACACAGCAAGATGCTTGCTGGCTTCCCAGTCAAGGTTATAACCCAGAGCAGCTGGCAGCGAACACACACTGAAAGATGAATCCGAATCAAAGCCAAGAAGGGTTGCCAAGTTCAATGCCAGGGGAGGGTGCTGAGCTTCCGTTGCGCTCGCTGGGTGAGGATGAGACTGGATAAGACAGGGGAAGATCACTAGCTGCGGTGCAAGAACCCAGCCTGGAAGCAGATGACGAGGAAGGTTAAGTGAAACGGAGCAGGGTGGAGGCTTGAAAACAACGAGGGCACCCAGAGGCGCCTTCTTAACGGGGATTGGCCAGTTTAAAGCAGAGGACTGGGCCCAGACACCAGGCAGTCTGGGGAAGGCAATCTTCTTTGACTGAATTTGCAACATCCACAGGCCATCTGATAGGGTGAAGAAGAAAGAGACTCAAGCATGGCGGCCATGAAGGACGGTCTGCAGCCACTGGCCTCCCATCTAACCAGGATGTACGAAAGAGAACTATGCATGGTGACTCGGAACCTGCAAAGATAATACACCCTTCCAACTACACATTTATTAATATCCTAGCTGAAAAAATTATCTGCTGGGAAAAGAGGTTTTTTTTTTCCTTTTTAATTTATAACATACATGCATAAAAGTATACAAAACAGGCCTCTAGCAAGCTTCCTGATTATTATACATGACATTTATCAGCATCTCAAAGCTTTCCTGTGCCCCTTTCCTGTCATTGCCTACCCCCAAAAGCCACCAACATCCTAAGCTTCACACAGGATGGTAGATTAGTTTCTCCTGATTTAAAACTTGATGTAAATGGAATCACAGAGTATGTTGTCTTTTGGGTCTGTCATCTTTTCACTCAGTTATTTGTGAGACTAATATTTGCATGTAGCTTCAGCCGATTATTTTCTTCTCGCTGACAGTGTGTGTTCCCCTACATGAACACGCCGCAGTGTATTTGCCTATCGTACTATCCATGGACTTCCCAGTTGTTTTCTATTGCAGTGTTATGAAGAATGCCACTATGAAAATTCTTATTCATGTTCTTGGGTGCACATTTGTAAGCATTTCTATATTTTTCTACCCGTTGCTATTGTAACCAATTCGAACAGAGTTCAAACAACACACATCATCCCACGGTGCCCTTGGGTGAGCAGTTCTAACACAGCTGAGCTGGGTCCTCTCACTGACTGCAATCAAGGCAGGGCAGGGTCTCATCCAAAGTCTCAGCTGGGGAAGGATTCACTTCTGAGCTGTTGGCAGAATTCAGTTTCCAAAAACTGTTGGGCTGAGGGCCTCACTTTCTACCTGGCTATTGGCCCAAGGGCCCTTTTAGTTACATACCATGAAGGCCTCTCCAACACCAAAGCATGCAAGCCAAGAAGACAATAAGGGAAGTTACAATAATATGTGACGTAATCATGGAAGTCCCAGCCCATCACAGTTACATTCTATTGGCCAGAAGAAGGTCACAGGTACCACCCACACTCAAGGGGAGGAGAAGTGGGGATTACCATGAATTCTAGGAGGTAGGGGTCATTGGGGACGATTGTCATGTCTGCCTACAACAATTTCTGTTGGGATTTTAACTGGGAATGGTCACAGGTCCCAACTGGAAATCCACTAGTTTGCCAGTTATGCCAACTGAACCTTTGCTCTACCTGTGGGATTGGTTTTTACCCAGGATTCCTTCTGATGTGAGTTATCAAATTGTTCCTGACCAAATTTTCAAAATGGCTCTGTGCACGGTGAAAGGTGATACATTTATGAATGTGGCTTACTCCCTGACTGAGTTGAGAGACAGACTTCTGAAATCCCTGCCTCGGACCTACTCACCCCTTTATTGTCCTCAGAGGCGACAAGTCTCTGTCAGTGCCAACCCTAGCAGCACCCTCAGTGTTAGTGGTCACCACGCCGTGGGATGAGGGATCTGAAGAAAGAGTGTCACACACTTATTTTCCAGAGTCCCCTGGTAAGTAGTCATTCTTCATCAAGCCTGGGATGAGCCACTTTGAGTGACTCTAACTAGATCCTGAGCAGTCTACCAGTCCTAAAGTGGCTCTGAATCCCAGTAGCATAAAAGCTTCTAGTGTCATTTCTCTCTTCCACAGCAAAGCATATTGTAGACACCCCATTACTGATCGGAACACAGTAGGAGTAAAAACATTTCCAGGCATCTTCCCCCAAGAGGTGCTCTCTAGATCTCACTGTTTCAAATGGAGCGCAAGCCCAGAAATATAATAATTTGCAGGCTAATGCAATGGGCCAAGAGCGTTTTTAGGATTTACATGAGTATAATTGATATTTCTGCCCACATGTGTCTAGCAGAGTAGACTGCTAAAAGCCATTAAATAATGGTAAGAACAGTTTTGGGGAGGTAATATGAGAGAGCCTGGATTAGAAAAACTTCAAAATATTTCCAAAGACGTCTCCAGGGACAATTGACTTCAGTAGATTCTGCAGGAAATACCCTCCTGCGGACACCTGTGAAATGTTGAGGCTAATGGGGGCTTCTGAAGCTGATTGTGGAGGACATTGGGGGTTGCTGATTTTCCTCTACTGAATTCCATCTCCTTTGCTGCCTTGATTTCATTGGGGCTGTTAGTGTATCAGATGTAGAGAGTATTAAATGAAAGCATGCCTTTGTGTGGAAGTCATTACAGTGGACACCTGTTCACTGTTGAGTTTAATTGGACTACAGCTGGTACTGATTGTGTGTGAAGGGGGCTGCTCCTCTCGCCTGAGGAGCAGCTCGCTGTCAGTGGTAACAGTGGGGAAGTCGGTACTATGAAGTTCAGCCCCACGTTGCGCAGTCAAGTACTCTGCATCCTGTATGCCTAGTTGCCTCCAAGGTGCACGACAGTAAATTTAGCCAGACAAGGGGGAAAAGATGTCTGCATCTTTGATCTCCTTTATTAAATGAGCTCAGTTCCATACATGGAAGTTTGAAGAAATATGGAGGAGATGATTGATATAAATGTAGCCTAATTATTTACAAAAGAAATGGCAAATTTGCTCAGAGTGATATTTCTAGCAGTATTAGCTGTTTCACCTATGTCCAGAGATGAGAAGCATTTATACACCTATAAAAAGGAAGCCAATCATGTAGCTCAGGGGTTGGCAGATAGTGGCAAATCAAGATTACATTCCTGATTGAAGCACAGAAAAAAACTATGCCTGTAGACTTATTTATAATTACTAGAGGCCCGGTGCATGAAATTTGTGCACGAGGGTAGGTGTCCCTCAGCCCAGCTTGCACCCTCTCCAGTCTAGGACCCTTTGAGGGATGTCCGACTAAACGGGCAGTCGGACATCCCTTCACAATCAAGGACTGCTGGTTCCCAGCTGCTCACCTGCCTGCCTTCCTGATTGGCCCTACCCACTTCTGCTGGCCAACCTGATCACCCCCAAACCATTTCCCTGCGAGCCTGATTGATGCCTAACTGCTCCCCTGCCAGCCACTTTGCCCCTAACTACTCTCCCTTGCAGAGCTGGTCACCCCTAACTGCCCTCCCCTGCAGGCTTGATTGCCTCCAATTGCTCTCCCTTGAAAACCTGATCCTTCCCAACTGCACTCCCCTGCTGACCTGATTGCCCACATCTTCCCTCCCTTGAAGACCTGGTCCCTTCCAACTCCCCTTCCCTGCTGGCCATCTTGTGGTGGCCATCTTGTGTCCACATGGAAGCAGTCATCTTGTGTATTGAAATTATAGTCAATTTGCATATTATTATTTGATTAGATAGGATAGAGACCTGGTGCATGGGTGAGGGCCAGCTGATTTGCCATGAAGGATGTCCTGGATCAGGGTGGGGGTTCCCTTAGGGCATGGGGCAGCCTGAGTGAGGGGCCAGTGGTGGTGTACAGGCTGCCACACCCCCAGTGACCCAAGCAGAGGCCCTGGTATCTGGGATTTATTTATCTTCTATAATTGAAGCTTTGTAGCCTTAAGCAGAGGCCAAGGCAGGCCAGGGCTGCAGAAACTTGGCTTCCTCCATTGCCAGGGGCAACCCAAGCCTCCTGCTCTCTCTGTAGCTGCAGCCATCTTGGTTGGATTAATTTGCATGCTCACTCCTGATTGACTGGTGGGTGTGGCTTGTGGGTATACCAGAGGTATAGTCAATTTGCATATTGCTCTTTTATTAGATAGGATAACAATAAAAAGTTCAACTTGTTGACCAAAAAGGAACAGATGCTGACCCATATTTCAATAATTTGGATGTAATTCATATTATTTATTCATTTAATATCAAAACACATTGAAATAACGAACTATTGATTCTACTTTATAGAGGCTCTTGCTTCATATTAATATTATTACCTTCTATGATTAGAAGGATGACTCTTCTGTCCCACTGATGACAAAGAAACCAGAAAGCATCCATGAAGCCAATCTGCTGATATCTGGTTTAGGTTGTTCGCCTCAGCTCATCCCTCTTTGTGGAGGGCAGTAGGCCTACTTCTGGGGGAGGCAAGACGGAATAGCTCCTGAGAGTAATGAATCAGAGAGTAGTTGTACCTAAAAACTATTCCAGGACTTCATTTTTATTGTTTCAATATTTGCACAAGCCCTTTGCCCACAGGGTAAGAATGCACTTGACCCTTTTTCCTGGTTGGGAATGAGTTCATGTCACCACCCTCAGTCCAGAAAAGAAATTGAGGCTGAGTTTCCCTAGAGCCAATAGCAGAGGAAGATGTAAAATATGGGCTGGCCTCTCCCACATCAAGTTCCACAGCCCCTCCACATCCACAGCAGCCTTGGTCTTCGAGACTCCGCTGCCCCTGAACTGCGTGGGACTCACCCAAGCGGGAACCCAGCTCCACTGGGCCATTTTCTAGGTCAGTCACTCCACCCCTGAGGAGGACCAGATGAAAATCTTTACAAAAATCTTTTGTCAACTGTGAAAAGCCTTATAACTACAGAGACATTTATGACTCAAGGGGCAGTTTTTCAGTCCAACTGAAAACAGATTTTTCTGCATGAGAAACTGTGTTCTTGTGAAAGGCAACAGGGAGAGGTTTAAGGGCAGGAAGTGTTTGCTCTCTCCTCTGCTCTCTTTTTGATTATTTACGATTAATGATTCCTTTCCAGCAGACACTCAATCCAGCACGGCTGCTGATCGCAGGTGTTCTTCCCATTGTTTTCACTCTCCACTTCTGAACCAGAGATTGCAGCAGTGATCTTTGAGGGAACATGCATGCATGCACATGCACGCACATGCATGCACATGTGTGTGCCTCTGCACACGTGCATGCACACGCCTGCATGCGCCTGCATGCACATGTGTGCATACACATGCAGACACACAGAGGCATATCTTCTATTCCCCAGCACAGATGGTGAGCAGTTTGAGTTCATGTAAATGAGGTCACAGATACTTCCTCGTAGGCTTGCAGGGTCTTTCTATTGTTACGCTATTCCCACCGGCACCCTAAGTAGTTAGAAAGCAGAAGATGCCCTTGATCAGATGATGTGAGCCGCTCAGATTGTTCAGAAGAGAGGCCCTGGGGAATGGTTCTCCTGGAGACCTCACACCTTCACCTCTGTGCTCAGCCAGATGTCACTTGTATCCAAAGATGATGGCCGATGCTGGGTCTACTTGGCCCTTCCATGACCAACACCCAGGGGTCAGGCCAGAAAAAAAAAATTATTGATGTTCATTTTTATGAATTAAGAAACAAAGCCACCCAGGGAGCATTTCCCAACTGAATGCAAACCACACCACGTGCGGTGGTGACTCAGGCTTCCTGAGAACAAATGCTGGCCGGCCCCTGCTGGGAGTGATCAGGGAGCGGCTTGCTCTGAGCCTCACAGGACCCTGGTAGCTAACAAGAGCCATGAGCCAAGGCCCTGCCCGCTCTGGGTTTGGGGGACCAGCCTGCACCACCTCAAGGACACTTCCAACAGGAAAATAAACGAATTTGAGTCCCCCCATGGCAGAAACTCAGAAACGCCTAAAGAATCTTGGACACGTGCATCCGGCCAATTCAGAAGCCACAGAAAAGAGGCCCAGGCTGCGCACTAGCAAAGACACCCTGTCTCCAGGTCGGTGTACCCATTAGGAGTCAGCCCCGTCTATAGGAAGCTAAGCGCACCTCACTTCTGACCACTGGCTGGCACAGACCTGGGGGGATTCCTAGGGCCGCACACTTGACACTTGCAGGGCTGTATCTCCTCGGTGCCAGAGCCACAGCCTTCAGTGGGCCCTGCCGTCCTGCCTGGTGCCATGCCACGCCGCTCCCACGCAGCTGGTCCAAGCCCTCTTCCCCGGAGCACTCGGCAAAGCCTGGCCATCTCCCCAACTTGGCAGCGCAGCCCGGTCTTTCTTAGCCTGGGCCGCCTCTCTCTGCAGCCCCACGGCCAGCCTGGCAGAGCTGCCACCCCGCCTGCCCCTGTTAGATTGCACACCGAGACCGGGTGGGCACGCGCCTCCCCCGGCTCCCTCAGGGCAGAGCCACATGTTCCTCCTCCCTGGCACTGCTGGGCTTCACTCAACTAATTCGAAACAGTGAACTTGAGACCAGAAAATGCTCTCATCGTGCCCTGTGGCCCACGCTGCTCCACCCGTAGGAGGGACCATCAGCTGCTGCACAAAATTATCTACTTGGCCTGCTCGTTAGTCACGGCTGCCCTGGACTCCCGGCTTTGTCCGGATCCAGCAGGAGGTGGCATTCTGGCAAGGAGACCTACCCAGCTCTGCCGTCTTCTAGCTCCAGCAGATCCATCAGGCCAGTCTCCTGCTCCCCATCCTGAGTTCCTCACGTTTCCGTCGGAGCAGAAGGGTGCTTTTACTCATCCCATTAGTAATGCACCAGGGAATTTGTCACAAATGCGTATCTCTGGGCTCTGGATCTAGAGCAGCGGTTCTCAACCTTCCTAATGCCGCGACCCTTTAAGACAGCTCCTCATGTGGTGGTGACCCCCAACCATAAAACTATTTTTGTTGGTAGTTCATAACTGTAATTTTGCTACTGTTATGAACTGTAATGTAAATATCTGATAGGCAGGATGTCTTTTCATTGTTACAAATTGAACATAATTAAAGCATAGGGATTAATCACAAAAACAATATGTAATTATATATTGTGAGATATTTATTTCTAATGACAAATAAATGAAATTTTGTCTTGAATCGTGATGTAGCATGAGTAACAGTCTTCATAGGACAACAGTAAACTACATTGCTACACTTTGCTACACCGAGGAGCGGTCTGTTGGTTCCTAAGACCATGGGTAATAGGTGTTTTCCGCTGGTCTTAGGCGACCCCTGTGAAAGGGTCATTCGACCCCAAAGGGGTTGCAACCCACAGGTTGAGAACCGCTGATCTAGAAGTTCCGATGCAGTAGTCTGTGGTGAGTCCCAGGAACCTGTGCTTTTAATCAATACCTGCCCGGGTGACTCCAGCACGATGCCTCAGGACCCAGCCCTGAGGAACCACATCAGGAACCAGAAGTGCCCTGAGGCCACGGATCTTGCTGAACCCCGGCCCCCAGCTGCGATGCAGCGTCTGCACGTGGAGGACTCAGCAAACACTGTGCTGGAGGAAGGACCGAGTCCTGGCAGCCAGAGACGCATTGGGTTCTCCAAGGGCTGAGAGCCTGGGGCCCATGGCTCTGGAATCATCTGGAAGCATGGAGATGGAACAACAGAGTTTACAGCCTTTAACGTGGCTCTTCCTTTGGGGAGGAATAGTCATAAAACGTATGACAGAAAGGGTTAGGAACACCATCATTGCCGTGGCAGGAAACTCAGGTTCTCGCTGACAGAAGGCCACGGGAGGCTGGCGAGGATGCCCATGATGTTTTCTCATGAAAGAGTCCTCCTACCTGGGCGCCAAAACGCCAGCGTGTGAGCCAGGTGTGCGTGAAAGGATGCCAAAGGAATGGAGTGGACCCCACACAGTCTGTTCCCACAGCCCGAGCGCCAGCGCGCCCGCGGAAGGTCGCGAGTGGTTAGCGGCCGCTGCTCGTTTGGTTCTTCTTATGTGCAAAACCGCACACATTCATCTGAACGAAATAAAAGCAAAGGAGGCTGCTGCCACGTGGCTGGCCCGGAGCTCCTGGTGAGCGGGAAAATGATGGCAAGAGGCAGAAAGCTGGGCGCAGAGTGAAACCATCTGAGATGTGCATTGGTCTTGACAGACAGAGGAAATCGCTCCCAGATGCCCAGGCCTGGCCACCTCCAGGTTCCTCCCTGAAGCTCCCGGCACAGGGTCTAGGCGGGATGGAGGTCCCCTCCCTCCTCTCCTGCTGCCACAGATGCTCTCCAGCACCCAGGTCCCCCGGGGCTGGCCGCAAGGGGGCGACACACGGTCTCTGTCCTCAAGAAAGCCCCTGACCCCAGCCAGCCCTCCCCACATGGCCCTTCCAAAGACTGACCACAGAAGACATGATGCTGGCCTGAAGAGAACCAAAGAAGCTCAGTGGTTGACCATCGACCTATGAACCCGAGGTCACAGTTCAATTCCCAGTCAGGGCACATGCCCAGGTCTCATTTTTTTATTTTTTATTTTTTATTAATGTATTGCATGTATACATATCTTTCCCCCCCCCCTCCCTCGCAGGCATACCCTAACCCCCCAGTGTCTATGTTCATTGGTTATGCTTATATGCATGCATACAAGTCCTTTGGTTGATCTCTTATCTACCCCACCTCTCCCTAACCTTCCTGCTGTAGTTTGACAGTCTGTTGGATGCTTTACTGCCTCTGTATCTATCTTTTTGTTCATCAGTTTATCATGTTCTTTATTATCCACAAATGAGTGAGATCATGTGGTGTTTCTCCTTCATTGACTGACATGTCCAGGTTTTAGGCTCGATCCCCAGTAGGGGGCGTGCAGGAGGCAGCTGATCAATGATTCTCTCTCCTCATTAATATTTCTATCTCTTTCTCCCTCTCTCTTCCTCTCTGAAATCAATAAAAACTTTTTTTTTTTTTAAAAAAAAGGACCGAAGAAAAGTATATTCACAGGGACATTTTCTCCCCTGAGCAGTCACACCCCCGGTGTTTCAGACAGTTCTCTCTCCCAGCACCTCCCTTTTGGCTCTTCTTGCCCACGGGTCTGTGGCTTAAACAGGGGGACATTGCCAGAGGTAGGCTGTCAGTAGTTTGCCTTGCAGCTGCCCCCCAGAGAAAGGCTGGCCCAGATGCTGCGTTGGAGGGAGTGAAGCTGGAAGAGCAGAGACAGAGTGGTTTCTGAAACACCAAGCAGCCAGATCAGACCAAGCAGCATCGCTCCCCAAAGCCAAAGAGAGACGGAGCCAACGAGACCGCGTGTTCAAGCACCTGGCTCTGGCGCTCCGCCTTAGAAAACAAACACGAAGTGGAACACCCTCTCACACTGCGAGCTGCGCTGGGGCTGCGGGCCTGGAAATAAAGATCCCGGCTCCCTTTTCAAATGAACAGAGAGCCCGGCGGGCGTGGCTCAGTGGTCCAGCATCAGCCTAAGAACCAGGAGGGCATGTTTCCATTCCCCGTCAAGGCATCTGCCCAGGTTTGGGGTTTGCTCCCCAGTGTGGAGCATGCAGGAGGCAGCCCCAGTCGGGGGCATGCAGGAGGCAGCCCATCAATGATTCTCTCTCATCATCCATGTTTCTCTCTCCCGCTCCCTTCCTCTCTGAAACCAATAAAAAATGAGGAGAGGGCTTCATTTTTGAACGTTATCCCATGGACCTCACAGTGATGCTTTTCACCCGTCTAGAGCAGGACACGGAGGCAGTACCATGTAAGTGATGGACGCAGGGACCTCGCGTGTGGGCACAAGGACCACTACAGCAGCTGGACGGAGAAAGGCAGAGGGTGCCATCTCTCACATTGGGCCGCCAGCCTATGCTTCACCTCGCCCTGGGAGGAAACGTGTGGGGTTGTTTAGGGCAGTGGTTTGGCACTCTGTTGACTAATGAGTTTGCCGACCACTGGTAGGGGATAGAGACCCCAAGCATTCTTTAATGGAAAGGCTGTTCTGCCCAACAAAATCACACTCAAGTTTTGGACCAGATAATCATATAGGAGAAAAATCTATTCATAATTTATCTGAGCCTGAACCTTAATTTGGATTTACATATAAACACCCAGCATTTTTTTGGCCTCTTTCCAATGTTCATTGAATTCTGTAAATGCACTTCAGGTATAAACCTAGGGAAGACTGTGTTCTTTTTTTCTTTCTTTCTTTCTTTTTTTATGTGGTGGGATTTGCATAAATGGCATGGAAGGACCTGGAGAGCGTTATGCTGAGTGAAATGAGCCAGTCAGAGAAAGATAAGTAACACGTGATCTCACTCATAGGGAAATCTAGTGAACCAAATAAACTGATGATCAAAAATAGACCCAGGACCTAGCCAGTTTGGCTCAGGGGATAGAGTGTTGGCCTGTGGACTGAAAGGTGCTATGTTCAATTCCAGTCAAGGGCACATGCCCAGGTTGCAGGATCAATCCCTAGTAGGGGGCATGCAGGAGGCAGCCAGTCAATGATTCTCTCTCACCATTGATGTTTCCATCTCCCTCTCCCTCTCCCTTCCTCTCTGAAACCAATAAAAATATATATATATTAAAAAATAGACCCATAATTGTCAACCTCAGAGGGAAGGCAGAGGAGGATGAGAGGGAAGAGGGTAAGAGATCACCCAAAGAACTTGTATGCATACATGTAAGCATAACCAATGGACACAGACAGCAGGGGGGTAAGGCATGTGCTGAGGGCGTGGGAGAGGCTGAGGAGAGGTCAATGGGAGGAATAAGAGACATATGTAATACTTTCAACAATAAAGAATTTAAATTAAAAAAAATAGAGAATAAGAGATTTGAAAATTAACAGCAAAATTATTTGAAAATTTTTAACTATCATCCTCAATATACCAAACATATTATATACAGAGATGATTATTTTAGACCACATCAGTGAAAATCATGGTTTTCTCTTTATATAGAGATACATTATGTTTTTCTGAACCTAACTTTAATGTTTCAGACACTTGAGATGGTCAGGTTTACTCCTCAACTTTGTTAGACGACATTTTCCAGTCATTCAATCAAACACTGATTGAGATGTTGTGAGGGTGTTTTGCAGATCTGATTAAAGTCCATACTTGTGATTAAAAACAAAATAGACCCAGACACGCAGAATCATGGCCAGACTGTTGAACCTCAAAGGGAAGGCAGGGGATGGTGAGTGGGAAAAGATCAGTCAATAATCTTGTATGTATATATGCATAACCGGTGGATATAGACAATGGGGTGGTGGAAGCCTGGAGGGGGGGGGGATGGGAGTGGGCTGGAAAAGGTTAATGGGAAAACAAGGAGGACCTAGTAACACTTTCAACAATAAATATTTTTTTCAAAAGACGTTAGACATTTTTTAGATTCATATAAATAAATTAATCACCATAAAGTATACAATCTAATGCACGAAAGGCACAAAAGTTTGTTCACCTGTGTGCAACTACCACCCCCATCTAGTTCTAAAACATTTCACCAAACAGAAAGAAAACATTGTACTCATCCAGCAGTCAATTCCTACCCTCACCCTCACCCCCCACCACACACATCTCCAGGCCTTGGCAACCGCCAATCTGTTTTCTGTCTCTCTGAATTTATGAATTTACCTGTTCGGGATGTTTGCCTCATATAGGTGGAATCATTCAACATGTAACCTTTTCTCTCTGGTTTCCTTCGCTTTGGATAATGTTTTCAAGGTTCATCCGTGTTGTAGCATCAGCCAGTACCTCATTCCTTTTTATGGCTGACGTTCCATTGTATGGTTATTCCATATTCTGCTTACCTAATCATTCATGGATAGATAGTTGGTTTCTACCCACGCTTTGCCTATTGTAATTAGTGCTGTTACATTCGTGTATAGGTATTTGGTTGAACACCTGTTTTCAGTTTGGGGGGATGTATACCTAGGAGTAGTTTTGCTGGGTCACTTTGTAATTCTATGCTTAGCTTTTTGAGAAATCCATAGTTTGTTTTGTATGAAACTCTACCAAAAGTTGCTCATCATTTTAGAAAGTCACCTGCTGATGACCCTGCCTAGATCAGTCTACATTGTGGATGCTGCTTTCATGATGAATGCCATGTAGGTGCCATCATCTGACTACCTTAGTTATTAAACCCAAGTATTTACACATTGGAAAATGTTACTTTATTAAAAGATTATTTTTCTTTTAGACTATAGCCATGTCATATATTATTTTAAGTGATTTATTTTGGTAACTTATATTATCTTGGCAGATGAGAATAAGCAGCATTATAAGTATTTTTTAAAGGAGGAGTTAAGTCTGATGGAGTTGAGAATCACCAGGAAGGTCTCTGTCTGTTGAGCTGCTACAACCATAGCCAGGGTGCCTTATAAACAGCAATCATTTCCCATAATTCTGGGGGCTGGGAAATACAAAGTCAAGACACCAGCCGATTCAATGTCCAGTGAGACACCTCCCCCCACCCCCCTGCTGGCCTGGTTCATAGACAGCTGCCTTTCCTCTGTGCCCTCACACAGTAGAGGGGGAAGAGAGCTCTCGGGTCTCTTTTATAGGATCACTAATCACACTCATGCGGGCTCCTACCTTCATGACCTCATCACTTCCCAAAGGCCTCACCTCAAAATGCCCATCCCACTGGGGACTAGGTTCCAGCCTAGGAATTTGGGAAGGAAGCACACACTTGGTCGATAGCAGAAAGAGTGTTGAACTTCATGCCAGCACTTTGCATCTCTCTCAAAGAACAAGATGACATTGATATTGGAAGTGCTGGCCAGGCAGAGTGTTTATCCATTTTGTCTAACAAATCCCTGTGGTTCTCAAACCTCCAGCCCAAAGTTGCAGGAGTGATGGCCTCAAAACAGTTAACGACTAGATTAATTTTTAGGCTGTTAACTTATGATGATTACAGTTAGGGTGAGGGTGTTGGACAATATAGAGGGGGACATATGATTGTTTCTACTCAGATGGGGGTGGGATGGGAGGGAATATTTATGAAGGGCCTCTTCCTAGAAGTTGTTCTCTTCCCCCAAAGCCTAGATAATAACTCCCTCAGACAACACAGTGCAGAGAGAGAAGCCAGGCACAAATAATAAAGCAGTGGACCATTTTGAAAGGGGCAGCCTCCTTAAATTTCAGCTGCAGATCTGCACGGCAGTAAATTAGAAACAGGGGAAGATGGAGCCATAAAATAGTTGATAAAAACACTCTACTTAAAATATCACCCTACTCACTAAA
Organism: Lasiurus cinereus; assembly: GCA_011751065.1. Classification (NCBI taxonomy): domain Eukaryota; kingdom Metazoa; phylum Chordata; class Mammalia; order Chiroptera; family Vespertilionidae; genus Lasiurus; species Lasiurus cinereus. Next base: position 6,409,348 of record JAAGEH010000022.1, read on the forward strand.
CTCATGAAAGTGCTTGCCTCTGGGATGTAGGGGAGGACAATTTGATCAAAAGACACTTCAACTTTCTCTGTGATGTTTTATTTCTTTTATTTTAAAAATTCTTTCAGAAAATATATAAGCATATTGATATTGGTAAACCCTGGGAAATGAGAATGTGGATGTTGGATATACCCTCCTTATAAAGTCCACTATTTTTTCCTCAAAATCAAATATATATATATATATATATATATATATATATATATATATATGCACCTATACATATATATCCACCTATATACATATATAAAATCTTAGAAAAATTCAAGGTAAACACTGAGTTTGTATAAACCCCTAAATGTGACAGAACTAGTGAGGATCACAGGAAAGTGAGCCACATGGGAACAGGACGGCAAAAAGAGAGAAAAGCTGGAGCAGAGCAGAGCAGAAGTCTTCCCCATGACCTCTTCTGCAGTTTGGAGAAAGGTTTTTAACAGAGGAAACCAAGATGGCGGCATGGGTAAACACCTAAAGTGCTGCCACGCACAACAATTTCAAAACTACAACTAAAAAACAAAACGGACACCATTCAGACCCACAGGAAGGCTAGCTGAGTGAAAGTTCTACAACTACAAGGAAAAAGAAAAGCAAATTGAGACTCAGAGGAACTGCAGAAGGTAGAGGTACCGAGGCACGCTCACCAAGAGGGTGGGCAACTGAGTATGTGGCTGGCTTTCTCAAGCAGGAAGGGAGACAAAAGCTCCCAACTGCACTGAACTCCAGTTCCAGGCAAGACTCTGGGGACTCAAACTCATTCAGGGAGAAACTGGACTGTCTGGCAGCTGGTGGAACTTGGGGGTGACTTTCTCTCAGAGCTGCTTGCAGCGATTACCATGGGACATTGAGACCTATTAGTGCAGGGCTGACAGGAAACAAATGCTGTGTGCTCTGCCCTGAGACTCCACCCTATCCAAGCCCAGCATAAAGGCTTTTGCAATTTTGTAAGTCTTGTATCCTCACAACCAATTGGTTTGGAGGTCAATTCCCCCCAGGGATACCAACAACAATCAAGACTTAACTACAACAAAGCTGTATACACAGTCCACAAAGGAGTGTACCAAGAGAGTCCACCACAGGTAACTGGGGAGTCAGAGCTACTGGGCCATATAGGACAGTAGCTATAGGACTGGCACACAAAGCTACTCTGCCAACTCAGGGAAGCAGCAAAAATGTGAAGACAAAGAAACAGATTACAAACAAAAGAAATGGAGGAAGACAAAGGACTGGATGTGGAGTTCAAAACCATGGTTATACGATTTTTCAAGAATTTCCTAGAAAAGATGGATAAATTTAGTGAACCCAAGAGCCGACGAAAAAGGACCAACTAGAAATTAAACATACACTGACTGAAATAAAAAATATTATACAGAGACCTAATAGCACACTAGAGGAACACAAGAATCAAGTCAAAGATTTGAAATACAAAAAAGCAGAAAACACTCAACCAAAAAAGCAAAAAGAAAAATGAATCCAAAAATTTGAAGATAGTGTAAGGAGTCTCTGGGACAACTTCAAGCGTACCAACATCAGAATTATGGGGGTGCCAGAAGGAGAGAGAGAGCAAGATACTGAAAATCTATTTGAAGAAATAATGACCAAAAACTTCCCCACCTGGTGAAAGAAATAGACTTAAAAATTCAGGAAGCATACAGAACCCCAAATAAAAGGAATCCAAAGAGGACTACACCGAGACACATCATAATTAAAATGCCAAGAGCAAAAGACAAAGAGAGAATATTAAAAGCAGCAAGAGAAAAACAGTTCATTACCTACAAGGGAGCACCCATACAATGATCAGCTGATTTCTCAACAGAAACTATGCAGGACAAATGGGAGTGGCAAAAAATAGTCAAAGTGATGAACAGCAAGAACCTACAACCAAGATTACTCTACCCAGCAAAGCTATCATTCAGAATTGAAGGGCAGATAAAGAGCTTCATATATAAGGAAAAACTAAAGGAGTTCATCAACACCAAACCAGTATTATATGAAATGCTGAAAGGTACTCTTTAAGAAGAGGAAGAAGAAGAAAAAGGTAAATATAAAAATTATGAACAACAAATACTTATCTATCAACAAGTGAATCTAAAAATCAAGTGAATAAAAAAATCTGATGAACAGAATAAACTGGTGAATATAATAGAATCAGGAGCATAGAAAGGGAATGGACTGGCAATTCTCAAGGGGAAAGGGGTGTGGGGGTATGGGAAGAGACTGGACAAAAATTGTACACCTATAGATGAGGACAGTGGGGGAGGGCAGATAAAGGCAGAGGGTGGGGTGGGAACTGGGTAGAGGGAAGCTATGGTGGGGGAAGAAACAATTGTAATAATCTGAATAATAAAGATTCATTAAATTTTTTTAAAAAAGGTTTTAACAACTCATGCTTCTTACAGGATAATGAGAATGAACACCAGAGTTATACACAACAGTAATTTTTTTGTTGTTGTGATTATAGGCATTGAAATTATTGCTTTGGATTCCGTAGCTAGATATTAGATCATCTCAATTAATCTTTTATGTTCTCTGATGGCGCCCTGAGCTAAAAGAATTCTGCCAAGCATTACTTAAGATAAATCTGAGGCCAGGTGGGACCCCACTGGCACTTCAGATAAGAGTCTGGTGCCTAAGTAGTCAACCAGTACAATGCCTGCAGTGGACCAAAGATGACCACAGATTCTTTGCTTCTCCTCCCATCAAAAAGGTGGAGTGCGTTTCCCCTCCCTTAGAACCTGAGCTGGCTAGGACATGGTTGGCCAACAGAATTGGAGACCTGCTAAGGCGAGGACCTGGAAGCCATGCAGCCCCAACACGGTTCTTAGAACACTTGATCTGGGAGACACCAACCGTCAGATAAGTCGGACGGTTCTGAGACTGCCATCCTGTGAGGCAGCCCAGCTACAGGCAAAGATGCCATCTGGCAGGAGAGTAATGACCAAGCTGCTCCAGCCATTCCACTCCAGGCACCAGAAATGGAAATGAAGAAGCCACCTTGGATAGTCCAGCCCCGGCAGAGTGACATGGGGAAAAAAACCAAGAAGCCCAATTGGCAACCAAAACCACAGCCTCAGATATATGGCTTCATTAAACACTCGCACATCTCCATCCATTGGAGCCACCTAGTCATCATGGAACAAAGATGAGCAGTTCCTACGGAGTCCCATCGAATTCCTAACCCACAAAACTGGAGCAGGATCAATGTTGCCATAGCCTCTCTGCTTTAGTGTTGTCTGTGCTTCAGAAATGGATCACCAAAACACTCGCCTCAAGATCTGATGGCTGACTACATTTATATGTATTATCTTCCCCTGCTCCAATGCATAAATAGACATCTTCTTGACTTGTGAATGATTTACATAATTTTGCTATTGATTGCATCTTGTTTCATTGCTTTCATTTTGTTTTGTAGATATGTCTGAAGAAAAGGCCAAAGTGTGTTCCAAGTACAGATGTTCCTTGGGGTGGGAGGAGGGCAGGAAAACACCATGTTTTAAAACAAAGAAAAAGTGGGAAGTGTCGATAAAGCAAAATGAAATAGGTGTGGCTCTTACGAGACTTCTCAAAGCTATTAGCATGTAAACACCCGTGTGAATCTCCAGGAAGAAAGCAGAAGGCAAGCATTTCTCCAAGTCTATCAGATCATAAACAAGGGTTTGGGGTTCCATGCACCATCTTGCGAGGTTAGTTTTTCACTGAATGATAGATACCCCCTGGACAGAGCGTCTGAGTCATTGTCCATTTTGGGGGTTTCTGTCTTGGTTACGACTCTTCGTAGGCAGATGCATGCACTGTGTTCTGGAAGCACGGCACACAGTAGTGTGCTCTGGGACATGCACACAGAACACGAACCTTCGGGAAAGAAAGCCAAAAAGCAATGCGGAGGTGACGTTCAGTGGGCGCACATGGGCAACGCTTTATCGGCGTGATACCCTCATCTCTTCTGATGTGGTCAGTGTCATTGTTATACTGCTGGTTAAATATTTTTACCAACACCCCTGGGATTTTAAAGATTGGGATGGAAAAAGAAACCAACGGTGCCAGAAATGATCACACAGTCCCTCCTGCCACTGCTAAAAAAAATAAATAAATAAATAAAAATCATTTGCCTTCGATTTGGAGAAGCACATGCGTGGGATTGTCCCCAGCTTCCTCCCCTAACCCCTAACAAAATTGTCCCTTTCACGCCACCAAATGAGCTTCATGATTGGTCATGCTCGTTTCAGCTGGCCAAGTGCCCAAGCAGAGCCTGAGGCTGGTCTTCCACCAGTTGGAGCTGTCAAATCAGCTCATTTTCCTGGGTTAGCATGGCAGTTCACTCGTCCTCGGAAGAGACATTTCCTGAGGGCCAAGGCTCGGGTGCTCCGCAGAATGGAATCCAAATTGGACTTAGCCCTGGACCCCGGCAGGAATTCAGAGAGCAATGCAGCCCCGCCCCACATGGCCCCCTCTCCCTCTCAATGCTCATGCCCACTGACAAGGGACTGGCTGTCCATGCTTTCCCAGGCTCCCCACCCCCAGGTTTTGGATAACGGTGAGGATCCACCTTGCCCTAGTCATTGACTTTACACTCTGAGGATGTTCATATAATGTGGGCTTTTTTTCATGGTTCATACTAGGCCCATAGTCTACATCCCTCCCTCTTCCTGTTATAGGATTCAGGATACTGGGTTGTGATGATCCACCTACACGCTTGTATGCTCCTGTGGGCTGTTGTGACACCAGAAACCCCCTTTTTACCCCAATGTCCCCTGCACCTGGCAGAGTGCCACCAGTTGGCTGCCTCATCCTGGACATCTCATCTTCATTTCAGGCAGAAAGAAGGAGAAAAGAGAAAAGATGGAGAGGAAAAACTGTATGTGGTAGCTAACTCCACACCCTTTTAACGGGAAGAAAACAGATCAGTTATAAAAATCCACTAAGTAGGCTCTTCTTATAGCTCAGGGCCCACGACAGAGTCGCTTAGCCATTCATTCCACCTTGAGGAAAAGAGCCTGAGCAGGAAGGGCATGGTTTCTAACTGGACACATGGCTGCCCTAAACAGAAAGGGGTTCCTTAATAAGGACAGGCAGAGCAGGTGTTGGATCAGCAACCACTGTGTCTGATGTTGACTGAAATGCAAAGCTCAGGCCTGCTTCTATTCATAAAAATAAATAAGTTTTTAGAAGGATGTGTTGGGACATTTTTTATCCACAGTAAAAATATGACTTCATTGTATTTACTTAAGATTCTACTGAGAAACTCTCATATGCCTCTGGCCAGTGGAAATATCTGATGGGTGGGGGTGGGGGGTGTAATGAGGGGGCAGGGAGAGGTTTTCTTTTTAAATAAATCACTCAGCTGTCAGAAATTGAGTTCAGCCCCTCCTTGTTAGGGCTCCTTCATGAATCACAAGACCACCTCCCCTCCCATGTATTTGCCTGCGTTGTGTTGCAAATTAACTTTTAAAAGACATTTTTCTCCCAGGAGAATTTATAGAGTCTCCCCCCACCGCCACCACCCAAGATAATGAACTGCTGTCATCCCAGGAGGGCTTAATGACGGTGTTCAGTGTGTGTGTGGACAGCCGAGGCTGGCTTCACAATTGTCTCTGAATGGGCTTCAAGATGTTTTGACTATTATTTGTTACAAAGAGACTCATTATTAATTGCATATTGTCATAGCCCTGAGGCCAACGTAACTGTTAGCCCAACAAAGCATTCCCTGCTCAGACGGGGATGGGGACACTGCCCACTCTCTTCCAGCGATAAGTGGTTTCTCCAAGTCCCTCTCAGCTCAAGTCCCTGCCTTAAATTGTCTGGGAGAAAATCAAGGGAAGGTTCTATTCTTCTCTGTGCATGACTGCAGTTCTTTTTCCTGCCAGGAGGGAGGACTACCCCGTCGTGGTCCCGGGGACCGTTGGGAAATGCTGGACCAGCATCCTCCACGGGTTCAAGGGGGACACTGGGCACACAGACCTCAGGGCTTCAGGAGCCCACATAGCCCAGATGATCATGGTGCTGCGTGCCCTTCCTGGCATGTCCCCAGATTCCTTCCTGCCCTCTGCGTCATCGGATGCTGGGAGAAATGTGGTTTGGGGGAGACTGGTGGGCAAGGATGTTAGGAAAAGTGGAAACAAAAGTACGGTGAAAAAATCTAAAATTCTTCATTGGAAGGACATTAATTATGACTTAACTCTGAGAAGAAAGCAACAGTACCATTACTGTGCTAGGTTCAGGAGCCTACTCCATCTTGGACAAATTCAGGGAGTTGAACCAACTGTATCCTTCATCCATTCCCTATGCCCCAGATATTGATCTTTTGAAAAACAGATCCAATCACATCTTTCCCCTCCTTATTCATCTCCAAAGAGTCCCATTGCCTGCTAGAGAAAGTCCACATGGCTCCGCCTGGAATGCACCTTCTTACATAGGTGGATCCAGTTGACTCTTCCAGACGGGTAACCTCCCATCTCTCCCACAGCATGCTGGAGCCACAATAGCCAAATCTCTGTTGCCAAGGTCAGTGCATTTCAAACCTTGGTTCATGCTGTTGCCTCTCCTAGAACACGTTTCTCCCTTCCTGCCTAATAAATTCGTGTTATCCTTCAGGACCAAATTGAAATGTCACCTCCTTTGGACTGTCCCAAGCCCTCTGGCAGAATCCATCTCACCTCCTCTGGGCTCTGTGCACTTTACTCATACTCGACTGTAGCATGAATCATATTGTATCATTATCGTGTTCCTATCTCCTCTGTTAAGTTGTGAGGTGACCTTCTCAGTGCGAGTTGTGTCTTATTGACTAATATTGTTCTTGCAACTAGCACAAGTAGAAGGAGAAATAGAAGATGTTAGAGGATGGGAGGGGAAATGGGCAGATGGATGAATAGGTGGATGGATGGATGAATAATTTATATTACATTAGGTATATTTAGTGATTAAAAAGGATTCCACAAGCCTATGAACTAAAAGAAATCTGTAAACAGAGAAGCACTGAGCTGAGACTCAGGTGATCCCCGCCCTAGTAGCTTTATAGGCCCCATTTTCCCTATCTAATAAATAAGGATATTTTCCCTATCTAATAAATAAGGATGGCATTTCTTGCTCTAATGTCCTCTGAGTCAGTGACAGTTTAAGCTAGCCAGTTGACCTTTCTGCAGAATAGAAATGTTCTAGTATTTGTTCTGTTAATAGAATAGCATTATTCACATGTCACTATTGTGTACTTGAACTGTGACTGTGCAACAGAAGAACTAAAATTGTCATTTTATTCAATTTTAATTTTAGATTTAAATAGCGACATGTGACTAGTAGCTACCATGATGGACAATACTAGCATAAACCAGTATGCACAATCCTGTTATTCCTCAGTGTGCTCCTACTTAGTACCTTGAGAGACTATGCGGGGTCCAAAATGAACAGATTCTTCTTCTCTTCCTCTTCCCTCAACTACCATAACTCCTCCACTGACCTTGGCCAAGCCCTTCACATCTACATGGCCTGAATTCACCCAGTTAGTATAATGAGGCTCATCCCAGAGATGCCCAATCAAGAGATATAATGCATCTCAAAGTATGACCTGATATGTTTTCAATCCCCTTACCCTGATCCTCAAAGTTGTCGCCCCCTTGAGGGCAGGAATGATGTCTTGTTCATCACTACATCTCTGATAACATTTATAACTATGTCTACCACTTAGAAAATCTCATTAACATTTGCTGAATTAATTCACCTGGATTGTTCATGGGAAGAGCATTCTATATTAGACTTGAACTCTCATGAGCAACAATTTCATTGACAAAAGCCTATCTGCCCACCCAGCGGGGTCAATCATAAAGCCTCACTCGATGTTCAAAAACAGGCAAGTCTTAAATACCTACCATGTATCTAATCCTAGGCCTTTGCCCATTGACTCAGGACTGGGGTACAGAATACATAAGACAAACTCCCTTCTTTCAAAGAATTCATAGTTTAGTAGGAAACAGAGAAACACAAATCAATTCTAACTCTAGAAGCCACTTACTCCAATAGGAGTGCGTGTAAGAAGGTGTACAATAGCTTTTTTGTTAGAAAGTCTTTGATCTCATCACAAAAAAACAAACACCTCTATAAATATGTATGGTGATGAATGCTAACTAGGCTTATTGTGGTGATCATTTCACAATGTATACAAATATCAAATCATTATGTTGTAACCTGAAACTAATATATTGTTATATGTTGATTATACCTCAATTAAAAAAAAAATCTCTGGATGGTCATGAGGACACACCACCCAGACCCTCCTTCAATTAATGACTTGTGACCCCAGTGCTTTTAAGTGCTGTTAGCGGACAACCTCCAAATGCCAGTTCCTTCTGATTGTCCTCATCCAATGACTGGACTGTGCCCTAGATTATAAAGGCCCAGCATCTACCAATTCCAGATAACCCTGAAGAGCCATTTTAGCTTCAGAGATCACCAAGAGCTCATCTAAGACTGTTCTTGGATGTGCACTGAGCCTTCGTTTCTCCCTTTGTACAGCTCTGCTTCATTTTTTTCCCTTCCCAAGGGCCCTCCTTATAAGCCTCCTACATGCTAAACCTCATCTGAATCTGCTTCAGGGAACCCAACCTGCAACAGTTAGTAGCCTAAGTGGTGAGAGAAAGCAGGAGGATAAAGAGGGTATTTGGAGCTGCATCACTTCCCATCTAGCTAGCAAAGAGATCCCACCATTCATTGGTAGGAGCTGGAGCGCTGCTAGCCCCTGGCACAACACAGCAGCCACCTGTGGTATATGGAGATGAATACGGGGAAGGGGATGCATTAGCTGTTGCACTGTAAGATGTTGACATCTATGATAGCAATAGTAATTAAAAAATATAAGAAAAAGCTGAGAGGGATAATCCCAACTGAAAGCTAAGTGTGAAAGCCAGAACACTACCTCGGCAGCATACAAAGCGTTATTCGTCTCCTGCAGTTTGAGGGCAGAACCAGAACCAAATTGTCAGAATAGCTAAGCCCAAAATTTAAACACCTGTAAACCAAGACTGATAGCAGGAAGGGCCATAACAGAACTATGCTCACTGATAACAGTGAGATGAAAGGACTCCCAATTATAGGGCCAAGATGGTAGTGCATGGCCATTAAGAGTAATTACCATAACAAGTGGCAAGATTAGAGCAGGATGGAGAGACAGGGTTGACCTGCATAGAGTCAACCTATGTGAGGTACCTAGGGCCAAAATTGATGGGCAGCCAGTAAGGGTACTACTCAGTTTGTATCCACTAAAGAAATTACACATGATCAGGAGGCTGGGGGGAGAGGGGGTACTCCAATGTCACAATTCCTTGACTATTTTTATGACCCCGAGCCCAATGATTGAAGAAGAGGCCCATCACCAGTTAAAAGGACCCTGCAATATCACAGCAAGAAGTCACACTATTTTGTAGTTCTTCTACAAAAGGATCTTTGACCATTTTTTTCAGGTAACAAAAGAACTGGGGAGGAGGGGTGGTATTCAAACATTCTGAAGACACAGGATGCAAGTTGACTTTTGTTACATTTGGGGATCTATAGGCACTCGATACTAAAAGGAATCCTGGCCAAAGTCTAGAGTTTTAGGCCCACCTGGTGGTCATTACTTCGGCCAGCGAACAGACATACTTAGTGATTCCCTCACCCATGAAGGGTAACAGCTATAGTCATGTGAACACTTCCACCTGCCATCTCCCAGGCAACATAATAAACTATGAAATCATACCCAAGGTGGTATGCCAAAATACAGGGCCTCTCTCAAAGACCTAAAACGGCACGTCCAATTGGTAGCCCTAGGCCCACGTGGGAATTGAGAACGTGAAATATTGTTAGTGCAGCTGAGGAACTACGTTTTCTATTTTACTTCATTGTAATTAATAAAATTTTAAAACATACTTAAGTCACTTTTGAAAAACTTTGAAATACGTTGGAACGACTTGAGCAGGTGAGTGTACTTTTCCAACTGTAAAGTTCAAGAGATTTAAATAGAGACCAAGTATTTCCGATGAAACTTTAACATCTGAGTTGGGATATACTGTAAGTATAAAATACACGTAGTGCACCCCAAACAGAGACTATAAAATATTTCATTAGTTGCCTTTTAGGTTTATTGCATATTAAAATATTACTAATAGATTGAGTTAAATACAATATTTTGCTAAAATCAACTTCACTGCTTTTCACTTTTTTTAACGTGGCTGTTAAACATTTTCAATTACATATATGGCTCAATATGATTTATACAGTGGAACCACAGTGATTTATACCTGTGGTTCCCATCCCATCTCTGTTTCACTTAGCAGTGTGGCCCCGGCACCGACCAGGCAGATTCGAGAGTACCCATGGCCTACCTCAAACTCAGCGGGTGGAGAACTCATGGGTAGCCATCCTGTCAGCTGTGACTTCTTTCCCAGAGCAGATCAATGGCGTCTTAGGTGCATGGTAGGTGGCACTGGATGTGATAAATGTGTTCTTTCCCACCCCTCCCAGAAAACAGGCTGGGGGACAGTTCACACTCATATGGACTGGACAACCGAACACACTTACCGTGTTGCTTCAAGGGGCTCAGACCTGGGTTTATAGTCCACGTCTTTTTCCCCAGCCCCCAAGACTTGGCAAATGAACCTCCCCAAGCCTTACATGTTTTCCCACATGTAAAGTTAGATTAATTATGTCTACCTCACAGGGTTGCTGTGAAGTCCAACATGAGCTAATATGCGTAGTGTCTGGCAGAGTAAGCAATCAGTAGATAGAGGTCTCTCCTCCACTCAGTGGCCAGAAGAGAAAAACCTTGGGCGAGACGGCTCTGGGGGAACCTAAGTTAGGGTAATAGGACATTACCTCCATTGTACTGTGATTTTACAGTACAAATTTTATCGTAAAAATCATGTGAACCATGTATGTAACTGCTCAGTGCGGGGAGGGCCGGTGCTCCGTCTATTAGTGGCGCTCAACCCTCGTTGCATTTGAGTTGCATAACAGAACTATCTTGGAGAGTTTTTAAAAGACACTGATGATCAGACCCCAATGGCAGGGATTCTCGCTTCGTATAAATTGTAAAACTTATACTAAATTCGGTTATTGGAAACCTTTTTAATTAAATTTATTGGGGGGGGGCATTGGTTAATCACGTCACATAAGTTTCAAGCATACGATTCTTTTTTTTTTTTAACATATTTTATTGATTTTTTACAGAGAGGAAGGGAAAGGGATAGAGAGTTAGAAACATCCATGAGAGAGAGACATCGATCAGCCGCCTCCTGCACGCCCTCTACTGGGGATGTACCCGCAACCAAGAGACATGCCCTTGACTGGAATCGAACCCGGGACCCTTCAGTCCGCACACCATCGCTCTATCCACTGAGCCAAACCGGTTTCAGCTCAAGCGTACGATTCTATGACACATCACCTGTAATGCTGGCACTGTGTGCTCCCCACCCAGAGTCCAGTCTCCTTCTGTCACCATCTATTTGGGCCCCTTTACCCTCGTTATCCTCCCCTCACCCCAAATGTTTTAAATATGTTCAGAACAACTGGTCTGGGGTAACACTCGTGCAGTCTAAGTTCCCCTAGGACATACTACAACGCAACCAGGGTTTAGAGCCCCTTTGCCCCCTGGTCATCTGCCCTGCGTCTTGGATAAGTGGCCTCCCCTCCTGGCTGCCTCCCTAAATTAAGCCCGAGAGCTCATCGGCCTCGGCTAAAGATTAATGAGATCAGGGCAGCTGGTGTGTCTGAGATCCTTGACGGGGGAGAGGGGCTCGGAGACCTCATTAGAGCCATTGCCGTTATTAGCACTTCAAGTGTAGAGGGAGGAGGAATCAGAAGAGGGAGGAGGACACCTTTGCCCCTCTCCTCTCCCCGCCTCCTGCAGGTGGTATTCCGAGTGTGTTGTGGGTCCGAGGCAGGCAAGCGGGGCGGCCAGCCCAGCCCACCCAGGTGTGAGCCGAGGCCCGGTGCCGGTTGCTATTGAACACAGCAACCCCGGCGTCAGCGAATTCGCAGCACGTTTCGAGACTGGGTCAGGAGGCCAGGAGCTGATGATGGGTTTCTGATTTATTTATATATTTATTCTGCTTACTGGCAAATTGGAGATTTGTGGGGTTCTCTAGCAGCTGGAAGAGCATCAGGTGACAGAGAACAGGCCTGCATGGGCAAAGGAAGAAAATCGAGGCTGATGGTGACATTCCATGTAGCCGTCCCTCCTGATTTTGCCGGCCCGTTAGGTGAGGGACCGAGGGAAGAGGCGCGGGGTGTTTGTCACTGGCCTGCTGCCTGGGACGATGGCCGGGGGCCAGCTCCTGACAGCAAGTCAACTCTGCATGTTGTTGGCTGAGCTCGGTCATCACGGCTGTCTGGCACCCAGGCCACCGTGGCCACGCGCTCCTAAAGCCCAGAAGGACACGGTCACTGGCCAGTCCTCTCCCTGAGCTCACGGAGGGGGCTCCGGAAGGGAGCAAAGTCTGCAAGGACAGGGACCACTGTCACACTGTTGGCTGATGAGGACCACATGTTACCTCCCACTTTGGACAAGTGGTTAAGTCACATGACTTCTAACCTCTCTGTATTTTCTGTGAAAATGCCCCTAATTCTCACTCTGATCAGAAAATCTTAGCACGAAAGGGCCTGAGAGGTGAACTCATCCAACCTCCCCTTCAACGCGCTCTGGCCCACGCTTTCCCCAGCAAGGCCTCGCTGCTGGCCGGCCTCCCGTGAAGCGGAACTCACCTGGGACAGGTGCCCCCTGACCAGCCAATGCCCATCCCCAAACTGCCTTGAAGAAGAGGCTTCAGAATACCGTGCCCCAAACTGCCCTCCCTCCTGGGAGAGTGAAGGCACCTCTCACCTGCCTGGCTCCACCCACTGGCAGGTGGCACTGGTGAGCACAGAGCCAGTCCCTCAGCCACAGGCACTGGCACCTGGAGCCGCCCACACCCTCACCCCTTTCGGCCCCCTGGAATGGTGCCCTGAAGAGCAAGCAGCACAGACGGGCTTTGTTTTCTTCTTTTGCTTGGCACTTGGTTTTCCTCTTCTTTTTTTTTCTTTTTACATTTTCAAATCCTTGTTTTTTTCTCCACCCATATGGCCGCCACTGCTAGTCCAATAGCACTGAAGCTGTTGAGGCCCCCTGAATCCACCATCTGCCCGCTGGGCATCTTCTCTGCACTCTGAGTGGACACGGCCGCCTTCCGCTGAAAGACACCCACTTTCTAAGGTGAGTGTGAATGAAGAGCATGAGGGTGGGGGTGACTCGGGTCTGGCTATAAGGCTAAGCCTACCACTTACAGGGTGGGTCCCTGGGCAGACACTTAACTTCTCTGCATCTCACTTTTCTTTCTGAAAAAGGAAGTCAATACTGGTCTTCCAAAAGAGGGGCAAATGAAAGAAAATGTTTGTATAGAAAGCAACACAATATACCACGTTAACAAATCTAAAGAGAAAAAGTGTATCGTTGCCAAAATAAAGGCAGAAAAATATTTAGATCAAATGTAACACCCGTTCATAAGAATCACAGAGACGAAGCAAAAATAGAAGTGGACTTCTTTAACCAACAAAAAGTACGTACAAAAAAATCGACAATAAACTTCATGCTCAACATTATATTAGGCCCTGACTGCTTCTGCTCAATGGTGAAAGGATCAGCCTGCAGACCAAAGGGTTGCAGGTTGGGTTCCAGATCAAGGACATGGACCTCAGTTGCAGGTTCCCCAGCCTCCGTTGGGGTGCAAGAGGGAGGCAACCAATCGATATGTCTCTCGCTCTTTAATGTTTTTCTCTCTTCCTCCTTCTCTCCCTTCCACTCTCTCTGGAAATCAATGGAAAAAAATACCCTCCAATGAGGATTCAAAAAAAGAAACATTGTATTGGGAGTCCTAGCCAAAGCACTATGGCAAGAAAAAAAAACACAATACTAAAGTGGAAAAGGAAGAAATTAAACTGCCATTCTTTGCAGTTAACAAAGTTGACTACATAAAAACCCCAAAAGATTTTATACATCTATTATTAAAATTTATTTACAAACATTTAATTTTTTAAATTATTAAAGCAAGAAAATTTCGCACGGTTGCTGGAGACACAAATCAAAATGAAAACATCATTGCTTTTCTAAATACCACGAACAAAGAAAATATTTTAAATCCCATTTAAAATAGAAGCCAATATGTAAAAATATTTAGAAATAGATATAGCTGTCCTGAGCCGCATCCTGGGCCTGTTCATGGCCCCTCCCATCTTATTTCTGCAACAGCCAGTGAGGAAGAACGCAACTTGACCCTAATGCCACTCACACACACGCCACTCGCACACACTCTGCTTTGTCATCACGGCCAAGGACGGTGCTTAGGAAGGGCCGCAGAGGAGAACCACATTCCCATGTCCTGTTTCTGCTGCCTGGTTCCATTTGCCCGTCACTCAGCTCTGTCCCTCTGTTTAGGCTGATGGTGTTTGAGTCCAACAGACGACACAACGCCTGGCCTGGCACGTTCTAGGCAGGAGGGTGGCAGGCAAGGCGTTGAATAAGCATCAACCCCCTAACGAAACTGAGTTCCGGTTGAAAAAATAAAAAAAGAACGTGAATCAGAATGTCAGTATGAGATCATTTCTGCCTTTGTATTTTACTGCCTCTGTGACTTGGGGCCATTTATATGAGGAGAATAAGGGTACCCCTACGAAATAATAGAAACCATACCTGGGAGTGCTTGGGACCCAGTAAATGTTCAATAAAAGTTAGGAGAGAGGAGATGGTGCAGAGATGACTTAGAAATGGATGCAGTCTTATAATCCAGAAATCAAAACTGAACCGAGGAGATACTGCTTTTTGTCTAACTGCCATTAACAAATACTAATGCATGTCTAATTCCTGGTATTGGCAAGAATGTGGGGGAAGAGGCCATATCCACGCAATGAGAGCAGGCGTGAAAGTTGGCACAACCTTTTTATGGAGCAAAATATGTCAGCTCCTATCAATCACCTGAAACGTGTAGGTACCCTTTTACTTGCCTGAGGCAATAATTATGAACCTGTGTCAGCACATACACCCAAGCATGCTAACTGCCACATGGTAAATAATCAGCAAAACCGACGGAGGGGAGGGGCGGTACCTTTGAATATCCAACAAAGGAGGAGACGGAAGCAGTGAGGTAGAAGACTGTGCGTCAGTGATCCTGGTCGTGGCAGGACATCCTTAACGCCATGAGAAAATGCTCACAACATGCTTGAGAGTTCTGAGCTGGTTTCAGCACAGAGGGGGATTCTTAACATCCTACATGAAAAAGAAGTTGCGGATAACACTAAAATACTATGAGCAGCCATCTCTGGGCAGCGGGAACCGCGCCGCTGGCAGCCCTTGGTTAATAAATTTGATTTACAAATTTTGAAACAGCGCCTCCAAAAAACTTTAGCCATTTTTCACAACTGCCGGGCAACTTTTAAGAATAATGAAGAGGCCGAAACTGGTTTGGCTCAGTGGATAGAGCGTCAGCCTGCAGACTGAAAGGTCCCAGGTTCGATTCTGGTCAAGGGCATGTACCTTGGTTGTGGGCACATCCCCAGTAGGGGGTGTGCAGGAGGCGGCTGATCGATGTTTCTCTCCATCAATGTTTCTAACTCTCTATCCCTCTTCCTTCCTCTCTGTAAAAAAATCAATAAAATATATTTTAAAAAAAGAGAGAGAGAATAATGAAGAGGCCCTCGCTGGTTTGGCTTCGTGGAGAGAGTGTTGGCCTGGGGACTGATGAGTCCTGGGTTCGATTTCAGTCAAGGGCACCTGCCCGGGTTGTGGGTTCCATCCCCAGTAGAGGGCGTGCAAGAAGCAGCTGATCAATGATTCTCTCTCTTCTGATTGATGTTTCTGTCTCCCTCTCCCTCCCTCTCTGAAATCAATAAAAATTTACAACTTTTTTATTTTAAAAAAATAATAATGGAAAGGCTAGGACGCCCTGACTGAGCACCCAGCACTGGGTGCAGCTCCGCCCACCCCCCCCCTTCCTTCCCTGCCCCGACCACCCCAGGCTGTCCAGGTCTTCTCTTTGTGAAGACAGAGGTGGGGGAAGGTTTATGCACTCACTCTTGAACAGGCCTATAAAAATATCTCTCTTTTTTTTTCAGATGTGATTGTACTTGACTGAGGACTGCAATCCAAGAAAACATTATTTTTGGAAACAACCGGAATGGAACAAAACAAAACACACACAAAAAATGTGGAGTGTCGGGATAGAAACAAAGGGGTTTCCACCGTCGCTCCCCTAGGCTCCTCTCTCCCCGTCGGCCGCGGTTGCCAGGAAGGGAATGATTTTTTTAAGTATCAGAAAATGCCACGGGTGGGACAGAAGTGACTTGTTTGGAGGTGCAGCCCAGCGCCAGAGACTCTGCTCCCAGCTCCGGGTCTGCAGCCTGGATGTTAGCCTCGGGGACTGGAGGCTTTTGTTATGTTAATCGCCCCGAGCTTAATGCCTCCTTGCTTCCCTCACTGTTTTGGAGAAATAAATTAAAGGTGTTAAGCTGAGAAGAGTAGCAATTTGTTTCCTCCTTTGTGCTTTTCTGTATTTTCCAAATTTTCCATAACGGAGATGGATGGCTTGTGTAACCGGGTTATTATTATTATTTTTTCTCAGGGACGTGGGCGGTGACAGCCACGGCCGCCTCCCTGGGATCGTTTCAAGGGCCCCGGAAACAGTCCCTTGGACTCCTGAGGTGCCTGAAATACTGTTAATTGAGAATAGAGACATGGACTTCCTTGAGGTAACGCTTCACTGTAAGTCCTGGGCCAGAGAGGGGGGAGGATGTGTCTCTATGTCCATCACGGTGGGAACATCTGATATCTCACAGGGCTGTGTCTGCCTCCTTTCCCGACTCTCACCTGGAGCCGGGGACAGTCCTCTGCACCTTGGTTGTGGGCACATCCCCAGTAGGGGGTGTGCTGGAGGCAGCTGGATGGATCCCGCTGGCCCCTGCTTCTAGGTCACTGACAGATGAGCTCCAGCGACCGGTCGTGGGCTGGGCAGGGCGATCTTGCGCTCCACATGGATGACCTCTGTCTTAGCTCCCACCAAGCAGCCTGGTCAGCCCCCCTGGTTCCCAGTCTGCCTTCTCCCGCCACCTCGGAAGGAATGGGAGCCTCAGGCTCACCTGGGTGAGGAACTTCCTGGACAGGAATGGCCACAAAAATGACCCCAAAGCTTCCTTGGGGCGCTCATGCTGCCGCTTCCCAGCCCTGTGAGCTGCAGGGGAGATGCAATCGCACCTCCACGGGAGGGAGGATGATGGTCAGTGGCTGGATCCAAGACCAAGTGGGGAAATCAGGACTTCCTGCCTGACACAGGTCTGGACTCGGGTGTGCAAAATACTTCAGAGCCGCCGAAACCGGTTTGGCTCAGTGGATAGAGCCTCGGCCTGGGGACTGAAAGGTCCCAGGTTCGATTCCAGTCAAGGGCATGTATCTTGGTTGCGGACACATCCCCAGTAGGGGGCATGCAGGAGGCGGCTAATCGATGTCTCTCTCTCATCGATGTTTGTGGTTCTCTATCCCTCTCCTTTCCTCTCTGTAAAAAAATCAATAAAATATATATATATTTTTTAAAATACTTCAGAACCAACCTTTCCCTTACTTTGCTCCAATCTGAAGGGGCCCCCAGACCTCCCAAACAGACTCACTCCCAGGTCTAAGCACCGGCCTGGCCTCCTGGGTTACTATGAGAACAGCCACTGGACAGGACTGGACGCCACCAAGATCACATCAAATCCCAGCTGCCCCGCTCCTCCTCCAGGTCACGTGGCCGAGTTCTTCACACTTGGGAACCTCGAGGCCTCACTGGTCGTGTGAGGACCACGGGAGACACAGCCACACCCCTACCTTGGTACCTGATAGCTATCATTTGTGAATTATTTCGCCAACAAGGAATCGTAGACCAAGAACCTAATGACTACTGTTATATTTCGCATCCGTTTTCTCCTCAGGCCCCACTGAGCCTCAGAAGAGTAAATATTAAAATGACATGCCCTAACCGGTTTGGCTCAGTGGGTAGAGCGTCGGCCTGTGGACTAAAGGATCCCAGGTTCCATTCTAGTCAAGAGCATGTACATTGGTTGTAGGCATATCCCCAGCGGGGGGTGTGCAGGAGGCAGCTGATTGATATTTCTCTCTCATCAATGTTTCTAACTCTCTATCCCTCTCTCTTCCTCTCTGTAAAAAAATCAATAAAATATATATATATTTTAAATGACAAACAACCAGAACACATGCAAAGGGAAAAAACAATCCAGGTTGTGCGAATAAAGGAATACAAAAAGACCGATGTTTCTACTTTTAAATTTTTAGAAGTACACCTACGCCTTTGTTAAATACACAAATAAGAATAGGTACGTGTCACTCTTTTAGAATAGACCCTTAAGTATGGGTGGTGAGGGCAGAAATCCACAGAAGAAGGGAGAGGCACCTAGAACAAAGATGTGGAGCCAGAGATGGGATGGGGATCATGGGAGAGATGGGGGCATCCCAGAGACACCCCAGGAAAAGCTATGGCGGGTGGTGGGAGTCACGGATGGAGAGAAGAGGCTCTGAGAAGGGAGTGAATGAAAATAAGGACAAAGGCTGGTCTGGCCAGTTCCCTGGATGGTCTGGATGCCCCTGTCTGGCCAGCAACTCAGGAACCCCGTGCAGGTCCTTCGCGATGGAGAAACAGCGCCATCTCGTGGGTCCTTTAGTTACTGGCGCTGAAGCTCCAGTCCTTGGCCTTTTCACTTTCCTTTCCAGCCATCATGAGACATCATCCGAAGCGTTTAGAAAACTTGGTGAGGATCACCAAGCCTGGCGACTTCCCTCACCAACATCATTCATCTCCTACAAGTATCTTACTCCATTTCCCAAAATGCCCGACTTGGGGCCCTCACTGCAACAGGAAGGTTCCCTGCAGTCACCCCAACTGCACACCCCTCAGAGGGCGGAGGCCAGGGAGCTGGCAGAGCTTGAAGGAGACTGGGGCGGAGATGGCGAAGACTGAAGTTGGTTTAAAGGGGTGAGTCTTGGGCAGGAAGGAGTTGGGGTAGCAGCTGGATTCATGCCCCAAAGACAGTGTTCTCAAGGATGGTGTGGGACTCAGACCTACTGCTTATTCCCTGGCGTCTAGTGCTACTGAAAGCGGTCCTACACTTCTTCCTTCTTTGCAGCTTTACACATAACCCTCGAATTTGGGAAACAGACAAAAGGGCCAATGAGAAGTGAACTGGTCAGATGAAGAGCCATGTCATCCACCAGTGGAATGACCTGGAACCATTAAAAACGATGTTGTACCTCTGGGAATTTGTCCAGAGAAATCCTAAGCACGAATCCAAAAGAATATATGTTCGTTTCAGAGTTGTTGACAATAGCCAAATGTGCCCATCATTAGAGGAGTGAGAAAAACAGCTGAGGGACATTTATACCATGAATACTACTCAGCCATGAAAAAAAGAAGAAAATTGTACCCTTTGTAACAGCATGGATGGACCCGGAAAGCATTGTGCTAAGTGAAATAAGCCACTCAGAGAAAGACAAATACCATAGGAGTTCACTCATATGTGGGATCCAAGGAACAAAATGAATTAGCAAGCAAAATAGAGACAGATTCAGAGAACAGGTCTACCACTGGCGGGGGGAGGGGGGAAGCGGGGGAAGGGAGCTGACGGGGTGGAGGCATTGAGCAAGAAAGAGAAGGAGAAAGAACTCATGGACGTGTGCAACAATGTGGTGATTGCTTGGGTGGGGGAGGGTAGAAGGGGGATAAATGCTGATGGACAATACAGTATACAGAGGAGGTGCTATAAAACTGTATAGTTTTATTACCACTGTCACCCCAAGAAATCTAACAACAAGGAGGGAAATGGTGCTGAATTGAGTTTGTTTGCTCCCTCATCTCTGCACTTTTCTATATTTGTATGTTTTATTTCCATAAAAACATGATCACATTTTTTTTAATGATGTTATAGAATACTTAATGGCATGGGCAAATACTCTCAAGGCAATGTTAAATTGTAAAAATACAAATCTGCACTGTGTTGTAACTTGAATGTTGCTAAGTGAGATCTTAAATTTCCTCACTACAAAAAAAAACAAACAAAAACGGTAATTTTGCGACATGCTGGAGGCAATTATTTTGGGATATGTAAACATATCAAGTCAATACATGGTACACCTTAAACTTACACAATAGTACGTGGCAATTATACCTCAATAAAGATGGGAAATACACACATGCACATGTCATTATGGTGTGGACTCTTCCTCGATTTCGTCTTCAATTGTGCTAACAGGTCCTATTTTCTGTGCCCTTGAAACCATGTTAAATCCTCTCTGGAATAAACTGGAGGACTAATAAGCAAGGAAAATAGTATTTGCAGTAGACTCCCCACTCCAAACTTTGTATACGCACCTGGAGAGAAAGAGAGAGTGACACATGGCAATCAGAGACCTCGCGGCTCCCTCTAGCTAAGGATTGTGCATCATTTTTATTTTATTTATAACACTGAGTAGGTATTGCTTCTTAAATCAGAAAACCAGTAAAAAAAATTTGTTTAAAGAACGTGAGTTTCTGCCCTATCCCCACCATCTCCTCTCCACCATCATTTCTACTGCATGTCTCACAGGCCAGGTGAGCCAGGCACAGCCTCTTAAATCAAATCCTGGGGAGAGTGGCTAGTTGGGGGGAGGGAATGTGGGAACATCAAGGAGCTGGTCCGTGTGGGGTGCTGGCTCTGAACTGGCCCGAGTCAGAGCCCTGCATGTGCATCTCGGCTGTGTCGTTTACGAAGGTGCGATTTGGAGTCAGTGACTCCATCTGAAAAGTGGAGCTAGAATGATTATACCGCTCAAGTTGCTAAAAAAAATTAGGGATAGGCTGCACCGAAGGACATTGCTGCTTTGGTGGGTCAAAAACGGGCAAACAGCCCTGGCCAGTTTGCTCAGTGGTGAGCATCAGCCCACAGACTGAAGGGTCACAGGTTTGATTCCCAGTCAAGGGCACATACCTCTGTTGCAGATTCGATCCTTGGCCCAGTCAGGGCACAAGCAGAAGGCAACCAATTGACGTGTGTCTCTCACATCGATGTTTCTCTCCCTCAAACTTTCTCTCTCTCTCTCTCTCTCTCTCTCTCTCTCTCTCTCTCTCTCTCTCTTTCTCTCTCTCTCTCTCTCCCCCTCCTTCCCTCCCTCCCTAAAAAAAAAAAAATCAATGGGAAAAATATTCCCAAGTGAAGATTTAAAAAAACGTAGGCAAATACTGGCAATTTCTCATGGTTCAACTTCATGGAAAGAACTTCACACCATGCCAGCATGTGGCCAGGGCCCCTTCATCCTTAGGAAGAGTGTATCCCCACTTCATAGACGAGCTGGTAAATGTGGGACCAGGACAAGAGGGTGGCGGGGAGCGGGGGAGGGCAGGGAGGTGCAGAGGGATGGGAGGAATGCTAGTGAGCACCAGGGTGAGAAGAGTCAGAATGGTGATGAAGGCTCTGGAGACCCAACAGCATGCCAATGGCTGGTGCCACCTCCCTCTGTCCTTTTAAAGCCACCTTCCACCCCCCCACACACACACATACACACACATACAGCGGGTCCTCCTGACCGCATTAAAGTTACTTCCATGTGGCAGAAGTCTGCCTGCACCCCAAGCCCTGCATCCTAGGGGAACCCTGAGCCCGCCCTCCAGCATCTCGGGGATACAGGTTTGCTGCTCTGCTGCCGAGGTAGATGCATCCTCCCCCCCTGGGGAGGTGCAGAGGCTGGGAGTTAAGCCGCCTGGATGCCCGGCTCCCCTCGGTCCTCATTAGCTCAGTTGCCGTAAGTTCCGTTGCACTGGGTGTCCAGAGACCCGCATCTGAGGGATGTGAGCCGGTGGAGGCAATGTGGGTGGTGGGGAGGGAGGAAGCTGCGCTGGCCAGCCTGTTAGGGCCTTCGTGGGAAGTAACACAAAGCTGGAGAATTTGGGGGTATCAGGCTCCAAATCGACTTTTTAATTCAAACGAAAGGTCTGCCCTGCTCCAGCCCGAGCTGCCAGCCCCCGCAGTCCCTTTGGTAAGGACTCTGGGTTTTCTTGGTGCCGTCTTTCACACTCAGACCTCAAGGGAGCACGCTGCCGTGGGTTGGGGCTCCGTGAGAAGGAGGACGGGCGAGGGGCAGGAGGAGGAGTGAGGGTGTCATGGGGTCTTTCAACCTTGGATCAGTTACTCCAAGAATAACACCTACGATTCAAGTTAGAAAGATCAACAAGGCTTGTTTCATTGAATGTTCCCAACAGTCCTGCACGTAGAGTTTTAAGGGCACATATGGGCTCAGAAAAGCTCAGGGCGTGCCCAAGTTCACCTGGTAAATATGACAGAGCCAGAAGCCAAACCCACAGCCACTGTATCAACCTTTCATTCTCTTCCCAAATTCCAGACACCTGAAGGGCAATAATTGTTGTAGAATGGAGGTTCCCAAACCAGGGGGCCAGAAACCAAATTATGGCAAAGAAGAGTGCCAGGTGATAGCCAAGGTTCCATCCCGCTTAGTTCTGGCAAGAAGTGCTGCCGATTTATGGCAAGGAACCCACTCATTCCGATGGGGCATCCGGCACAGATCTCAAAGACGAAGTACGACTGACCTCCCGAATCATCTTTTTATTCGTCCACCCAACGGCTGCATCCCACTATTTTCCAAACGCCGGTAGATGTTGTGATGATTGAGACGCAACTCATTACACCGTGGCTTGCTATTGCTGCCTTGTTGCTGTGGTAACAAGCAACCCCCAGATTTCAGTGGCTTACAACCGCCAACATGTATTTCTTGCTCCGATCGCATACACGGAGGCTGCCGGTTGGTAGAGGCTGGGCCCTGTGATGCTCTATGTGTCTCCTCCTCTGGGACTCGGCTGGAAGGGCGGCCCCTTCACCTCAGGACCTGCTGCCTGTCAGCCGGCCCGCCCCCCGGTGGATTGTGGGTGCACACATCATCCATGGGGGGCTCAGGAAGGGCAGAGGTACGTAAGCCTCTTCGGAGAGGGAACCAATAGTCATGAACAATAATGCAGATTTTCTCCACCAGCAAATACTACAGATGGAACTAGGATAAGCAGGCCTCAGAGTCAAACAAAAAATTAGGGGGCTCCTATAGAAGAGGAGAATGTGGGAGTCCACTTCTACCACATCCCCCTTCCCGAGCTCCACAGTAACCCGTTCCAGGAGCCAGCGAGGAAGGCAGGTTCTCCCAGATGGAATGCAATACGTGGTACTGGTCGTGAGGTTCTAAGGTCCGAGTGAGGTTGTCCCCATCTGCGTCTGCCCCTGAGGAGCCTCGGAGATGGCGGCAGCTGGGGGAGGTCCGGGGGAGAGGCCGTTCACTGGCCTCCCCAGAAGGATGGCCCCAAGGGACCTCTGTCGGTGAGCTCGGAGGAAACATCTCACAGAACCAGACCGAACCTTGGGCACTGGAGCATTCAAGAACTCCTGGCGTCAGGCAGACTGGGTGCCATGTGAGACACCAAGAGGAACCAACGGCACTCCTCCTCGGAGCTTGCCTTGGGGTACAGCCTGCCTCCCAGCCTCAGGTGATGAGCAGCATGAAGGCTCCCAGATTCCCGGGAGCTGTCCAGGGTGACGCACCCCGCCGCTGACCACACCGGGGCTGGAACGGCGGGGTCTTCACGCCCCATCTCTTCACTCTCAGCGTCCTCGATGGATGTTCTCTCACCAATTCCTTCCTTCCGGTTTGCACCCACCCTTCCTTCCCTGCCACCAGCCAGCGTGGGGCCCACGGCTGGACACGCAGAGACGTTGTAGGGAGAAACAGCACACCCCCAGCAAGCAGGTGTCAGCTGTCGGTAACCCGGAGGCACAGGCAGAGGAAGGGAGTCCAGGATTTTTTTTTTTAAAAACTATGTAAATGATGAAAGCCGTCTTTGGCTCCCTCCTTTCCATCAGAACTCGTGGGCATGTGTGGCTTTGATTAATGAGGCTCCATCCAAGAATGATATTCATGTTACCCAATAAAGACACCATGGGGTGTTGGGGCTCAGCGTTGGCAACGGGCTCAGGATTCAAGCTGGGCTTTTTTTTTTTCCCTTTCCCCCTTCTATCTTATCGACCAGGTACAAAAGGATGTTGTTTTAATGAGGAAAAAAATCTCTTCCTTCGCGGACGGTTCTAAACTCAGTGGGTTCTCTTTGCAGCCAGGTGAGAGAGAGTTGCCATTTCAATGCCGAGAGCCCTCCTGAATGCCGGCAGCCTGGGAGGTATAATGAACAAGCTTCAGTCTTGGATGGGTTCCCAGACCCACAACGCGAGCACGCCGCGATGTCTAAACAGAAGTCCCTGGCTCTCTTTCAGTCCCTTGTCTTATTAGGTTTGACGCTTCTTTATTATGTTTTGTTCTGCATCTCTAAATCCACTCCCCTCCACCCCCACCCCCACTCTCTCTCTCTCTTCTGCAGCATAATGCTGCAAACAGGGGGCCTGCACGCCCAAGAGCATTGTCCCTCCGTCGCCATGGTAACCCACGCGCATCCACCAAGCACCTTCCTCCCCCGTGCAACAGCAAGCAAGCAAGTGCTCTCGGGCTCGGGGAGAGCTCGGAGCTCGCACCTTTGCGCGCACCCAGCCCAGTGGGTGCACATCCCCACGGGGGTGTCTGTTTCTGAGCAGGAGTTGGCAAGAGCCATACGGGCCAGGGCCACTGTGCTTGATCAACTTCATTAAAGTACCCAAGTCTGTTTGTTGTTGCTTCACCTGCGCCGGGAGGGGACCCGGCAACCCCTGACAAATGGGCTGAGAGGCTGCGGAGTTTCACCCGGGCGCTGGTGGGCGAGAGATGCCGAGCTGTGGTTTCACAAGAGCACCCCGCGGCTTTGTACTCGCACCACGCCTTTCATCAGGGCCTCTCAGCGGCTCCCTCATTAGCCCAGCTGCCCCTGGGAAGGAGGTAGGTGGTGAGTGGGTCTCCCCCACACGCCAAGTCCCCCCCCCTACCTCCACCACCACCCCCCGGCGAGGGGGGAGGCCTCCAGCTGGTTGCCAGAACATAAACAGGACGCGGACCCGCACGCGGGCCATTGGAGCCGGCTCTCTCCTGGTGCAATTTCCCAGCCACCCTGCCCATCATTTGCATTTTTAATTCCACTCATTACCCGTGCGGCTTCTGTGGAAGGGAGACTTGTCGCCACACATCTCAACCGTCTGCGTGCCTGGGGCTGGCCCCTTGCGTGCAGGCCTCCTGGTGGAAGGCGGAGGGGAATATTCACGGGGTCCCACTGTAAAAGAGCACGGGACCCACCTACCCACGATGGCTCTGGGGCTACCTCCCTGGAAACACCAAGCTCAGTCAGTTCTAAAAGTCTCGCCCTACCTCGTTTGGCTCAGTGGGTAGAGCGTGGAACTGAAAGGTCCCAAGTTCGATTCTGGTCAAGGGCATGTACCTTGGTTGTGGGCACATCCTCAGCACAAGATGTGCAGGAGGCAGCTGATCGATGCTTCTCTCTCATCGATGTTTCTGACTCTCTGTCCCTCTCCCTTCCTCTCTGTAAAAATCAGTAAAATATATTTTAAAAATAAAATATTAAAAGTATACACTTAAAAATAAAAGTCCCCATGCCCAGGACTGAGAAAAATCCCTCACGTCATCTGAAAACTTCCTCCCCTCCCAAACTGCACCTCCATTGGTGTTAAAAGTGAGCGGGCATTGGATTGGGTCTCAGTTCAACACCTCCACTTACTGAGCCTCAGAGAGGTGTTTCCACGAACCCCACGCCCCGCAGTCAGTCGGTGGCAGAGGGGATCCCAAAGCCCAAAGCCCACATAGCTCAGCCACGAGGTCCGCCCTCCCTCCCCGTCTACATTGGCTGGGCACGCGAGAAACTCCCACGGAAAATCTGTGCGGCGTGTATTGCCCTGGAATATTAGCAAGATGACCTCCATGCCAGCAAGGGATTTCATCTGTTTTGTTCTCAGCTGCATCCCGGAGAAGAGAGCGTGGTATGTAACGAGCGCGCCATAGATTGTCGTTGATGGTCGGGTATCTACCCTGATCCTACCCACGTTGCTCAGGGAAAAGAGCACGAGGCCAGGCAGAAGACAATCCTTCTGTGAGAGGAAGACACCCCCACTTTCCTGCTGGATTCCTGGGGCTGTGACCTGGCCATGCCCTTTGCCTAAGCACATGCCCCCCATTTAGGATTCTGCTCAAACTTACCTCCTCAGAGAGGCCTTTCTTGACCTGCATGCTTACTATTCACCTCCTTCGTCTCAGCCATTCCTTTTTATTTCACCTTATTCCCATTTTATTGTCATTATAAATATTCGCAGCAGCCCTGATCATTTTACAACTCTCTCCCCACGTGACCATCTAAGGCTCCACAAGATCAAGACTTCTCGTCTGCCTTGTTCACTGCACTTTTCCCGGGACCCGGGCCAGTGCCGGACACTCGGGAGATACTCCATCAATATTGGCTGAAGTAATAAACCTCGAACAAAAAACGTAATGAAAGGGAAAGTGCTAAAGAGCTTAAAAACAGAAGCATTTGTTTCAAGGCTAGAAATGTTTAGTATTATTGCCTTACTCATCTTTATCAATATTAGCCGCAACTTGGAGCTTCATAAATCCTCTTTGGACTTGAACAAATGCCCAGCGTTGATATGTGTGTACAAAACACACGCGTACAACGTATCATTATCTTCCCGGCTCCCCGAGATCCCACAGTTGGTGTTCTCGGTGTTTGTTTTGGCCTCTGGGGCTTTATTAATGTAATTACAGACACCCGTCACCAGGCGGAGGGATAATTGGGTGGCTAGAATGATCTAGATAGAACTAATCACAAAGGTAGGGCAGAGTCACCCAAGAAATGAACTGGTCCAACGGATGCATTTCACAGATGTGGGCACTGAGGTCCCGGCCAGTAGGGGCCCTGTTCTTTGGCACTACATGGCTAATCTGGGGAGAGAGCAGAGGGCGTCAAAGAGACAAGTCTGCACCAATTTATTCTATAAATGGAGGTTAAGTTGGAAGCGTGTAAATTAAACTGGCTTCAGCTAAACACATGGTCAAGGCGATCTCCTCCCCTTTGAGCTGTCAAAACCAGAAGCTAAAGGAAAATCATCCTCATCAGAGACCTGTCACACAGGTCTTTCAAAAGGAAGCCAGGTACAGAAGCAAGCGTCACCCTAAACGGCCCGTGCACACGCTCAGGGTCCTTCCCTCTCCTCACACAGAGAACCACTCTGCAGCAGTCCTGGCATTCTTTCTTCATTCTTTCTTCAACAAACCAGCCAAAAAAAGAAAAAGAAAAAAAGAAGCATCTACGGGCCAATGAGAAGAACACTATCAGATTCTCTTGGATTTGGAGGCAAAAGCCAATACACAACTCAGACAATTATGACACATCAGTCTTTTTTTTTTTTTTTTGGTCAGTATTTTTTTTACTTAATAAATATTTATTGTTCAGATTATTACAATTGTTTCTCTTTTTCCCCCCATAGCTCCCCTCCACCTGGCTCCCACTCCTCGCTCTGCCCTTACCTCCCCCGCATTGACCTCATCCATAGGTGTATGATTTTTGTCCAGTCTCTCCCTGTACAACCCTCACCCCTTTCCCCCTGAGAATTATCAGTCCACTCCCTTTCTGTGCTCCTGATTCTATTATATTCACCAGTTTATTCTGTTCATCAGATTTTTAATTCACTTGATTTTTAGATTCACTTGTTGATAGATATGTATTCGTTGTTCCTAATTTTTATCTTTAACTTTTTCTTCTTCTTCCTCTTCTTAAAGAGTATCTTTCAGCATTTTATATAATACTGGTTTGGTGTTGATGAACTCCTTTAGCTTTTTCTTATCTGTGAAGCTCTCTATCTGACCTTCAATTCTGAATGATAGCTTTGCTGGATAGAGTAATCTTGATTGTAGGTTCTTGCTATTCATCACTTTGAATATTTCTTGCCACTCCCGTCTGGCCTGCATAGTTTCTGTTGAGGAATACGCTAACAATTTGTAAGGCTGCTCCCTTGTAGGTAATGAACTGTTTTTCCCTTGCTGCTTTTAATATTCTCTCTTTGTCTTTTGCTCTTGGCATTTTAATTATGATGTGTCTTGGTGTGGTCCTATTTTGATTCCTTTTGTTTGGAGTTCTGTGTGCTTCCTGGACTTGTAAGTCTATTTCTTTCTCCAGATGTGGGAAGTTTTCAGTCATTATTTCTTCAAATAGGTTTTCAATATATTGCTCTCCCTCTTCTTCTGGCACCCCCATAATTCTGATGTTGGTACGCTTGAAGTTGTCCCAGAGGCTCCTTACACTATTTTTGGATTCTTTTTTCTTTTTTCTTTTCCAGTTGAGTGTTTTTTGCTTCTTTGTATTTCAAACCTTTGACTTGATTCTTGCGTTCCTTTAGTCAGCTGTTAGCTCTCTGTATAATATTTTTTATTTCAGTCAATGTATGTTTAATTTCTAGTTGTTCCTTTTCATCTGCTCTTGGGTCTCACTAAATTTATTAATATTTTCTAGGAAATTCTTGAAAAACCTTATAATCGTGGTTTTGAACTCTATATCCAGTTGTTTGCTTACCTCCATTTCTTTCGTTTGTGATCTATTCCTTTGTCTCCACATTTTCACTGCTTCCCTGAGTTTGTAGAGTAGCTTTGTGTGCTAGGTGTCCTATATGGCCCAGTAGCTCTGCCTCCCCAATTACCTGAGGTGGACTCTCATGGTGCACCCCTTTGTGAACTGTGTATACAGTCTTGTTGTAGTTAAGTCTTGATTGTTGTTGGTATCACTGGGGGCAATTGATGTCCAAGCCACTTGGTGTTGAGGATCAGCCGTGTCTACGCCAGAAGAACTTCTGTGCTGGAGTCAGCCTTATAATACGAGACTTGCTTAAGCCTCTGTGCTGGGCTTTGATGGGGTGGAATCTCGGGGCTGAGCAGACAGCCTTTGCTTCCCATCAGCCTTGCCCTATGCAGCCCCTGGGTCTCATGTCCCTCAGTAATCACTGCAGACCTCTTTGCGTGCACTCGCGCTCGCATGCCTCCAGACCTCTGCCTCTCGCAGCTCCCCTGAGTTTCCATGTGCTCCGGGGACCCATATGAGTCTAGGACCCCAGGGTCTCGCCCAAAACTGGGGTTCAGTGCAGTCGGAACTGGATTTCAGTGCAGTTAGGAGGTTCTGTCTTCCTCCCACTAGAGAAAGCAAGTGGCACAATCAGCAGTCAGTCCTCTCTGCACGCACTTGCACGCACCTCCAGACCTCTGCCTTTCACGGCTCCCCTAAGTTTCCATGCACTCCTCCCTTTTCATGACAGTCCAGACTCCCCCAGTAAGAGTCTTGC
Source organism: Lasiurus cinereus (assembly GCA_011751065.1). Lineage (NCBI taxonomy): Eukaryota > Metazoa > Chordata > Mammalia > Chiroptera > Vespertilionidae > Lasiurus > Lasiurus cinereus. The sequence continues at coordinate 6,438,694 of JAAGEH010000022.1, forward strand.
CCAGAACTGGGGTTCAGTGCAGTCAAAACTGGGGCTCAGTGCAGTCGGGAGTTTCTGTCTCCCTCCCACTGGAGGAAGCCAGCCAGGGACTCTACCGCCTGCCTGTCCTCTACACACGCCTGTCTCTGTACCTCAGCTTTTTGCAGCTCCTTTGAGTCTCTGTGAGCCCCTCTCTTTCCTTCTAGTTCTAGAATTTCCACTCAGCCAGCTTTCCTGTGGTTCTGAATGATGTCCATTCTGTCTTTTAGCTGCAGTTTTGAAATTGTTGAAAGTGTTTACCTATGCTGCCATCTTTGTTTCTCTCACATCAGTCCTCTCTTAAAGGCATCCTCTGCCATTTCAAAAACGTCCCATATCTCAGCCACCCCACCCCTGTGCAAGGCTATTCCCCCAGAGCCTCCATCTGCTCCTGTTTTTCTCTCCTTGCCCTGGGTGTATAAACTCTCAAGGGCACCTGCTCACATCCATCCCCAGGCCCTGGTCTCCCCACCCTCCCTATTGCAGAGAGTGAATTCTGTGCCTCTCCCCACTGCACTGCCAGTTGCTATCTGAGTTGCTAAGGAACAGTGTGATGCACCTGCAGCCTCTGAGACGCGGGGTGAGGAGAGCTCTTCCTCAACCTCATGCCAAGAATCAGTGTGTCACCCCATTGCTGTCTATACCACCCCCCTCTCAACTGAGGGGCAAGCTGACAGGTTTCTCAAACGTAGCTGCCCCGTTTCTAAACATTCCCGACAAGTGCAATCCACCTGGGCCTGCCGGGCAGAGCTCAACTGCTTCCAACGTGCGCTGCCATCCACGGGCTCTGCCGCTCAGAGGTCACTGGGCTAGCGACCCTCAGTTCACCGTTGAACCGATGCCTTGGAATCCGGCATTCTACCTGTTCTGTCGTGTTTCCCTTGCTTGACGTTTTTGAAAACACAGCATTAGTCCCACAAGACTGATTCACTCCTCATGGCGTTCTGAGCACCCACAAAGCCTCGCACCCAGTGGCTGTCACTGTGACTAAGGGGGTGTGGGCTGAGCAGAGCGCTCTCCCCAGCATAACAGCGCCTGATCTCCCTGGGGCTGAGGTGTCTCTCTCTGCTGTCACACCCTCGGTCTCTCTGGGATGGAGAGACCACATCCTATTTGTCTGTCCCCTGTCCACATGGAATAAAATGCTTTTTCGTGTGCAGTTGTAAACAAAACCTAAACTTGACCGTCTTCACTAGTTTGAAGGGTGTGGTTGGGTGGCATGAAGCACAGGCACAGCACTGTGCAGTCACACTTCACAAACTCACTCTCCGTCGGTCAACAGCTTTTCCTACGAAATGAATAAACACAAAGATAAAATACAGAGCCTGACCTAAAGGAATCTAGACAACAACGTAGGAATATTGTGTCCCTCTAAGTCCGGTGGCGATGGCCTCTTAGCTCTTCTGTGACCGTGCCTGGCCCTGAGAACATGCTCATTAAGCAGCTGTACTGACGCTCTGGACCCTGGGAATAGAGGATGAAGGATGCGCTGTTGTTCCAGGCTGCACAGAGGCAGAGAGAGATGGTGCTGACCTCCACTCCCCTCGTGGTCAGGCCCACGTCACGCGGGCAGGGACAGTGGTCTGTTTTTCCCCTCTTGAAGCCTCAGTAGTCCAAGCAGTATCTGGCTCATGGGAGGCGTTTTAGCAATGTTGGTTGAATGAATAAACCTTGAACATCTTGATGAAGACTTTGGAGAAAGCTTCACAGAAAACATTGATTAGCCCTAGCCGGTTGGATAGAGCAGTTTAATTCCGGTCAAGGGCATGTACTTTGGTTGCAGGCTGCTCCCCAGCCTGGGCCATGGTCAGGGCTTATGCAGGAGGCAACCAATCAAGGTGTTTCTCTCACATCGATGTTTCTCTCTGTCTCTCTCTCCCCTACCCTCCCTAAAAATCAATAGAAAAATATCCTAGGGTGAGGATTTAAAAAAGACACTGAATTGAGTGTAGTCTTAAAGGCATTATTTCCGGAAGAAGGGGTACAAACATTCTGAGGGTCTCCTGGGAACGCCTGGGACCAGCCCTCCGTGTGAGTGGTCGATTGGGGAGGATGGGTCAGTTGAAGTTGGATCATGAAAGGATTTGCATGCCACGTGGAGGAATCTAGAGGTTTTTTATATCGTAAATGAAGAATTTTGAGCAAGATGTTTGTATTTTGGAAAAATCACTAAAGTGTAGGTCAGGCTGCCCGCGGGCAGGGAGGGAGGTTGGCATGAGCAGCGGGAGCCGTCCCCCAGCCCAGGCTCGGCCTCTGTGGCCACAGGGGATGCAGAGATGGATGAGGGGGTGCGCTCAGCAGCACCCTCTATCCCACCAGCGCCACCGGGGACTCATTTCCTTTCCAAAGGTGGTGGCACAGGTGACACTGTGCTCGCAGTCACCTCTTCTCGGTCACAGGAAGGCCGTGTCCCAGGCTCCCGGGGTAAGCCGCCTCATCACAGGAATGTTGGGAAATAGGCCACCGCTCTGAGCTCTGCCCGGGAGGATCTGGACAGAAGTGGCCTAAGGCGCATCTAGGCCTGGCCCTTAGATCCCCCCACCATGTGACCCTGCTGTTCCCTTTCCCCTCTGGGACTGACCTGAAGGCCATGTGCTGAGAATGGCATGTTGTGGCTGCTACGTTCACAGGTGTTAAGTGGGGCACAGGGGGTAAGGGGTAAGCTGAGCGCAACCCAGACCACAGAGAAATGGAAATGGAGCCGAAACCGGTTTGGCTCAGTGGCTAGAGCATCAGCCTGCAGACTGAAAGGTCCCAGGTTCGATTCCGCTCAGGGGTGTGTATCCTGGTTGCAGGCACATCCCCAGTAGGGGGCGTGCAGGAGGCGGCTGATCGATGTCTCTCTCTCCTTGATGTTTCTAACTTTCTATTCCTCTCCCTTCCTCTCTGTAAAAAAAATCAATAAAATATATATTTTTTAAAAAAGGAAATGGAAATGGAGATGTTCATTACTCTCAGGTCCTAGAGGAAGTCTAGAGCACACCCCCTCTCCCCGTAAGAAGGGTGCAGAGAGAGGGAGGACCTGTGGCTCATGCCTTCATTAGGGTCTGTGAGGAGAGTTCTTGGGGTTCCCAGGCTAGGAATTGGTCAATGCAAACTAAAGGAGTGAGGGGGGATGGGAGCATAAGGCAGACAGGTGCTGGAAAAGCCAGATCAGAAATTTGTATTTGCATGTGACTCTGCGGGCTGCAGTCTAAGGTATGGGCTAGCGTGAGCGGGCTCGTGTCCAGATAAGGCCCCTGCAGGCGGATTGGCCAAACAAACTGGGTGCTGAGTCAGGAACACCAAGGCATAGCTGGCGAAATTGTCAACATGACAGAAACACAGCTACAAGGAGTGTGTATCCCCAAGTCCCTGCGTGGAGGAGCCCGCCAAGGAGAGCACTCATCACACCAGGCTCTAGCAGGAGTGAGAAACGGAGAGCTGAAGGAAGCCCCTCTATTTGGAGGTGTGTTTGTCACTGTTGCAGAACCTAGCCTGTACTGACTCCATAGGAGATATTGGGGTCTGCTGAGAATGCCTGCCTGTCCCGGAGATATGGCCCCTTCCCCCTCCCCTCTTCAGAACTTACAAAGAATTCATGTCATGTAATTTTAAGACTCGAAACAGTCTGCTTAAGTCTCCAGGAACAGATATGCTTCATTGAGTGATATTCTTACAAGGTTTTCAACGAATCAGGAAGCCCAGCTGGTGTCACAGGCTTGATGGCACCTCTCAAGGCCTCTGTCCACTGTAAGACATCTGTTTCGGCAGGAGGGTTCAGCCGCCCACCCCCTCCACTTAACGGATCTAGAGAAACCACCAATTATCGCCTGACTGCCAGCCCAGGGGTCAGAGGACAACCTCCTGCAGGGCCATTTGCAATGATTATGTAATGAATACGCCGTGATGTATCCCTGCATGTAATGGTTTTCACAGACAGAGACCTTTTCGTCCCGGGCTATTCTTCAAAGCAAGGCGGTCTCCTGCTCCACCTGCCCCCTTTGGCACAGTGCCAGTGAACTAGGTCTGGTGACCCTGCTTTCCCTCTGCCGTTGGTAAAGGCATCAGTTGACACAAACGCTCCATCGTGGCCGCTGACTCCTCCCAAAGTCAACACGTGGATTTATTGACCGAGAGGGACATAACGAGCCCGCACGTCGGCCGGCTCAATATGGGCCTGGAGACCATAAATCTCAGCGCCGACCCAAACCGAAAGTCGATGGCCATGTATTGTGACATCCTCTCTTTGGGCGAGAGCGATCAATCGGGCATGGATTTTGAAATAATTCCGTTTTGATTGGGAGCGCGGGGCTAGCGTGACAGGGCAGGCCGGGAACAGCGGGTGGGAAGCCGGAGAGAACAGTTGCTCCTTGTAATCCCGTCGTCAGCTGGGGCGCCGCGCGCAGCACTTAGAAAAATGAAAAAGGACCCTGTCCTCCCTCCAGCCTCCAGAAGGGCTGCTTTCTGGGATGATGTCATCATAATGGCAGGGCGTGTGCGGCCCTCTGCGAATCCCCGCCGGGCATGGGTCCTGCGCGAGAATCAATTACACGAAAGATAAACGGCGCATTAGACGTGTCTTTTGGCATATATTTCACTGCTGATATATATGTTGTTCTGCTGAGCAACCAACGATTTAGATAAACCTCACGGTCAGGTTTGGACCAGAGAGATGTTTTTCATTAGCAGGAGAGTGACCATCCTGATAACAGACACAGCAGCTCCCGGAAAATGATCAAACTCCTCCTCCTCCTCCTCCTCCTCCTCCTCCTCCTCCTCCTCCT